>CAMZMU010000068.1:31714209-32251159 GCA_947311845.1 Poa pratensis
GGGCATGCTTTTGATCGAATTAATTAAGGTGCTAACTGAAAGTTTATGTTCTAATGTACTACTATTAGCACCGAAGTACCGTGTTCATGCCCAATCCGCTTAAGGTTATTTTCTAAAGTACATGTTTTAGGCAATTTTATGGTTTTTAAGTTTCTGATTAGCCCAATTTGCATGCTAATGGAACAAAACAGTGCACAATAATCATGTCTATCAAGATCTAAGTAACCAAAATTAAAATTTTGAGTTCAGTTTGATGCACTAGTTAACTAAAACTTGAGTATGCCTAGCCCTGTTTTTGTTTATGCATGCAATTAAATGGAGGGGAGCAAGTTTTAGCATTGAAAGGGAAAAATCCCCCAATTCCCGAAACCTTAATCCCTAGTTTTTTTTCAATGTGTAGAACCATAACCCTATTTCTTACAAATTGGGCACATGCACAAACAATTGGGGATGGTTCTGAGTTGGACACTCACCGAAATGGGGCTCGCTCAGCACTCACTATTGCATGAGAGCGATGGCACCGTGACTCTGCCAGCTCCCGTCGGAGAGCGGAATGGACGTCGATGTCAGACATCAGTCTCTAGCATCGTCATCTACGCCACGATAGAGCCTATGTGTCACACCCCAAGACCGGGCCGCGGAGAATGACAGCCGCCACACACCTATAGACCGTGGCCTATAAACACACAAGGCGGAAAAAAGCAGGCCTAGACCAACACAGTGAATGTCAAACAACTCAAATATTAAACTTCACATGATAATTTACATATACAAGATTAAATTCTAGTCGTTATCCACCCAACTGATCCAGCCTACTTCTCGGACGACAATGTCTTCCACCGCGATACTCAGCAAGCAGATACTTTACTATCAACAAAAAATAAAAAGGGATATAAATACATTATTAAGGGTATGACTATAGGAAATCAACGGAACTGGATCAAAATGGATAACAAAAAATGTTAGAGGAACTAGACTTAAATCAAATAAATGAAATACCACAAAGACTAGATTTTAAAGAATGGATCATTCACCAAAGAAATAGACGTAAAAATGATGAATGAGCATGTATTGGTATCAAACATGACCGCAAGGTTCCCTACCCGGGACTCGCAAGGGTAAAATTTCACACTTTTACACTCTGAAGAGGGGAACTCCGACATCGCCAGTTTCATCCAGAACCACACACATGCGCTAGTCGAGGAGAGCTCTTGAGGTATGAAAATGCAATCAAGAGCAAGATAAGGGAGAGTCAAATAAATGATATTTTGTTTTCTATTTTGTTGCTTACCGTCTTGATTGTAAATGTACTATTTCTTACAAATAAATGATATAACTATGGTGCATAAGGCAATACTCCATTTGTGGATGTCTGAAAACAATTAATTTTGATCAAGGCATCTATTTGTTTTGCTGCAGCCTAGAACCACGGGCGCCGCCAGTGTGTATTCCCTGTCTTCAAGTGAATACCCATGATTTTGACAAAACCTTGAAATTTTTGGGTAGAACAGCGGAATTTTTAGCAAAAACAATGAGGATTTTGGCAAAATGAATACCCACGTTCAAAATGAATACACACCTCTTGAAACCTGGCGCTGCCACAGCCTAGAACTGTATAGACTATGTAGTTAATCATCTAGGCCAATATCCACTCCGTTCCTTTATTTTCTTGGAAGATAGCAGTCTACACCTTCACTTTTATGTCCACATAACCAATTCTTGCATCTCAGCGACATCCTTAATGTTGGCTCATAGGAGCGTGTTTTCCACACGACACTGGTTATACGCCACTGGTAATAGTTGACAGTGGCATCTGAGGACGCGCCACTGGTAAGTTTTGTGGCACGGCGTCTGTTGTGTGTTCAGCATGCCACTCATGCTAGTTAGTTGTGCCGTGTAAATCACACGCCACAAGATCATTTAACGCCAATTCTGAATTTTTGCTAGAATTTAATCAAAATGCACCAAATTTGGATTCGGATTTAAACTTAACATTTCATTCAAAAGCGGCAAATTTACATCTTTTCGCGCCAAAAGGTGCTTACAACAAGAATAAAATGAAATAACTAGAAGGAACGCCGGTGGCCGCCGCCGGAGCCTACGTGTCGCTGTTCACGGTCGACGAAGTCTGGCTGTAGCCATGGCCAATCAGCCACTGGTGGTGGCGGAGGCCCGCGGGCACGCGGTGATGGTGGTGGCGTCTTCTCCCACTGGCGTTGCCAGGGTACTAGAGGTCCACTCTCACTTCAGCCCGTACAGCTCGAATGGTACTCATCGTCCGTCTCAGCCGCCTCCATCTCCGTGTCGTGCAGGACTCGAGGCAGGTGAGGCCACTTCACAGTTAAATGTTACTTTTACAGTTAAATCTACGTATGAAGACCTGATGAATGGACATACTAGATATTTACAAACTTACTTATAGAAACTGAAAATGTCACTAAAAATTAAGGTTTTCATGTGGTTCCTTCACAGAAAAGTAGTACTGACTAAGGATAACCTGGCAAAAAGAAATTGGAAAGGTGACCCTCACTGTCCTTTTTGTGGGAATAATGAGTCGATGGAACATCTATTTATTTCCTGCCCTTTTGTAAAACTTGTATGGCGTGTTGTTTTTTGTACTTATAATATTCCTCGTCCTACCAATGTCACTAATATGTTTGGGAATTGGTTGAATGGGATGGATACAAAGACCAAGGATAGGATTCGTATCGGCGTTTCTGCTATTTGTTGGTATATTTGGAATTCTAGGAACAATCTTGTTTTTAATAGGAAAGAAAATTTTCATGTCTTACAGGTTATACACATGGCGGCGCACTGGATCCAGCTTTGGGCGTTCTTGCTGCCTTCGGACCAGCGAGAACTTATGGTGGCTGGATGCGCGCGACTCCTGTTGGTGGCACAGGATTTTTTCTCCCGGCATACGTGGCAGCATATTAGTAGACTTTTGTAGTCTTTTTTCTGTTATTTGTGTCGGTTGAGCTGCGCCTTGATCTTTCGTGATTTCTGGACATGTGAACGTTGAATAATCGACACTTGATACCTTGTAATAATCGGCTGTGTGCATCACTCGATGCAGAGGCTGGGAGTAATAAAATTCCCTTTTCTAAAAAAAAAGGTGAGGCCACTTCGCGAGCTCGACGAGATGGTCCTCTTCGGCTGTATGGAGTAAGGCCGCGAGAGCACGCTTGTAGTCCTCGTCGTTGTCTTCCTTCTGGCCCTCCTCCTTCACCTCGGGCGGTGGAGGTGCAGCACAGCAAGGCCACCATGCGCCGGCAGCGGCGCAGCACAGGCACCGATGCATAGAGGCCGGCTATATCTGTGAGAAGAGGAAGAAGATCCACGTCTCATTGGCCGTGGTGGAGGAGCGTGTGGGCGTGGATCCAGCCCTTCCCGTCAGAGGGCGAGGACTTGGTCGACAGTGCAGTCCTCCCAAAACGGTTCTTCCGGCCCAGACGAATGACGCAGTCGAAATCACAAATTCTCTCCTCCGCTCTGCGGCGACGGTGCGTGGCCAATCGGGGTTGTTCAGCGCGTAAGTTGGGTCGGCCTTGAGCTCACCGGTGAGTTGCATCCACCACAAGTACATGAGCGCCGCCATCTCGTCATCGTACTCGGAATGGATAGCGGCAGCACGGTGAGCCCCGCGTCGCTCATGTGCTAAGTGTTTGGGATACGACAGAGGGGGGGGGGGGGGGGGGGGGTTCATGAAGCCGTACTTGGCGATCCTCGGCAACAAGACACGGTAGAGTTCGTGGCCACATCCAAGCCGAAACAGCCAAGACGGGGTGGCACGAGGAGAAAGGGTGGAGATGTGGCGAGGGTAGAGATAATCCCCTGTCTGGCGAGATTGGATTTTATAGCGTCGAGCACCCTAAATGATAACCATGGCATTTATGCCGGCATGAACCAGTGGCCAATCTGGCTCTTCGAGTTGACGCGACAAATTGACTTCGACAGTGGCGTGGAAACTAGCGTGGGGAAGTAGCGCAGGCATCTTCTCGGTCTCCGGCGCACAAGGTAAGTGTGGCATATCAATGGTTGGCAGCTTAGGCGCGATAAGACTCGTGGGTGACCATCCTCATCCTGCACGCCTACTACGCGCTGGCGTGCATGCGTTTAACGACGTGCGGCCATCAATGCACATCAGCACAAAAATCTAGAAACAATTATGTATGTTGTCAATGATATATCCCACAAGCGTGCAAAATCTCGATTTGAAATATTTTATATTCTGTTCTACACAAAATGACAAATGTGTGGATCTAAAATATACATACTTTCAAATCTTCAAAATATACAAAATTTATTATTTTTTTGTAGCACAGAATATAAAGTATTTCCAATCAAAAATATTCACGTTTGTGGGATACATCATTAGTAACATGCATGATTTTTTTTCAGATTTTTTTAAAACTTTAAAATATCATTTCTGATTTTTTTAACCAGAGGAAGCACTGGTGCTCAGGAGCAAAACGTGTTTTCCGCATTTCAGTTTTCCTTTTATTTCCTATATGTTCTTAATTCCATATGCTTCATCATATCTTTGTTTTATTCGTGAAAAAGATGGTCCTGCAGTAGCCTAAATGGGCTGGACATATTCTCAATATTTTTCCCTTCGCAAACTAATTTTCCTGGTTGTAGTTACGGTTTCTTATATCTCCTCTATTTTGCTACCTAACTCCGTTCTGATTTAGTCTACATAATGTCTACAAAATTTATTCAGAATTAGTCTAGATTCTGGATTTATTCTGTGGCAATTACAGTTTGTGTAGTGGAGCTTTGCAGGTCATGTTGGGTCCCTGTTGCTCCGAGAACGAGAAATCTCTACGCTTCTACCGGAAAACACTTATCTACTCTATTGTCGTCCCTTATAGTCCTCTGTTGTGAGAAATTGAGTACATTGATCACAAATAAGAATAATATACTTTTATGAAATTGTATTGAACTTTTTTTTTAGGGATAACGGCAGGTGTTTTGCCAATTCAAATTAAGAAGATAGAAAGTAGTTCAGTTACACGCTAGAGAGGATCTATCAAATGACAGAGAGAAAACAACAACGAAAATGATAGCATAGGCTGCCTCTCTATTATGACAACTACTCACCAGAATGCGCCTCTACAGGCGGCTCCAGTTCCTGATATTCATGTCTCCCAGCACAGTACGCTCCCACCAGCAAGATGTCGTCTCGGGTGAAGTCAGTGAGCTAAGTCTCTGTGGTCAACACTTGCTGAAAAACGTGGCGGCACCTTTCTTTCCAGATATGCCACACTCCATATATGGCCACCAAAAGTTCAACTTTAGCGTTAAGGTGTGTTTGGTTGAGGGGGTATCCCTCAAGTGGTAGGGGTAGCCACTTTTTCAGTGGTTGCCACTCGTTTGGTTGAAAGGATGAGAGCGCCAGAGGCAACCAGATTCCCAGGATATTCGCTGGAAATGGTGGCTCCGCTCGTCCGCCCAAATCTGGCGGATGGCGCTAACCACTTCCGACTCCCGCCGCTAGCCTCACCCCGAAACAAGTTTTCACGCCGATTCGCTCGCTCACCGCCCGCGAAACTGGAAGAAAACTCCCAGAACCCTATCTATTTTCCTCTCTCTCCTCATTATCCTCTCGTTCCTGAACCAGGGAGGCGGCGGCGGCAAGAAATTGACGCAGTGCAGGAGACCAGAGGCGGCGTCTGCGACGGCAGCAGGTACGACCTCCATCTCCCATCAATTTCCTTGTTCACGGATGGGATGCTCTCTCCTGATTCTTTCCCTTTCCCTCTCGTGAACAAGGGGAGGCTGGGCCTAAATCGAGGCGGCGCCCGGAGACTAGAGGCAGGCAGGCAGCTGAGGCAGAGATTCTACGGACGTAACGGCAGGTACGTCATTCCATCTCCCCTCTTTCCTTGGTCGCCGGCGGGCCGAATTTCGTTGGTCAGGGTCGGGGAAGTGGCCTGGAGGGCCGGCGAGGCACTGTCCCAGCTCGCCTTGTCTCTCTCTGGTTCTCTGTATGCCTTCTCTCTGACACCAATCCATCTCTCTGGTTTGCACAGGAGAACGAGGTGGAGAGCAGATCTGCGTTGAACTAGCAGATTTCTGAGTTTCTAACTTCAATCAGTGGTATACACTCATCTCACCTGTGCAATCAAACATGTATGATGTGCATATTATATTGAATGTTATGTTGTAGTTTGGACAGAGGTGTTTTTGCTGAATTGTTCCAGTTTTGTTCTTTGATACTTTTCATTGTAGATGGACAACAAGACAAGGATTTTAATTAATTCGGCAGTGGCATATATGTTTGTTTCAATGTTGACTTTGGTTGTGCAATTTAGAAAACGAAAACGGAGAGAAAGAATTACTTATGCACCAATAGATGAAACCGATAGGATGAGAAGAGAGTACCTAGATAACAAAGTATGGAAAAATGACACAACTTGTTTGAACATGCTTAGGCTTCGGAGAGCACCCTTTTTCCGATTATGCCAACTCTTTAGAGACCGCAAATTGTTGAAGGACACAATACATACATCTATTGAGCTACAAGTAGCTATGTTCTTGCACACCGTTGGACACAACGTTAGGAATAGGGTAATTGGCTTGAACTTTGGTAGATCCGGTGAAGTTGTTAGCCGTTATTTCAAAAGAGTCCTACATGCCATTGGTGAGCTGCGAGATGAGCTTATTAGGAAGCCATCATTGGACACTCCTGCTAAAATAGAAGGAAACCATCGGTGGGATCCATACTTCAAGGCATGAGATGGTGTGTCAACAATTATTTGTTGTAAGCATGGTGATGTCTAGATCATAAACTGTTTCTTGTGGAGATGAGGGGCTGCAAGCAACTCTCATTGCATGTAGTGAAAGGTTGGCTATTGCCATGAAAAAGACTGCTACCACCGACAACAACTCTCCATTGGACCTTTGGGAGAACATGAAGACACTCCTAGATTTTGGTTTGGATTTTCTTGCCCACTACTATGCCTACTTGGTTGACAATCCTCGTACCGCAACGGCGTTCCAAGTGTTGGAGAATGATCAAAAGATGGTTTGGGTTTCTAGGTATATCAAGAATACCTTTCCAGACTTTGTTCCACATGTTGATCCAAGTGACGGAGAAGCCTAAGGTTGAAGGCTGATTGCTTGTGGTACGTATTTTGTGCTTTTGATGACAACTAAACATTAGTCTATAGGTTGTATGGACCTGTGACTTCTCACAGCAACCAAACATTGGACTATGGGTTGTATTGACTTGTGCATGTCAACTCAACTTTGATCTCTCTTCTTGGAGTACGACACGTAAGAGTTGTAGCTAGGCTAATATTGTTGAATTATGATGTTGGACATTGAATATCAGTTTTATTTACTAATTTCGAAATTATGTTTAGTTTTCTTCTTCAGATTATTGTTGTCAATGAGTTCAAAAATATTGCAAGATATGTTGTGAAACAATCACGTATAGAGGTAATCTCACCATACCACCAAAGAGGTCACCACAAACAGTCTATCCTCAACCCCCCAACCACATTTCACCATTCCAACCAAACAAAAAACTGATTCATCCCATATTCTCAACCAAACAGAAAAAGTGGTTATCCCTAACCAGGTGGTTGGGGATACCCTCATCCCCTAACCATAACCTCCAAACCAAACACACCCTTAGGGAAGCAGCCATCAAACTCCACCACTCCATTGGGCCATATATGGAGTGTGGCATATCTGGAAAGAAAGGTGGTTGATAAACCCATTGGGCCAGCAGGTGCCATGTTGACCGAGCATAGGGACAGTCAAGAATCAAGTGCGACGATGTTTCATGTTCCTCATCACAAAGAGTGCATACATCACCGTGATGAATCCCTCTCTACTCCAACATGTCATCGGTAAGAAGCCACTGGCGCAGCCAAAGCCACAGAAAAAAAAAACTTGCATTTTGGTTACACCTTGGACCCCAAGAGCTTCGTGAAGTCAATAGGGAAAAACTTCCAGCGAACTGAATTTGATAAGCAGAAGCAGATAGCTTTGGAATTCAGGTTCCACTCGATACAATCCTCTTCCTCCCACAGGGTTGTGTCTTGCAACTTAATCCAAAGGGCTGTGAATTCCAAAAATGTAGGCTATGAACTATATATTGGTGAGCTGTAAGGCACCTACGGAGGATGCACAAACAACACACGCATACATTTTTGGATTTTGGGGCCTAGACATACCAAAGGAGAAAATTTGCAACAAGCTACATTACAAAACTATAGAAGGATACAAACACACACCGAAATACGGATAAACCCGCCATTCCGTTCTTGTATATTCGAATATCCATGTGAAACAAAGGAGCAACAATCTTTGTGTACACGCATTCCAGCTCTCCTTGAACTCAGTTCACGCTTCACAGAAGTTCTTCAAAATGGGAATAATCTTTGGCTCATGCGGTAGGGCGCCCATGAGCAATCTGGGCCGTCGGATTCAGCTGTCCGACGGCTAGGATTCAGCTGTCCGACGGCCAGGATTTAGCGTTTGATCAAGTAAAAAAACAAAAAAAAATGCTATATGGACATCATATGGAAATATATTTCAGAACGTATCTATTGATTTGGTATTGTAGATGTTATTTTCTTAATCTTGGTCACTTTATACTATTTTGCTCCTAAATAAACGTATAGACCTTACTTTGAGAAACACAAGGAAAAAAAATTGTGGTAACAAAGGCACCATGGTAACAATGTTGGCAGATGATAACTTCTCTTATTTTTCATATTGTGATATAATTTGAATTATATTATTATTCAGCAAGAACTTTATTTTTTCTGAAGCTCATATAAATTCACTACTAATATAACGATAATTTTTTAATTTTTGATTTACTTATGGTTTTTGATACATTTCTGATTCACGGTCCATTCATGATTCTGTTATGATTCACATGTGGTTCATCATTGGGTTGTGATGTCGATCCATCTACAATTATTTCTAACATAATTATGGACAACTCAAGAGGGAAAGAGAAGAATATGGTGTCGGCTAGACGACAAAATTGTCCCGCCAACGAGATTGGAATTTTTCTCGCAGTGTATGCAATATTTGAGTTTTAAAAGTTCAACTCAAGAATAAATTGTTCGAGATGACTAGGTGAAGCCAACCATTAGAACATCTTTCTGCGTGGGCAAAACAAAAATACAAGTTTCATTTCTACATTTCACTAATTTTCTGACCTCAGCACTGGAATATCAAAAAACAGGATCAAATTACACATGCAATTTTTTTTTGATTATTTGGGCAAACAATAAAACAGGATATGCCACTCGACTAGCTCCTGGCTATCTATATCAAGACCAAAAACACAGTAAATTTTTTTTTTGGATATTTTTGTCATTACAAAATGGTGATGATCCTATGTGAATCCCAATGGAATACCAAAAACTAATTTTGATGGGAACATCAGTGAAACCCTATGAGCAGTTTGAACTCTAGTGTACTAGGAAACCATGTGTAACCTCTCGACGACACCCAACATAAACATTTGGGATGCAACATGAATAGTTAAAAGATCAATGACACAAATATTACTTCTTCAAACCTTAGTGGAACTCTAGGGAAAATGAAACCCATGTGAAATCTTGATTAAACATATTGGTAACTTGAGTGAGACCAATACAAAACATTTAAATAATTGATCAAACAACAACGACACACAATACAAAAACAATTAAAAAATTGATCAAACAACAACAATACAAAACATTTCTAACTTTTTCCAAGTTCAAGTTTCCTTCCTCTCTTTCGATATTTTCAATATTGCATATATATTGTTTCACGGATATTTCAATTCATGGAATATGCAAAACCTTTTTCACAGATTATTCAATGTTTCATATAGATATTTTCATCCATACTAGAGTTTTTTCATAAATTTCAAACGTATTTCATACATAAAATTGAACATTTTTTCATAAATATATCTTTTAATAATATTAGTGTTTTTCACAGAATATTTAACATTTTTTTCATTCAGACTAGATTTTTTTCATAAATATTTCATAGATATTTCATACAGAAAATTGAACAGTTTTTCATAAAAAAAATCTTGCAATAATTTTTTCACATGATTATTTCATTCATTCATGATTCACAGATAGCAAGATTCCTTCAGAGAACACACAGATCCAACAGAGACAAAACTGATTCAATCCAGTTTCACAACAACTTATACACATTCATAGGTAACCTTTGGGAGCACCAGCATCTAGATCGAAAGTCATCCATTGTGGTGGCAAGGATGTCTCAAACAGGCCATATAATGCTAGACTGTAGTATGCATAATTTTGTCATAAACAATATTATATATTATCTTCCATGTACATGTGCCCCCAAGGATACAACGTTGTTGTATTTTTGTTCTTAGATCCGTTTTGTATTAATTTTGTGATGAAACTGTACACACATGCATGAACTTGTATTAAAATTGTATGGATATTTTATTTCGAGAGTGAATGTGTGTTTCAGATTTATATTATGTATCCCACACTTTTTTCTAGAGGAGTCTTTATGGGCAATTGATAATACAAGGACACACAACTCCACTAGTTTTATGGGCAATCGATAAAACAATGACACACAACTCAACTAGTTTCTAGCTCGCTAAGGTCGCCAATTTGTACAAGCTTATGAATTCTTTCTAAGGTTGCCAATTTGTGAACGGTCAAAAAAAGAAAGAAATGCAAAATAGCGAGTAAACAGTAGCTGCAAAGTATGGGTTATTTTCTTAGTGAAAGTTAGTTGGTTTCTGTTTAATATATTTTAAATTTTGTATGGGTTTCACCTATATTTTACTCACACCTCCAATTTTGTATGGGTTTCATGTTTCCCTAGGATTTCATTGACGTTACTAATGAGCATAATTGTTAACCCGATATTCCGCTCAACTTTATAATACTCACTCCGTTTTTAAATGTAAGGTGTATAGTTTTTTGCACGGATATTAAGAAATGGGAATTGCGCATATGGTGAACTCATTTTCTTCTAAAAAAATCGGAATAGAGGAGTCTTTAATAGCCACAAAATAAAAGCAATTCGCTAGAGGAGTCTTTATGGATGGGTAAAATTATCCATAAATTCAATACACCCTATATCATCTATAAAATAGCCAGTGTAGTCAGCTATAGGAAACCCTAGGGAAACCTCCATCCATATATGGGGTGGCCAACCTAGAGCATAATTGGGAAAACATAGAGCATAATCCATTCATTATGTTTCAGGATCCATTCATGATTCGGGATCAAGAGAATATGTGGATTAAGTGAATCAGTTAATATTTAGATGATTTACTTATGGTTTTCTTTATACATTTATGATTCAAGATCCATTCATGATTCTTATAAGATTCACATCCGGTTCATCATTGGGTTGTGATTTCAATCCATCTACTATTTTATCTAGTTTAATTAAGGACAACTCGAGAATAAAAGAGAAGTATGTGGTACGAGATAGAAGACAAATTTGTGGCTACCCATTGTATTTTTTGGCTACAATTTGTGTCATGTTCATGCTAGGGACTTTTATTTTATGTTCAGGCTTATTTTGCTCATGACTTGAATGTAAGTGTAAAGTGTTACATTGTTAGATTTGAGAGAAATTTGTTAGTGACCCGAATGTAACAATTCATGACAAGAATGTAACCCGATTTCAGATTTTATTTTTTGGTATGTTTCATCGAAGTTCAACATGCGTACGTTTTTCTTGTACATGTCATTTGTCTTATATTTTTTTGAATGTGTCCTCTAGAATATGATCAGACTTAAAATTTGCAAAGAAGAAAAGGAAAAATTCATCTGTCAGTCTTGTGAACGTGTCCTCTAGAATATGTCCTCTAGAATATGATCAGACTTCTTCCTCTAGAAGAAAAAGAAAAATTCATTTGTCTCATATTTTTGTGAATGTGTCTTCTAGAATATGCGGCCAAAAGAAACTCGGAACAAAGGCGAAATAACTAAAGAAACTCCAACTATATAACCCGCTTCAAAACTTATTTTCGGGTATGTTTTATCGAGGTATCACATGGGTTTCATGTTTTCGAAAGACACTTGGAGGCCACACACCGCACAAGCTGACCTAAATGTCCAGGCGGCCAAGACCGACACCCCTACACCTCAACACATTGTTTCTCTAATGTTTTACCTGATCTTCTATTTACTAAGGACTCACATAAGAGACGCGTCCAAAACTAGACATACAGGTTAGATGAGCCACATCTCATTTTGCAGTTGAACCTTGGTCAAGAATCGTAGATGATAACGAAAAAAGTTAGTTTCCTCATAAAAGTTATTTTTTGTTTCCTATTTGGAATGTCGCTATTCCAAATATTTGTGTCTATCATCTGGAGGTTGCACATGGTTTTTCATATTTCACTAGAGTTTGAATATAGGTTTCCTCACAAAAGTTGGTTTTTGGTTTCTTTAGAGTTTCATATAGGAGGCATACTTCTTCGTACAGGGGAAAATAGCACAGGTACATGCAAGCCGACTAAGTCCTTTGCTGGTAGTTCTGCAGCAGCTAAATTCAAAATTTATGAAAGGGCAAAAAAATTGAAATATAAGATGACGATAAAACTTCATATGGGTTATTTTTCTTGTGAAATTTTTGACTGGTCCACATAATTAAGATTCGTACAAGAAACTTGAAAAGATAATAAAATATTCATACAAGATAGAATATGTGATGATTTTCCCAGATTTATACAAGAATCAGAAGGTAAATAATCTAAACTGAATCTATTATACAGATATGGAAGAAAAAGAAACCAAATTCATGTCAAGGTTCATGGCTAATCCAGTCACAACACAGACAATAGTTAATTCTCGAAGAGGACGACCAAGCCGTGAAACCTGATCTGGAGCATGAAAGCACACAGCTGAAAGCATACAGAAAAATGCAGCACAACATCACAATACCACAGAAATAAAGCCATCCCATGCTTCAAATCTTTGAAAGTCCATGAACGTGACCTGCAATCACGATGGCGTACAAAGGCGATTTTAGTTCATAGGAGAAAGAAATGGTCATGATCCATAACAGATTTTGACATTTTCTGCAACGAACATTGACAAAAAAAATGCAAATTTTGCACACTTTCCACAAAAATTCACAAGGCATGAAATTCTCAGTTTCATAAAAGATTCAATACAGTTCCATTAATGTGCAGAGCTATGATGAGTAGGATTTAGTATTTTATTTTGCTCACAGGATTATTTGCTCTTCTTCTGTAAACCCTTGTGTCTAACACTGACGATAAACAATTCAAATGATGGAGCAAAACAAAATCTAGAGCTGGCTAAATTATTCCTAACAGAGTAAACCAATAACACATGGCAGAATTGTTAGATTGAATCCGAAAGGTAATTGCACAGCTACAAAATCTAGCTTCGGTAGACCATGAACAACGGGAGCGACCCAAAGAAAATTCAGGCATCATTTCTGAAGTAAAAACTTGGCTGCAAGGGAATCCTTGTGTGCCAAAACATTTATAGCCCATGTATGCTTGGAAGCAATAGAATAGAGGTATATGAAGACAGGAACCTGAAACCACCACAAAAAGCAGAAGAAATTAAACAGTATAAACCCATTCAACGGAGAACGAGTTTTGCCTGTGTTAACAACCTCTTATAATTCACACCCATACATAATGGATCACCACAAAATACTTGCAAAAACATTCACACCAGGATAAGGAGGTGGCGCCAGAAATTTTAAGCCAAAAAAGGAGTACATATGTATCACCTGAAGATAAAATACGTGTTGTATCACTTCCTAGAAGGAATTCAGGATTGGAAGAAAACGAAGACAAGGAAATGACAGTATTAGAGTCTAGGTGCTCTTGGGCTGTACTAAATAAGACTAATTGCATTGGGATAAGGAAGAGGGGACGAGCACACAGCGAATATTCTGGCCATGCTTTTCTGCACCGTCCGCTCACCCTCGCGTTGGCAAACACGGGCATGCTCCAGTCAAGCTGAGCAAGCCAAAAAATTGGCGCTTGTCCAAACAACCAAATTTCATGGGCTTGGCAATTTTTTTGTTATGGCCAACTTTGGTTGTAGTCCAAACACAACCTTATTGACCCACATGTCAGGTGGATGCTTTAGATGCGTTTCTGCTCTTAAGTGGTGTAGGCATCAACTAGATAGGAATAGAAGATTCTACTTTTCTGCTCACAGCATTCTAAGGTCTTTGTTCTGACCAGTGACCAGGGTAGGTGAACGGAAGGGAAATCCCTTATTTCAACCACATGATGTGAATTGTGCAATCTTTCTTTCGTTCTACCAAAGCAAAAAAAATGCGCTAGTCCGTTGCAGTGTTTGTTGTTTATCATCACAGTTTAATCTGAGCTACACAATTAAACAGCGGTCAATCAAATCCATTTGGACCGGCAATATGTCTACCAGATTCCAAAGGTACAACGGTTCAACCAGGAATCCATGACCCCCAATACATACATTTCATACTTACAACATGGCCAGTTAAGTAACTGAATATCTTCAACGAATTAACAAAAAAGGCAATTCTACCAGTAGAAATTTGCGATTTCACGAGTGAATCACTGGTTGCACGCCTCGGTTGGTTAGGTTTAGCTACTCGACAGAGGCGCAAAGTGAAGAAAACCTAGGCAGCAGCAGTAGCGAAATGTTTCACCTTCTCGGGTGGAGGTAGGCCTTGTCTCGGAAGAGCAGCACGACCCCGGCATCGTCCATGGCCCGGGCCAGCGTCTCCGCCTCAGCGCGCGTGCGGGCAGCCCCGGCTTCGACGCAAGCGTCGAGGAGCTCCCCGTAGCCGACCACCTCGCCTCGGCCGTCGTCCCGCAGCCGCCGTTTGAGCGCCTCCACGCCCACGAGCCGCACCAGCATCCGCGCCTCGGCCGCCGTCACCTCCGCCTCAGGAGGGGTGGGTGGGTGCAGAGGTTGACGAGGAGGGGGCTAGAAGCTGGAGGAGGAGCCGAGGAGGAGGGACGGCCGGAGAGAGAGGAGACTGGAGAGGGTTTCGATCTAGATCGGGTGGGGAGAGGACAGAGGACAACGACAGCACGGTGACTGCAGACTCCGGGTTGATTTACGATTTCTATGGGTACTAAACTGCAAATGCGTGTGAAACTTTGACAGCCGTGCGATCTCACAGCAACGGACGGCAGAGATAGTCCGGGGGGGCCAACTTACATGTGGAAGTGCATTTCCGGCATACCAGGCGCAGCTCAGGCAATCAAAGCCAAGCCAGCCCTACTCCTCGTCGTCCTGCTTCCCTTTATTCTGCTGGTCGTCCTGGTTGGCAATGCATCGCCGATCAAGGGGATCCTCGCGAGGATCAAATCCGCCCTAGCACCGGAGCTCTCCTCCGGCTGGAAGCCGGAGCCAGCTAGCATCTTTGTCACGGACCTGACGACGGCACGCCGTCTTCTCGTGAGCGGCTCCGCCGGCGGCTCCTTCTCCAACCGCCCACCATCGATCTCACCGAGCGCCATCCTGTCGCGCCGGCGATACCAGAACATCACCTCCTCGCCCTACGGCCAGCTCTGGCGCGCTATGCGTCACAACCTGACGTCGGAGGTCCTCCACCCGGCGCGGCTCCACCGATACGCGGCAGCTCGCCGCCGCGCGGTTCGTAACCTCGTGGAGGACCTCGCTGAGCAGAGCCGCATGTGCAGCGTCGTTCATGCGGCGGAGAGCATCCGGTACGCTATGTTCGGTCTTGTCGCTACCATGTGTTTCGGTGACGGCCTTGACAGAGGCTGCGTCCGTGGCATGGCCGATGCTCAGAGAGACCTCGTCAAGTCCTTGGCTGCGGCGCGCCTGTTCTCACACGCCAAGCTCCCGGCGGTCACCAGGCTTATCTATCGTAAACAGTGGAAGAAGCTGGCCTCCTTGAGGCAAAAACAGGAGGAGACCTACCTGCCGCTGATGATTCCGTCGCGGCCAATCTAGCGAGCCACCGGCGTACGTGGACACCCTCATCGACCTCCAGGTCCCGGACGACGACCCAGTCGCATCCAAGCCAAGGCGCCAGTGAAGGCTCTCAGACGGTGAGCTTGTGGGCATGTGCTCCGAGTTCCTCGGTGCTGGAACTGAAACCACAGCCTCGGCGCTGCAGTGGACCATGGCCAACTTGGTGAAGCGCCCAGACGTGCAGGATGCCGTCCGGAGGGAGATCCGTGCTGTCGTGGCTGCTGAAGCCGAGGAAGTGAGCCAGGATGTTCTCGGCAAGCTGGAGTACCTCAACGCTGTGATCATGGAGGCGCTCCGGCTGCATCCCCCCACGTCTTGGGTCTTCAGGCAGGTGATGGAAGAGGACCATGTCGTCCATGACGGCCAGCGCCTTCCGGCGGGGACCAATGTGTACTTCACGCTGGCGGCTCTGCACAAGACGGCACAGCGTGGGACGACCCCGATGAGTTCAAGCCAGAGAGGTTCATGCCGGCAAAGGTGAGGAGGAACTCGTCGCAGCGGTAGGAAGCGGCGACGGCAACGTCAAAATGATGCCTTTCGGCGGTGGCCGGAGGATGTGCCCCGGCAGGGGTATTGCGATGCTCCACATAAGCTACTTCGTGGCCAACCTACTGAGAGAGTTCGAGTGGAGGGAGGCAGAGGCCGAGCTCGCTGTCGATCTCCAGCCGCAGGTTGAGTTCTTCACCGTCATGAAGCACCCATTGCGTGCTCACCTCGAGCTTGCACGACCGGAGGCCAAAACGAGACAGGGCACCCAGCAATTATAGTTACCGATGAAAGTCATGTTGGTTGTTTCTCGAGTTAATAACACTGCGGTCTGCGGGTGCACAAACTTGTATTAGGCTTCCGTTTTTCCACCCAAAAAATTGAATTTGTATAAAGCATATGAGTTCTTGTGCTATTCTCGATCGGTAAAACGTGTCTCCCTCCGATGACTCCACAAGATATGAGTTGTTGGGTACTATTCTCACAACCTGAAAAGGTTCCTTCCCAGCTCAGTGACCACTTGCCAAATTTGCTATTTCTAGAGCCAATCTAGAGATTGAGAGAGTTCAAGTGGAAGGTGGCAGAGGGCGAGCTCGCTGTCGATCTCCAGCCGCTGGTTGAGTTCTTCACTGTCATGAAGGGCCCACTGCGTGCTCACCTCGATCTTGGATGACCGGATGCCAAACGAGACAAGGTACCCGGCGATTGTAATAAGCTATAAAGTCATGTTGGTTGTTTCTCAAGGAAGCAGTCAAGCTAATAACACTGCGGGTAAACAAACTTGTATCGTGAAAGCAACGGGTCCAACAAGTTGCAGCTGGTATTGGACTGTTCACAAAAACTAATTAGCTAGTGCAAACTGATCCAAAATTGTTTCGAAACTCACATGTGCCATTGTAATTTTTGCGAAAAAGACTCTGCATATTTTTTTTTAAGAAAGGTCAAAAGCTTTGCCTTTTATATTGATATAGGAGAAGCAAACATAGGAGACCTAAGCCAAAAGAAAAAGGGCAATACAGGCCAGGATCTAAGAGATAATCTCCGCTAAATGAGATAATCTCCGCTAAATGTTTAGCACCCGCCAAGATCTAGTTCCTGCTCTCGTCTTTGATTTTCTAGAAAGGCCGCGGGCGTCGAGAACTTGTTGTTGAACACCCGCGTTTTTCTCTTTCCAAATCTGACATGTGATGAGGGTGATAGCAGTCTTCAGCCCCTTTGGGTGAGCCGTCAGGGCTTTTGCAAGGGCATGCCAGTATGAGAGCACCGTAGGCCGTCCTGACCCAAATCTTGCAGGATTGTTGGAGTGGAAAGCCAAGCAGCCGCGGCCTGCCAAATGCGCCTTGAGAACCTACACTCGAAGAGTATGAGCCTTGTTGTGTCGGCCTGGCAGTTGCAGAACATACACTGAGGGTTATGTGGCCATCTGCGAATAGCAAGGCAATCCGACGTCCAGAGCCGATTTTGGACATCCAGCCAGGCGAAGAAGCGGCATCTGGGGTCGCCCAGTTCTTACAAAAAAATCTCAAATGAGCAAGGGGTGGAGCTAAGGAATTGCGCCCTGTAGGATGAGGCAGGGGAGTATTTGCTACTCGATGTCAATGTCCATATGATAGTATCTTCGATATCAGGATGAAGCGTTACCCCTGAAGCAGAACCGAGAGGTAGATGAATTGGGCTTTGTGATTAGCCGTGAAGTTCTGAACGTTGATGTCGGAGATCCATGTCAGGTTTTCTAGCGCATCATGAACGCATCGTCGCTTGCGCTTGGAGGCCTCAAAAATCAATGGCGCCACCGTCTAGTGACAAATATGACGTTCTTTTCTTTTCCCCAAATCCATCGGCTACAATGGCAATGCATATCCGCCAAGTTAGAGTTTGTGTCAAATATGTGTAGAGATTACAGTTGGACTTGGATTATGCAGTAGATGTAGTGCTGGAGTTGAACATTATAAGCTGAGCCTCCAGTATAAAACCACCGTGGGTAGTCAAAATATAGTAGACAAAAACTGGAAGTTTAGACACGATATTACATTGGAAAACGGTGTGATGCCAGTGGCAGGAGTGCCGGACTGGCATGGCGTTGGTATCAGAGCGAGCTAGGATGCAGATTAGATCATGGTTCAGATGATCTAGACAAAAGTAATGAGGTGATGTTTTTTCTGAAGAGAGATCGGCTTCTGTCAAGCCAGGTTTCTGGAGCATAGCGAGGTCGAGTTGGCTGACGATGGTGACTTGGAGCTCAGGAAAATCACGTAAGGTGGAGATAGATCGAACTATATCAAATCAGGATACATACTTTTTGGTGGTCGAGTCCTACTTAGTTACGACTTGAAGTCGGCAGGGGAGGCACCTCGAGGTAAATAAAAGGAGGGACTGAGAGTGAGGGAAAAAATCAAAGAGCCGACGAGTTTGGTAACCCAAATTTCGAGCGCGGAAACTTTGGAAGTAAGGCGGCATGCGCGAGGAGTCTTTGCAAAACTATAGATGAAGTTCTGCTCGGTATCGCTCTGACCTAAGCAATCAAATCAGTGGCTATTGACGTGTATGCAGTGGGTGGACAATCATGTCTGCGTCAAACAAGTTCGAGTGGCAAGTTTGATGTTGCGGAATGAACTATCCTCGAATAAACGAGGCTATCTTTATTGTTACAAGATAGAATTAGCACACTCCATCCCATTCTCCCTAGCAAGGTAAACATAAAAAGTTAAAAATGTTGAAGTGTATCTGTGGATTCTACTTTTTATTGTGTTGGCTAGTGCATGAAACATCACATAGTAGAGCCCACGGTCTCGATTTCAAGTCCTGGCTTTCAAAATTTATCCAAAAATTGTTGTTGCCCCCTCTTTGTCCATGTAAAGGCCTCTTAGGCCAACCTCTGAGACTCGCGCGCCGTCACTCTTTCTCTTTTCCGGTTTGTACGTTGACGTGGGGTTACCATGGCAAATCCCATGGCGAGATGCCTAGGGTTTCGTATAGAGAGAAGATGGCGCGCTGGTAGTTTCGGACGGCTGACAAGCAAGGATTTACCCAATTCGGCCCCTCATTGTGAGTAAAGACCTACTCATGCTTGTCTGATCGTATAGATGTATGATTACATGGTGGCCACGATGGCGATGGGGTGAGACGTGGTCTCGCTATGCTATGTATATCTGTTGTGTTGTGTATTGTCTGTCTATGCGAGTTGTCCCTCCCTCTAAAGGGTGCCCCTGTCTGGCTTTATAAAGGGAGCCAGGTAGGGTTTACATGAGTTGTTGTCTTGGACTACAAGTGATAACTTCTTTGGGCTTTGCTTGGGCCTCCAGGTATGTCTTCGTCTGGACCGCATTAGGTACGCCAAAGGTGGGGTGCCCGGAGGGTATGCCCACGTCACACGTGTTGACTTTCGCATCACACGTGAGAGGGGGTGTTGAAGTGTATATATATGTACTAGCCCGTTCTATCAGTTTGGACTTTTAATTGCGTTAGCTAGTGGATGAAACATGACAAAAAACATAGTAGCTCCCAAAATTTCTACCACCATCCAGTATTACTATAAGTTTACTCCATCTAACACACACGTTTCCCTCTCGCGTTGTACCATACTATTTGATCAAAACTTGCATACATGAACGGGTTAATAAAATGTATCTACGAATACATCAAACACAACTAAACATTGAATCTCATAACTCATCAAATATCAAAAGATCCACCATAAGGGAATTAATATGTGCGCATAAGCATGTAGGGCAGCTCATATGTTCTAATACATGTCAACACATAGTCTGGAGTGGACTACTCCTTCTTAATAATTGGAGACGATGGACATGACGTTGACGATTCGATGGAGCAACCAGGGGTGGCTCCGGTGGCATCTCCCCCCTCCAATATTTGACAGATGCAAAGCTTCAGTCTCTATTTCAGTGTTTTGTTATGGCAGCCGGCTACTCGATAATTCATGAAACCCAGGGTATATAATGGTTTTTAGATCAAAATGAATGTCTATGCGAAAGAATTTGAAGCAATCAAAAGGTTGAGGAGTGAGAACCCCTAAATGGCGCGCCTAGGGTCTATGGATGCACGATGCGGCGGATCTTGGCTGTCCCAAGGACTTTTGACTCCCTTTTATCGCAAAGTCCTCATTCCTGATAAAAACTTGCGTGGTTGAAATCCCAAATTCGTTTGAATCCGGGAATGTTTCCGAAATTAAAAAATGCAACAAAAAAAATCTTGCTATGCAGAGTTATAACCAAAATAAATGAATTTCGTGAGCTCATAAAACATTGAAATACATGGTGGAAACTCTAATTATGATGCAACCATATGAGATAATGATACACTAAACTACAAAGTTTGTAGATATATTTTGACATATCAAGATCTGTAAATTTAATCTATTCTCGACCACGAGCATAAGAATGATAAAAATTATGGACTTTGGAGTTTTTTATCAATATATCTCAATATGATCATTGCTACTCAAAAATATTTCATTGCAATGTAAATAATAGCAAGCATTCATCATATAAATTAATAAATAATATAAACGTAAATAATATAAAGAAATAAGAAATGAGCAGCCATGAACATTTTTTTGAATACATGAATATGTTTTTCGTAACTATGATTTTTGTTGACCCATAATATTTTATCGAATTAGTAAACATATTTCTGGACCATGATTAATTGTTGAACCATTTTTTGAAACTACGTCAACGATTTTTAAATATGTATGGACCATTTTTTGCGGTATCTGTGTAAGTATTTTTTTCACTCCAGGAAAAAGTTTTGAACCTCATGAATATTTTTGTGAATCTGTAAACCTATCTCTCTAAATATATGAACACAACTTTTGATACCTCATGAACTATTCACACTATCGTGCATAATTTTAATATGAAAGGAACATAAAAATTAAATAAATGAAAGAAAAAGAAACGTTAAAAAAGGAGAAAAAGGGAAAAAAAAAAAGGAGAAAATAAAGCCCGGCGATGTCGCGCTCGAGAAACGACACTGCCGATGGAAATAAACTGTGTATAGCCGAATCCTCCGTGCGGCGGAGCCGTCTGCACCGCATTGAGCGGTGTATAGGATTTCCGGGTCAAAATGGTCTGTAGCATTAGATGGGCCGCAAGCTCTGAACGGCTGGGCTGTATCTCTGCCTGCAAGCCGTGACGGGTCGCCGGCGCCTGCGCATGCCGCTAGCGCCGCGACGGCCGGGCACATCGACTAAATTATTCAGGGTCAGGAGTGCTACGAGAAAAGGCTTCCACATGCGCATCGCGTGCATGGTTTCAACTCGGAGCCAGTTAAAAAAAGAGAGGAAAAGCGGCTTCGACGTGCGTGGATTCGGTTCCAGAATGTTGGCCCAGAGCAAAACATGCATGGATGTCTCCTCATCTCTCCACCTCCACGCTAACCTCTCTCTTCCATCGCTTCAGTTTGGCAAGAACAACTAAGCAAGTAAGCATCATTCGTGTATGGCCTTTCACCGTATGCCTTGTCTGTAAAAAGCAACAAGTCCCGCTGTCAAAATGAGTTTGACCGCATGCCGCTGGTAGGGTTTGAAAAGTGGACGCGGATGATCGATGGGGGTTAGCGCGTGGGAATCTGATTAGTGAGGCGCTGGCACGCCACCTGAAGCCCGAGGCACTCCTATATCATCACTTCAACAAGTCCACCACCAAGAACCACTTCCTTTCAACTGCTCCTTTTCTAGCTTGTCCCCCCTAGCTTGCTTGCTTGCTTGCCAGGACGTACGGGGCCCATGCATGAAGCAACTACTAGCTAGTGCTTCTTTCCAAGTGTCCCTACATACCTAGTTTCCCTTTAAATACTTTTTATGTTCATTATAGTTTAAAATGTTGAATGCTATGTAAAAACATATAACTGAATTAGGGACCTCGGGTCAACTATTGATTGTAAGGTTTTGCAATTTTGTGAAAATTTACGGTGTGTGATATTTCTTATTTCGAAGTCAATCCCTAAGTTGTTCGATGTCTCCATGTTCAGTGTTGAGCCGAGGTGGTTGGAATCAAGATTAGTTCACACATCTAGCTACATCAACTTATTTTTTAGAAAATCTCAATTAAATTTGATATTGTAGCGCGCTTGATTTATGTCGAACATATGACAATGGTCCCACTCTCTTCTTATCGCCTCATACACCGTAAACCCCTTTTCTCATCATATCCTTGCATTATTTTCTTAGCCTCGCCTGGACAACTGCACCCCCTCCCTTGAGCTAACTCTTTCCCTTCATGGTCCTTCTCTCGCATTGTAGACCCTGCCTTTTTTTTTGTTGTATCAACATTTCCTGGTAGGCACACCAAAATTTGGGAATGGCCTTATCTCCTCCTTAATTCATGTCAACCAACCAGTCAGCTCATAATCATCGACATTCTTCCTTGTCACTTGTGGCCAGTGGAACAATGTTATTGAACGCCGTGCTCTGCCTCACCCACCGTCTCCTCTCTAAGCCTGGGAAGAATAGGAGCCCACATCATCACTAACCTAACTCATTATGGCAAAAAAGGATGTGGTTCACTTAGTCGTCGATTGCCTTTAGTTGAGAATTCACATTGCATGCACAATAGCCAATGTGTTTAAACTATCAATAACATCCTTAACTTTTTTCACCGGGTAAACTAAAAATTTTAGTACTCCCTCATCGATATAGCGATGCAACTCATTTAGATTTTATTAAGTTGGACCTTTTTGGATTTGACTAGTACCAATCAAAAAACAATGCCCGTCTACGCATGTAAGTATATTATGTTTGGGTCGTTGTCACACTCTACAATATGCATTTTTTATGATTATTGTTTTATAGGAGAGATTATGAAATGTTATTTATAAAAATATGTTCATGAAAAATATATCTTGTATTACTACTTTCTTCTTAAAATATTAATATTTGTGTATCTATTAGTACTTAAAATTAAAAAAATCAACTGCATGCTTTCCCCAAATTCATCTAGTTGCCAATGGAGGGAGTACAACGCAAAATTGGTAGTACTTGTCATCAATTTTAAAACTGGAGAGTGTGTAAATGTCCAAAAGAACCTAAATTTCTACCCGGAGGTTATTCTATTGCCGGAGACGCGAGAGATCGGCAGGGAGATGGACATATGTATTCTAGGATGTAGATAATGACCTTTAGAGAGATAGTAGCTCGAGAGATGCAAAAAGAGAGGGAAGCCAAACGAAAAGAAAACAACAATTATGATAAGGCAAAAAGAAGCCATCTCAAGTTCTCAACTGCTAGAGTAGAGGAGATGAGCAAGTAGCTAGCAGCCCCTCCCTATGTGAGCCGTGTCCCCTGGCGTGGTGCCACGGCAGGGCCGCTTTGGCGCCGCTGTCCCCGCTTTGTGGCGGCCGTTCTCATTGCATTGCACCCTGCTGTCCTGTTAAGAAACTGGAGATTAATCTGCAGACGGATTTACGTGCAAGTCGCTCCCGATTAAGAAACTACCTTCTTTTCGTACGGAACCTCCGCCGAGGCTCCTTTCTAGGCACACACATTCTGCGCTCCTGCCCCCGATGCCCTAGCTAGGCTATCCCCGTCGTCTTCCTCCTCTCCCCGTCTCTCAGACGCAGCAACTATTAGTTGTTCCAAAGAGAGAATCATCCAACCATTGCAACTGTCCAACTACAAACAAAGGGATTTTCTCTCTCTAGTTTCCTAACTGAACCGCGTGAAATAATGGCCGTTCGCGCCCGCAAAACGCTCGACCTACCCCACTAGCCACTGCATGCCGACCATCTGTGCATAAAACGAGAGAGAGGGAGAATATCTTTTGGTCTGCTGTACATGCTTCATCATTCTGCTCACTACCCTCTCCCATGGAGATCGAGAGCTTATAACTCCAGCGCATGCCGCTCGTCCCATTTCATGCCCGGCCCCTCCCCACACACACACAGCCTACCCATCGCCCCACACCCACAGTTCCTGTGTTTCTTGCCCTTCTCTGTCTCGAGCTTGGATGGGTAGATGCAGATCAAGTTGTGCATGCACAACCTTCTTGTGAGATCCAAATCCTAACTACATGTAAGCTACAGGAAGCGAACAATTGCTTTAGTTCTTCGATTAAGTGATCCAGTGAGCTCCATATGACACCAACCGTATCTTGCAGACATCGCCACTAAAAGCTTGTTTAGGTTCTTCCCATCTGGTAAATATATCCTTTGCATATATGGCATATATATATACATATGTGTCATTGATTCACCCCATAGCTTGCAGATTTGTTAGTTGGTCGTGCTTTTATTTACCTCATGGCTTGCTGTGCAGGTGAGGGGGCGGATGCATGCAGGACAGCATGAGATCTTCTGATCGAGCTGCATGCTTGGGTTTCATGGTCTTTATAAGTGATTGCATGGCTGATCACGCAAATGGAAGAAGCGATATTGGTGAGGTTCAATCCGAACTAGGTTTTGCAACAAACGTAAGACCAGTATCTGATTGAGCCGTGCCAATATCTCTTATTCGTTTATCTTTTCTCCTTCCGCCCTAAGGTGGCAACCGTGGCATCGATATATGCAGGTGAGCATCCTCTATTTGATCTATCCAAGTTACTTATTAGGAACTCTCATAACCAAGTTATTTCTAAGTAACCAGTAGATATATGCATATTAACTAAAAACAATTGACTCTTGGACCAAGTTACTTATTAGGAACTCTATCTTATATAAATGACATGATATTCTGTGTATGCAACTATGCATACAGCCATACACTGACTACAGTGACTAGCAGTACTTCCCATACATGTTTTAGTCCAGGTTTCAAATTGCAACATTGAGGTCCTAACCAACTTTTTTAGACTAATAAACTTCAGATATTTCTGTTATGTTCAAAACACATAACTCGTTCCCTGTAATATATGGATCTCAATTTTTCCCATAGAGAAATTGGCCGCTCTCTGTATTTTCTAAAGTACTTGATCTCATGTCTATAGTTTGATTTCTTTCTTATAGCGTAGGAATGATGGAGACAGAAGACAGATTACACGTACTCTGTGAGGTTTTAATCATTTTTTCTCACTAGTTTCACATATTTCAGCTTTGTGTAAAACGCATAATAAGTTTGACATGGATCTCAATTTTTGCAAGCATCATTGCCCGCTCTCCGTATATTCTAAACTCGATCTCATGTCTATAGTTCGATTTCTTTCTTATAACGTAGGCATGGTGGAGACAGATTATGTGTCTCTGTGACTTCAAACTCCCAAGTGACTTATTTTTTCAAATGCTATAATATTTTGAAATTGAACGTACTATTTCAGTTTTTCTTATGTGAATTTCCGATTAACATGTCTTCCAAATCCCAGCAACCACTTCTTACCCATGTTTGGAGCTTTCGTATTTTCATTTTGTTAGATGTTTTCCATTGTCGTTCGAACTAGGCTGGTTTTTGTTTCTTCCGGTTCTTATACAGTTACACACCTCCCCTCTGTGTGACATTGCGATTGTGCTATTATGTTGATTAATTAGTATTTGTTCATGGATATCGCATTTAACTGCAATGTTGCAAAGTACAATCATGATTGGTTCCTGTAAAACCAGAAAATGGAGTTTTGGGGAAAATGACCATGCATTGAGTGTACTTGGTGCATGATCTCATATTTTTATTATCCAAACAAAGATTTGCACCTACATAAAAACTAATAAAATTGGTTTCCTAAAAGTCCACCTAAAACATGTTTTATGAAAGCCCCGATCTAAATTTCCTAATCGGAACAACCACTTAGGGATTAAGTTGATCATTTCCTACATTTTATATACTCTCCATATCACTGCTTTCTCTCGACATCACATATTTTGTAAGCTTCACATTTCGTGCATTGAGCTAATGATTATTCAACTGTGATGATTAGGGGATTAAGGAGAATTTTCCTTACATCAGGGCTAGTTTCTTTGTTCCTAGTTCTCTCATAGCTTGTAATTTATTTTTATATTTTTTTAGATAAAGAGTATATATTAATATCGCGGAGATACAAATTACACTCAACCTCTGCAACAACGCAATAACATAGGGTATTACGGATACACACAGCCGAAAAACAATAAGAAGAAGAAACAAAAAAGAAAAGTCCCGCAACAGAGTTACAGTCCTTGCAGCAGCAGCACAACCACCACCAAGACAACACCTGAAGTTCAAATTCTCCAAAAGCGACGCCTTCAAGAAGGAAACAGTGCACAAACGTCGTCATCGCCTGATCAAAGATCATGGGTTTTCACCCTGGAGATATTCCCCGCTCTCAAATCAATGTCTTCAACAAGGCCATTGTCAGGCACAACCACTTAAGGCCAGACCTTGGATTTTCACCCTGAGAGCTAAGACTCTGAACTTCACCTGTGTTGTCGCTCCCACTTACATACTGCTGCCACGATTCCTGAAACTCGAAGCCAGTTCCTCATCAACGCAAAGGCTCCGAGCACCACTGCCAATCCTCCAATCTCAGCCTCCATGGCCTTCTCCGCGTCTGACTTCACCATGGATTTGCCCATGATGGCAAGGGACGCAGAGCTTCGCGCCGCTTCCTCGCAGCGCGACCGAATCCCACCCGATCCTGCAATCACCAGGTCTTAACGCCCATGGGAGATCGCCGGCGGAGCCTTCCGAAACCCGTCACTCTGGCCAGATCCAGGAGGCCAGGCGTGAGGCAGCTCTTCGTCTTGACGCGATTTGGAACCCTAGGACCACCCGCCATTATTTTGAAGCCTCGCAAGCCCCGACGCCATGAGACCACCGCCATCTATTTCTACATAAGCGATTGTTCTGCTAATTCTAATTAACTTAATAAAACTATTTTGATTTTTGGATGGTAAGATTAACAAAAGCACAAGCAGTTGGCTGTTCTGTGCTAATTTTTAATACTCAAATCACTGCAAAAATATCATGATTATCCTTGTTGCCTAACAGAGATCGGCACATATTTACTTCAATCTTGGAGTAGTATAAGGTACCTAAAACTGTCAAGTACATATATCTATATCAGCGACACTATCATGTAATTTACCATCTTTATTGCTCTTTAAAGATCTCAGAGTGGACGGCTTCCGGACAACCCATATACAGGATGACAAAGGATGAACTTCTGGTTGCAGTTTATGGGGCATGGAACATCTAGAAGGAAAGATGTCGCCGGGTGTTTCAGCAAGATGCTCTCTCGGATATGCAGCTGGTTGATCGAATTAAGGACGACCTTCTGATGTTGGGCACAGACAGGAAGGAGCTGCTACAGGATGGAGCCGAAGCAGAGGCAGGCATGGAGCCTGATATTTGGGAGTAGTCCGCTTAGTCTCTTTAAGTTCCTGTTTTTCTCTTATACATCTAGTCCCTCTCTAGCTTGTAACGAACAATTTCTATCCTCTCAAGTCTTAATTGATTTGGCAGAACACCTGCCTTTTTCCTAAAAAAAAAGACAGAAGAGATCGAATAACCACGAGTTTGACCAACAAGTAACTCACAACCGAGAAGCCTATAAGCGATCATGTTCTTGATGGAATATGTGGTGTGGTGTTCAGTTCAAACTAACCTTCTCACAAATCTCCTATAGTATATTGTTAGAACGGTCAACAGAAGGACCAAGTGGAATCTTCACTACAATCGTGCATGCAAACATTATTAAGCCGGTTCGGCTGGCGGTCTAGTAATAGCCTTACATGATGTTGCATCGACGATTTCATCTATTTGGTTTGTTTCGTTGGTTGATACATGTATCGAATCTCTGTGATCCATGAGATGTAAACTTTCTCGAGTGCTCCCGCTGTTTTAAAAAATCGGAGAATATATTTAAAAAATTCAAAATTTTGAAAATAATCATGCATGTTCTCGATGATGTATCCTATAGCAGTGCAAAATCATAATGCAAAATACTTTGTATTCTGCCCTACACGAAAATGACAAATTTACAGATGTGAGTATAGTTAACAATGCATAGTTTTAAATCTTCAAATTTGTCATTTTTATCGGATGCATATTTTTTTTTTTGCAGACTAAGGCATGGCCTAGTGGTGGGGAGGGGCTGATGTCTTCCCACCCACCCGAGTTCAAATCCTCATGCTTGCAATTTCGGTGATGTTGCACCCTCCTCTATCAAAAATCACGTGGCTCTCCCACGTAGAATCAAATTTGTCTTTTTTCTGGAGCATATACTATAAATATTTTTGCATTGTGATTTTGCACGCTTGTAGTATACATCATTGAGAACATGCATGAGTTTTTTAACATTTTTCTAAAACTTTTAAAATTTAATTTTTAATTTTTTAAATAGTGGTATCACTTGAGCTCGGGAGTCGAAACCACTTTCCGCATTACACGTAATTTTAGGCAGAGGACGGGGTGATATTCCCCATTTTGAAAAATAATGAAAAATAAAGAATGGTACAATTGAGTTAGAGTTCATAAAATAAAATAAAAATACATCTGATGAATTTGGAAGCTATTGTTATTTCTTATTCAGGTTTTTTTAAGATAAAGGGAGTTTTATTACTTAAAAGGTTTAAGTATTACACCCAGCCTCTGCATAACCAAGATGCACACAGCCGAAACAAGTCTCTAGATCGAAACGAAAAAAGGCGAATTACATATCATAATAAGAAATTGTAAGAACGCCTATGGTGGTGGAGGGCCAATCCGCAAATTATGCTGCCATCCATGTTGGGATAAAAAAGTCCCTTGCCGTATCCTCCAGTCTGGTACACACCTCCGTAAACAGGTCTCGATGCCCCACACGTTGCAACTGAGACCACGAACGGAGATTAGAAGTAGTCCTGTAGATAACCTGCATAAGAGAACAATTTTTATCATTAAAAACCTTGTCATTTCTACATTGCCAAAGTGACCATATTACGGCAAGCGCTCCCACCCTAATAAGTTTTTTGAACCTATTGTCTACCCCATTCAGCCAATTGCCAAAAATATTGGCAACGCTTTTGGGTGGGTATATAGTAGAACCTATCTGGATGATGAACCATATAGAACTAGCAAACTTGCACTCGAAGAATAAGTGTTTGATCGTCTCGTCTTTATGACAGAAGACACACTATTTACTTCCATGCCAATTGCGTTTTGCAAGGTTGTCTTTTGTGAGAATAATTCTGTGACGAAGATACCACGCAAAAACTTTGTTTTTAAGTGGAATCTTCATCTTCCATATTTTCTTATTATTATCAACCGACACTTCTGGCTGGATTAATGCTGTATACATAGAGTCCACGGAGAATTTACCGTTATATTGTAAATTCCATCGAAACTCATCAGACCCTTGTGTCAAATTGACAGTAGCTAGACGCTGTAGCAACTCGTGCCAAGCCGCCAGCCTGGGACCAATAAGATCTCTTCTGAACGTCACGGTTGGAATATTATTTAGCAACACTTGAGCTAGCGTATCGCTCTTATGACGTCCAAGAACTATAATGTATAAAGCTGGATATTGTTCTCGGAGCGAGGTAGTACCCAGCCCCCTATCCTCCCAGAAGCTTATCTCGTTTGTGTTATTTTCATCCTTTAGATTTTGTTCGGACACGAGCAGTACTACATTCAGGTTGGTTGCCAATTTTATCCAAATAGTAGTGAAACTTCAATGATAGGCCAACGATAAGCTAGGAACACATCATCAATTGAAGGGTGGGCTTAAGAAAGAACCCACTACGATAATGAGACAACCATATGAAAGCAAATCTTTTTTTCGGTTGGCCTTGCCCGCTCTATGTTTTCTACAACTATATCAATATAAAGTCAAAGCTTCTGCCTCGTTTAAAAAAAATATGACCATCAAAAACATAATGTGTTGCAATCCAATTGCATCATACACCAATTGGCATTGACCTTTAAAGCATTGCATGCATACAAATCAATAGAAAATGTCAAATTCCTAAATTTTTGAACATGATTTGGACAATAACTTATACTCCCTCCGTACGGAAAAGGATGTCTTTGGTTTGTCTAAATTTAGATGTATCTAGACATGTAGTGATGTGTACATACATCTAAATTTAGACAAAGTCAAGACATCATTTTTCGGACGGAGGGAGTACAAGATGGGGTTGTACGTGTGTGGGGCCACAAACATAAGGTCCACGCGTGGATTCACCTTCCTCTTGGCCCTTTTACGCTCCAACATAATAGATACTTGGCTCTCTACTTGGCCATGGGCCGGGCCGGGCTTCGGGCCGGGCCTAAAAAAGCCCACGGTCGAAATACCAGGCCTAGGACCATCTGACATTCGGCCCTATATTTTAGGCCCAGGCCCACCCATGACTAGAAAATCTCATCAGGCTTTCGGGACTCGGCCCAAGCCGGGCCTCTTCCTTAAAACGCCAATATGCAAAGCCCAGGCACATGTCCATGCGACCTTTGGGCTGAAATCTCAGGCCCAGTCCCAGCCCATGGCCAAGCTCAGGCCCTGGATTTTCGGGTCGGGCTTCCCATGGCCAGATATACTTGGCTCCAACATAATAGAACAATACACCCGTAGTGAAAGTCGTGTAGTGACTGAAGCAAAACAAAGTACTCCCTTCGTCCCAAAATAACTGTCTTTGATTTGTCCAAATATAGATATATCTAGACGTGTTTCATGTATAGATATATTCATATTTGGGTAAATATAAGACACTTATTTTAGGATGGAGGGAGTCTATAGGTTGATTCACTTGCTCGTATATGTCAACTTCATCACCCCTCAACCTAGTTACATAAATAGAAATAACCATCTGGGGTGTCACGGAGGAGAAAAACCAACTATTGAGAAACACATTCAAACACAACTGATAAACTTTCACATTTTTCACACGTCTGGTTCCCGACTTCCATGAAAGCGGTGTTAGATTGCCCGGTAATGATTCTCGAAAAAAGATTGCCCGGTAATGCTTTTAGTAGAGCTGTCCACCCAATGTTCCGATTTCTCATCCTGCCTAATCTGCACGCAGACATCAAGGCAATTGAGCACCTATGAGAAAATGCTTTTCTCACTACACCTTTCATGGAGAAACAAATGAGAACTTTTTTTAATGGAACATAAAAATACTCCCGATTGTGACGGTTTCTCTGCATAGTTCTACTAAAACTTATAGGATGTAATTAAGGCTGACCTCCTAGAGTTCATCGATGGTTTACATGTCGGGCACTTGGATATATTTAAATTGAAGTTTGTGGACATTAATTTTTTGCTGAATAGAAGAAAAATGGATACAACAATACCAGCTAATATAATTTGTCTCCTAAATGATAAGTTTGGAATCGACCTTCCTAGAAGTTGGCGGACCATGTGATTCGACTGATATAAACAACATACATGCAAGGAAAATACATTCTTGATGGAGTAGTAACCCTGTATGAAAGAATCCATGATTTACATTGTAACTAGAAAATTACCCCACGCGTTGCGGCGGGCCTTTACTAAAGGTCAAATTGTGAAATGGTAAAAAACAAAATATTAGGTCTAGAGTCTGATTAGAGGTATCAGACATGATGAAACCTTTGATGAAGTACAAATAAGCTGATTTTCTTTAGGTAAATGAAAATGAACACAAATAGCATTTGATGACTGCCATCGATATGGAAGTGGAACACACATAGATTATGAAAATGAACACACATATAGGTAAGCAAAATAGATGGTGCTCAACAATTGCTTGAGAAGGTGTAATCTTTTTTGCTGCCTAGATGTTGTCCATACCTTTTGATGATTTAATTTATGGGTCCAACCTATTATTTCCGATCAAATAGATTATGGAACTCCAACCCTTCATATACCATAAACATGTAAGCTTGGTTGTTCTGATACAGATACGCAAAAGCCCAACCAATGAACATCCAACTTTGGTGCCTTGGAGAGTAACTACAAAAAGGCATGGAAGAAAAATAATTAAAACATGTAGAATAACCTCACGGTAATGTAGCAAAATAGCAGATGATTTGGTACGTATCCATATGAAGGTATTACAAAATATTTTGTACAACTCTTCTATCAGCGGAAACAAATCATGGAGGAAGTAAAATTAACGGCACAACGATGCTAATTAGGGGATTTAGGTACCTGCTCACGGCCGAAGTTCTCTCCACCATCCAATGAATTTTCTAATGACCCGAGAAAGAGAACTTCCTGGTGATAGCGCATAGCGCCGGGCGTGGATCGCGTCAACAACAACGTGGATATCAAGCATTGGGGTCGAACCCCCCTCGCGTCGCCTCCTCTCTGGGCGACGGGAGGGGCGAAAACCCTAACCGCCGCCGCCACCAACCTCCCCCCTGTCAGAACCTATTGCTACAATCCTTCAGTACTGTATCTTCTTCAGACAAGAGCCAACGGTCCTGATGCAAAGACAATGTTTGAAGCTATCCGACGGCCTGAACTAGAAGTACTTGATTTACTATTTTACCCCTAGGGTTGAATTGCTATCTGAATACTGTAATGGACTAAAATGTAATCATGCTTGAGCCTACTCTTCGATATAAAGAGTAGGTGGGGAGGTTGGGAGGATCAAGCAATAACAAACCCAAATTTTATCATGTTTTATCAATTTATTTAGTTATCTTTAGTGTAGCTCTGAGCACCCCGAGCTCTCCTTCTTCCTCCTTCGATCGCCGCCGTTGTCCAGGACCCTCGAGGCCCTGACATCTTGGTATCAGAGCCAGCACCGAGCTGCTCTCGCTTCTCCCTCCCTCGCGACCCTTCTACCGCCACAGGTTACCGGAATTCCGGCCATAAAATGCCTGCTCTGCCATGCCGACCCGACGCCAACGCTCGTAGTCACGGGAGCGCGTCCCTGACGTCGCCGATCCCCAAGGAAACGAAGTCGCCGCGCCGTTACAGAACACGGACATCGCTCAGGTCTATGCCAAGCTACCGCAGGAGGTGCAAAACCTCTCGGAACGCCTGGATCGATCTGCACCAAGCACACTCAGCGTCGACCATGGCGTCGGTGCAGATCGAGCTCGCCAAAATCTCCAGCATGCTGGTTGGACTCGTGGTCAACAACGGCAAGAAACCGATGGAGAACACGGACGCGGTCGACCAAGGTTCTTCAACTAAAGGTCCACCCTTTCCCTCTCCGGAACCTCTGCCTGCTACTACCTTGTCCACCATCGCCGAGATGCCAACACCGGCAAACACTTGCACTCCCCCTCCTGTTCAAAACCAACCACTCCAGTTCGGAAATCTCACCCCAGACAAACTTCCCCACCCACAGTACCCCGCCCAGCCGCTACCTGTTCGACAGAATGTCCAAACAATTCCCGACACCACAAACTCCATCGCAATCGCCTCAACAAGCCAAGATCCACCACACCAGACACAACACACATCACCTCTTACACAACCACAATACTACTAACCTCAAAATTCACAACCTTTCTTCCAAAACCCATTCCCACAACAACAATTCCAACTTTTACCACCATACTACCCCTACTACCATCCACCATATCAGCCTATACCACCACAACACTACTCCAACCCTTACCAACCAATGCAACAACCCCAATACCACAACCTGTACCCCAACCCACCCATGCCTCAATAGAAACAACCTCAGTACCAACAACAACAACCCCTACCTCATCAGTCTCCACACACTAGCCCGGAATGCAACTCACCTCGAGAGAATGCTTCCCCTCGAGAGAATGCATCCCCAAGAGAATCACCTCAACCATTCCTACGCGCACCGCATGTTGAGTTGCCAATCTTTTCTGGAAATGGTCCTCGTGCTTGGATTTTAGAATGTGAGGATGTTTTCAATCTTGTGAACACCTCAGTTGATCAGCGTGTTAAGTGGGGTCTGGTACATATCAGAGGACAAGCCAAGACCTGGATCAGTAGTGCTGGTTACAACTTGCAAACAATGTCTTGGGAACATCTCTGTCAGGTACTTATTGAGAGATTTCCGGATATGCCATCTGTTGAACCAATGGACCAGCTGCAGTTATTGAAACAGGTGACTTCTGTTGATGCATACATCAATGCCTATGAACCGTGGATGACAACCATGAAGCGTGAGAAGGCGTATCTCCAAGCAGATTTCTTCCTTGATAGGTTCATAGCTGGTCTCAAAGTAAGTATCAAACATCATGTCCTCTGTCAGAAGCCGGCTAATCTCTTGGCAGCATATTGGTATGCACGGCAGTATGAGAAATCATTCTTGTCTAACAACAGACGGCCACAAGCACAGTTGCACGCCAGCCACCAAACAGAAATATTCCTCCTCGTGAAGTAAATGTGCAAGCAAGACCAAGATTACCTCGCAAATGCTGGTACAGTCCAGAAAACTGGGTTCTCGGTCACCGATGTGCTGGAATGCAGAGAGTTGTTAATGCACTTCAAATGCAAGAAGAGTATGTAGATGAGCAAGAAATGGGTCAGCCACAGCAAGAACATGAGGATATCATTCCTCCTCCAGTAGCCGAGCAAGCAGAACCAGCACCAGGGTTAATTGCATGCAAATCTCTACTTCTACATACACTGGTACACCAAGTAGTGACACCATATCATTGCTGCTCAAATTCAGAAAATTTCAAGCAGTTGCATTGCTGATACTGGAGTACAAATACCTTTATGGATTATGAGTTTGTCCTCAAAAATAATATACCCATGACAACTGTATCTACAAAATCGGTCACAGTAGCCGGAGGAGGGACACTAATCTCAGATGCTGTTGCTATTAACTTCGTTCAAAATTCACGGACACAAGTTTACATCCAACTTCGGAATTCTCAAGTTATAGGGTTCTGACATCATATTGGGAGTGAATTGGTTCAAGCAGTATAACCTAGTCACATTTGACTTTGTGCACCGCACCTTAACTGTCAGTCACGAGGATAAGCAGATCACCTTTCCTGACCATTTACTGCCAGCTGACAATTTTCTCATTACCAGTGAGGAATGTTGCAAACTTCTCAAACAAGGTGCTTCCGTTATGTACTGCTCAGTCCACAAGAAAATGATGCAAAAGCAGCTGATCATGGCACAGAAACAGTACATCCATCTCTAGATTCTTTGTTGGAAGAATTCCAAGAGATTTTCAACTCTCCTGAAGGGTTACCACCACACAGAGCTTCTGACCATACAATTCCCCTCATTCCTGGTGCTAAACCACCTACATTTGGCCATACCGCATGTCACACAGTCAGAAGGATTTGGTAGAGCAACTGGTGATACAAATGCTGAAAAATGTAGAGATTCGACCAAGTAGCAGTCCTTTCTCTTCACCTGCAATGCTGGTAAAAAAGAAAGATAAATCTGGCGTTATGCATTGACTACAGAAGCCTGAACGAGCTCACTGTGAAGAACAAATTTCCCATACCAGTTATTGAAGATCTTTTGGATGAATTGTATGGTGCAACAATATTCTCCAAGCTAGATCTACGTTCTGGGTACCATCAAATAAGGATGCATGAACCAGACATTCCCAAGACTGCATTTTCCACTCATATGGGACATTACAAGTATTTAGTAATGCCCTTCGGCCTCAGCAATGCACCAGCAACCTTTCAGGAACTCATGAACTCTGTGTTTGCCCCATTTCTTCAGAAATTTGTTCTCGTGTTCTTCGATGATATTTTAATATACAGCAAGAATATAACTGAACACAAAGAACATCTGAGGCTAGCACTGCAACTCTCCACAACCATCGATTAAGGCCAAGTTGAGCAAGTGTACTTTTGGTCAACCTCAAGTTAAATACCTCGGCCACATAATTTCAGGAGATGGCGTGGCAACTAATCCGGCCAAAATACAGGCAATTGTGATCTGGGCAACACCAGAAAACATCAGGAAGCTCAGAGAATTCTTAGGTCTTTGCGGATATTATCGAAGGTTCATCAAACATTTCGCACTGATCTGTCAACACTTGTACAATGCACTCAAGAAGAATTGTTTTCACTGGGACCTGAACAAGAGAAAGCTTTTCAGCAGCTGAAACTCGCAATGACACAGCCACCCGTATTGGGTATGCCAGATTTCTCATCACCATTCATCTTAGAGACAGATGCTAGTGGTACGGGTATAGGAGCAGTTCTAATGCAACACAACAAACCACTGTCCTTCCTCAGTCAGGCTCCCGGTCCCCGAAACAGCGTCGCTTCGATTTATGAGAAAGAGGCTCTGGCTATTTTCCATGCTCTGAAGAAATGGCGCCATTATCTCTTGGGAAACAAGGTTATCATCCGTTCTGATCAACAAAGTTTGAAGTATCTCAGTAGTCAGAGGTTGCTAGAGGGAATCCAACACAAACTCATGCTGAAGTTGCTCGAATTTGATTATAGTATTGAATACAAGAAAGGAGCAGATAATGGTGTTGCAGATGCGTTGTCCAGGCGCTTTCAGGATACTGAACGACACTTGCAATGCTCTCTCGCAAGCAATTCCAGCTTGGGCATCTGACGTTTTCACTTCATACTCAAATGACCCAGTGTGTACCAAATTGCTACAAGAGCTGGCAATCAACCACAACAGTTGTCCCAACTTCACCATGGAGTCTAGAATCATCAGATATAAGGGCAAATTTATGTTGGCAGTTCAACAAACATCAAAAACAAATTATTCCAAACCTTCCACGCTTCGGTGATTGGTGGTCATTCTGGTGTCCGAGTTACTCATCACAAGATGAAGAGGTTGTTCTATTGGCCCAAGCTCAAAGCGTTCATCACACAACAAGTAGCTCAATGCCCTATTTGCCAAATATCCAAGACAGAAAATGTACCCTATCCAGGCTTATTCAATCCCTTGCAAATTCCCAAGTTGAAGTGGTCTGAAATTAGCCTAGATTTTGTGGAGGGCCTTCCTAAATCAAAAGGCAAAAATGTGCTACTGGTAGTCGTCGACACATTGACAAAGTATGCCATTTCATTCCTTTGGCACACCCATACATTGCAAAAACTGTTGCTAACCTCTTCTTTGACAATATAATCAAACTGCACGAGATCCCATATTTACTAGCAGCCTCTGGAAGGAAATCTTCTCTGCTTTCCAAGTGTCTCTTAACTTCAGTTCAGCTTATCATCCTGAATCTGACGGACAGACCGAGCGAGTCAATCAATGTGTTGAGCAATATCTGCGATGCATGGCATTCCAGGAACCTAAGAAGTGGTGTCAATGGCTTTCCACAGCTGAGTGGTGGTACAATTGTTCTTATCATACAGCCATCAAGATGTCTTCGTTTGAAGCATTGTACGAGTACCCATGATACAAGAGTTGGCTATTCCCTGCAACATTTTAGATGAAGCTCAAGTTGCTCTCACTGACAAGGACAAGATGATCAAAACACTACAGCAAAACATTGCTTAGGCACAACAGAGAATGAAGAAATTTGCAGACCAACACCGAACTGAACGTGAGTTCGCTGACGGTGATCTGGTGTACTTGAAAATGCAGCCATACCTGGAAACAGCCCTTGGGTTAAGAAACTCACTAAAGTTGACATCTAAATGGTATGGGACCTTCAGAGTTCTTAAAAGGATTGGCAATGTTGCATACAAACTCCAGCTTCCTGAAGGTACTCAATTACACGATTTGTTCCATGTAAACCAGTTAAAGAAGCATATAGGGAAGAATGTTGTTCCCAATACTCGCCTGCCTAGCCTCACTGCTGACGGCAAGGTAAAAACTGCTCCTCTGATGGTCTTGCAATGGCGACAGATACCTCGTTCTACAAGATCATACGATGTTGCAGTTCCACAGTGGCTCATCCATTGGGAGAATATGGCACCTGAAGATGCCAGCTGGGAAGATGCGGCATTCATCCAAGCCACGTTTCGTGATTTCAATCCCTGAGGTATTGACTCAAGGGGGCGGCACTGTCAGAACCTATTGCTACACTCCTTCAGTACTGTATCTTCTTCAGACCAGAGCCAACGGTCCTGATGCAAAGACAACGTTTGAAGCTATCCGACGGCCTGAACTAGAAGTACTTGTTTTACTGTTTTACCCCTAGGGTTGAATTGCTATCTGAATGATGTAATGGACTAAAATGTAATCATGCTTGAGCCTACTCTTCGATATAAAGAGTAGGTGGTGAGGTCGAGAGGATCAAGCAATAACAAACCCAAATTTTATCATGTTTTATCAATTTATTTAGTTATCTTTAGTGTAGCTCAGAGCACCCCGAGCTCTCCTTCTTCCTCCTTCGATCGCCGCCGTTGTCTAGGACCCTCGAGGCCCTAACACCCCCACCTCCCTCCCTCATCGTCCCCGGAGGCTGCCGCCGGACAAAGTCCAGGCGGCGCCCGTGAATGGGGCGGCGGGGATCTCCCACTCGTGGTTCCCCAGCTGCAGCTCGAGGAGGAGGATGCGCTGCCCTCCATTTCTCTCCCTTCGGTGCTGGCGGCCCTTCGACGCTGGCGGCCCTTCAGCGTGGCAGATGGCGGCCTATGGCGGAGCTAGGCGGCCGTGCCCTCCCTTGCGTTCTGGTCGGCAGCTCCGGTGCGCTCCATCCTGGTGGCGTTTGTCGAGTTCTCCCGGTCGGCGCTTCCTCCGCGTTGCTGCTGGATGCCCAAATGCGGGCCTCACCCAAGCGGGGCTGCTCGTGTTCGTCTCCTCCTGGTGCGCGCCTGCCCAGGCTTATGCGTCTCGCTGGCCAGCGTGGTGCTGGACGGTGATGTGGCTTCCGGCGGCGTGCTCTTTGGTGGTGCAAGGATGTCTACCCCTTTACCCTACCATCATCCCCCAACGGGGTGCCGTTGGGGCTGGCTGGTGCCGTGGCTTCGCAGATGGCGGCCACGGTGGCGACGCATTCCCTATGTGGGGGGCCGTCGTGGCTGGGTGTTGAGCCTCCTATGTCTCGCCATCGGTGACAGAGGACACTGTTCCTTCTGTACTAGTGTGCCTCCATGGTTCCGCAGATGGCGGCCATGGGTGCGGTCTTCTCTCCGATGCGAGGTGAGCCGTTGCAGTGGTGGTGGTAGCTTCTTCTTGCCGGTTGCTAGGCTCTTGCGTCGGATCCTTGGTGAAGCCCAATCGTGTGTTGGGCGTGGGTGGTCTTCGCGCGTGCTCTTGGCTAGCCCACCCTTCGGGTATATCGGACCCAGGTGGGGTTGGGGTTGGGGTTGGGGTTGGGGTTGGGGTTGCCCTTGGTGGTGCCACGCCTTTCGACTATGGCGATGACCCCCACATGCGGTAGGGTATCTCTGATGCCCTTCGACTTCAGCCGGCGACACACAGGGGTTGTGGCGTCGTCTCTGCCGCGCGCGACCTTTCGGCCACGCCCCCGACACAGGTGGTGTCGGCGCGCAATGTGGCCTCAGATGCGCGATGGTGTTCGACTTCGTCGATGGTGCAGTGTTGTGGCTGGGTCTCCGCTGTCATGTCCTGCGGACTCCCCCTGTGATCGCAGTGCTTGAGTCATGATGAGTTTTTCATGAATCAACTGTCTCCCCCTATGGTCAGATGTTTACAATCAAACGGATGAGAATTTGTGATGATGTGGCTAGGCTGCATGTCAAGATAGACACATTAAATGACATCATAGTGGGGTTTCACTAGTACAGAACGACACATCGCATACCCCTCTATGGAAACGGCACGAGTTAGGCGACAGAGAATCGCGATTTTAGCGTTGCGGACGAGGCCTGGCAGAGGCTGGTCCGTCAACATTGGTTACGGAGAATTTTATATCTCCGTTACCAAAAGTATTGGCAACGGTCATAAATTTGTCTCCGTTTCCAATATGTATCTCTATGGCTACGGTTGTTTATGTATATCCATTTGCGATGTGCTTGGGAAATTGCAGTTGCAATCTGGAAGCGCGCCTGTTCAATGCAGCTTAATTCACGAGGGATTGGAACCGCCTGATAGACGCTAATAAAATGTGACTGGAACCGCGCGAAGCCAGGCAGGTCCCGCATTCTCCCCTTCGTTCTCTCCCACATTATCTACCACACTAGCACAACCGCCATGGAGGAACCCTGGTGGCAGAACGAGGAAGTCTCGAGCGATGACGCGAGCGTGGAAGACCGCGGTGAAGTTCCATGGTGGGATCAAGACGGGCCGCCAGACTCGGACCCGCCATCTTCACGCTCTGTAGAAGATGACTCCGACGACTCGGACCTGCCGTCTTCACGTGAAGGAGAAGATGACTCCGAAGAGGATGAGTCGCTGGAGGAAGAGGAGCCGGAGGACCCGCCGGAGCCGTATTATTCTAGCCAGGAAAAATACGACGCCGACGACGATGACGAGGAGGCACCGGAGGAAGCGCCGGAGGAGGAGGCATCGGAGGAGGCGCCGGAGGAGGATGCGCCGGAGAAGGAGGATCACACTCCGGAGAAGGAGGCGCGAGAGGAGGATTCGCCGGAGAAGGACGCACGGCCGGAGAAGGAGGAGCACGAGCCGGAGGAGGAGGAGGAGCACGCGCCTGAGGAAAAGGCAACCGGCAAGAAGCGACGCCGCGCCGCGGATGACAATGGCGCGGAGGCAGGGCGTAAGCAGAACAAGTAGAGTAGATAGTTAGCTCAATTACTCTATCGATCCTTTGAAAGTAGGCCCAGTGTGTCAGTGAAGAAATTAGAGGAAACGGTTGTTTATCGCCTCCGTTTGCGATGTTATATGCTATAAATGTGCCACTGCGGCTACCCTAACGCTCTCGCTCTCACTCTCACTCTCACTCCACAGTCATAGTGTGGCGGCGGCTCCAGACCTAACCCTTATCTCGCAGATCTGAGCGGCACGTCCGGCCGGCATCGCCGCCGTGCATCTTCCCCCAGCGGCGCGTCGTGAGCCTCCGCGCATCCCCCCCAGCGCCTCGTCGGTGAGCCGCCGCGCATCTTCCCGAGTATGTCGCCGACGCGGATCTACTGGTCTATTGCCGTGCATCTTTCCCGGGTATGTAGCCGACTAGATCTTACATTTTGTTTAAAGTAGCACAGAAAACTTGTCTAGTATTGTGTTCTGTCTAGTGCCGATGATGAATAGACCCCTCGACACTAGATCTTACATTTTATTTAAAGTAGCATCTACCGATCTAGTATTGTAGTACTGTCTAGTATTGTAGTATTGTGTTCTGTCTAGTATTGTAGTACTGCCGATGATGAATATACCCCTCAACACTAGATCTTACATTTTTTAAAGTAGCATATAAAACTTGTCTAGTATTTGAAGTCTAGTATTGTGTTGTGTTTGTTTTTAGTACTGCCGATGATGAATACATTACCTTCAACTTGTCTAGTATTTGAAGTCTAGTATTGTATTGTGTTTGTTTTTAGTATTTGAAGTCTAATAGATTAATTTCAACCCTTTGTCAATGTGCTAATCCTCGTTATGGTTTTGTGTAGCTAGTGTATGAAGTAATAGTATATTTTGACGGCAATGCATAAAAATGGTGAGCCAATTGAAGGTAACATCACCTTCAAGTTCTGCCTCCAAATCGTTTCGATCGGACAGCAAGCACACGGATATAGGCGCTTAAGGTGTAAACTGTTTTCATCTTAAATTGTATTTATGTCATGTAGCATCATATTTGGCTCTTTTCTAACTAGACATTCATGTATTTTATATGCAGAAGCGCCATGCAGATCCAAACAAGCTTTAAAAGAGCTAAATACAAAGTGGGATCATATCCGTGAACCGTCGCTGTTGTGCCGTTTCGCTGCACTGTTCAAAACACTTTTTTAATTAAGAGTGTCTTGGACAGTGTGGCCGAAATGTCACAGCGGTGACGTTATTATATTTCGGCGACACCGTCCAAGATGGATCAAGCCTCGCTACGAAGAATTTGGCAAGATTAATTTGCTAAGGAGGCTTGCGAGCTCGGTGTGGTTTCTTGTTTTTAGTTTCTCCATCTATTTTGTGTATGTGTGTAGCAATTTGGCTGCAGATGTGATTTGGAGAAGCATGAAACCGCTGCAGATGTGAGCTGGAGAAGAGTGGAGTGTCATAAAAGTTAAGTTTAGGGAGGCATGAGAATGATAGGATTAGCGAGGCATGTGTAACTCATCTTTTGATGCTATGTAATGATGACAATTCTTATATACGTTATGAATGGATTTGGTAGCAACTTTGTGCTTCTGCTGTGAGATTTTGAATGTAATTTGGCAACCGAATTGCTCCTATAGGCTCCTGAAAGAACCTCAATGCAAACGAGTAAAATAGAATCTCCGTTACTGATGCACCGATACATCGGAAACGGAGATGGGTCCGCAACCGTAGCCAACTTATTCCTCATCGGTGACGATTTTTTGCCTCCGTTACCGATGAAGGCCTTCACATCAGTGACAGGGTCGGGGACACGGACCCTTTCTCCGTTGCCGAAGGGGTTTTTAGCCCGTTTCCGATGTGTCGTTCTGAACTAGTGTTTTCTCTTATAAGAGGTATAGATGTGGTTTTCAAACTAGATTTTGAGAAGGCCTATGAAAATTCAGATTTTCTTTTCTTCGACAAGTGTTGTGAATGAAAGGTTTATCCGGAGCATGGTGCGCCCAGGTTCACAATTTTCGTGTATGGCAAATGATGACGTTGTCCATAAATTTTAGTTGAGAAAGGTAATTTGTTAGGGTGAGCCTCTACCGTCGATGTTATTTAATATTGTGCTTGATATGTTGGTAAGTATGACCGAGCGAGCTAAGAACTCAGATAATGCTGGTGTTCTTCAACATCTTTTAGATGGTACGCTACCTATCATGAAATATGTCGATGATACGATCATATTTATGGACCATGAACTCGAGAAGGGTAAGAATCTAAATTTAATTCTTCAAGCAATCGAGAACCTTTTGGGACTAAAATAAATTTCCGTAAGAGTTTTAATGATTCGGACAAGCTCATGAATTTTCCCCTCATTACAACAAAATGTTCGGGCGTGAGAAAATGTCAGTTCCCCATTGGGCAAATAGCTCCTATGCGACGTTTTTCATCGTCAATTGATGGGCAGCGATGTCGTTGGCAGGAATAGCTCTGCTGCGACATCGATGTTTGCACAAATTACTCTGCTGCGACTTGGTCCTTAAGCGCAGTCTGTTAGTTAGGATTAGAATTATGGGGAGCCGGCGGGTGGGACCCACAACTTATCCACATCAGCTTGCATAAGATGGGACCCACAAAGCAACGATGACCGTTATATCCTCCTCCCATGCACGCGCATCCTCCCCTGCCTGTCTTCTTCTTCTCCGGCGACGAAGCACGACAACGCCGGCGAGCACCGATTCAGACAAGCATAACAGATAATATTGGGAAGCTCCGATTCAGACAAGAATTCAAATAACAGACAGACAGAATTAAAACTGCACACAAACATAGCATATAAGTATACTATTACACACGGAGTAGTTCTAATGGCAGGGCTCGTCGGAGCAAAAGCCACACGGGCACGGATTAGTTCATATCTACGCTATTACAGGGCACGGAGTAGGACGTCACCGCAGCTCCTACCCCTAGTTCGATCCATCCAAAATTGGGCTCACTTGAGTGAGCCCCAGGGTGCAGCGGCGATGAGGCGGCGGCGCCGCTCAGTCGGATTCGGAGGTGCCCCACGGCATGTCGGCGAGGGACTCCTCGATAGCATGGCAGAAGCGGAACTCGTTGAGCTCCTCTTCCATCTGCCGGCGGGCGACGAGCTGCTGCTGCTCGTCCTTGGTGCGCTCCATCAGCTCGGCGGTGACCCAGTCGAGGTCGCCGTCATCAACGTAGTCTCCCGGAAGAAGGCCGACGCGCCCGGCGCGCGGTGCCAAGCCCTGCTGCTCCTCCTCCTCCCTCTTCGGCAGCGGCAGCGGTGCTCGTGCAATGGCGGAGCTCCCCGTGCCGGAGGAGCTTCCGCCCGGCTCGTAGCGGCTGCCTCGCGCCGTCACCACCATCTCCATCTGGCGGTCGTACTCGTCGACGGAGTGACGGGCGTACGCAGGCGGCGCCACAATCCCTAGTTGGTGTAGTTGCGGGAGCCGCGCTTCTGACCGCCGTCGGAAGCAACCCGACGCGCCCGTTCGGGGTCAGAGGCGGGCGCCGGCCGCTTCCGCTCCTCGTCAGATCCGCCGCTGGAATGGCCGCCGCGCGAGCTGGAACCTCCGCGCCTCATCATCTTCGCACGGCGGGGCTTGATCTGCGGCGGCGGGGCTGGATTGCGTGGTTTTGGTCGCCGGCGGCGAGAGTGGCGCAGATCTAGAGTGAGTGAGAATAGCTAGGGTATGACACATTTGTGTGGATAAATAGGAGAGGGGAACGCGACGCGGTGGGAAAAAATGGGCTTGGCCGTGCCTGAGAAAGGGATTAGTACGTGGGTCGTGGCCCAACCCAAAATTAAAAGGCGTCCCGTGAATTAAATTAGCGAAAAAACATTAGCGAGCCGAATCCTGCTACTGGGACTAGAAAAGTGCTAGATCTGGCACAGTTAGCGTTTTTTCCTAGGTTTTGTTTTTTTCAGTTTAATTCGAAATAAAATACCTAGATCTAGAATTTTACTTCATATTTTTAGGATGCCTATATTAAAAGTAACATGCTTGTGTAGATAACACTAGTAAGCACTTTGTACATTTTTAATAATGTTGGTCAAACTTAGGATTGACCGAATTTAAAATAAGCATAAAAATTAAAAAAAACATGAAGATTTTTTTGATTTGCAAATAAACCATTATTATTCATTTTAATTTTCATTTTTAAACTTGAGTTTAGTTTTTCATTTTCATTTTTTAACTTGAGTTTTTTTATTTGCAAATAAACCATTATTATTCAAAAGAAAATAAATTAGATGAAGATTAATTCAAAAAATAGTGAGACTTTAGAATGACACTATATAGATAGAAAACAAGTCTAGGAGTTTGTTTTGGCTGATTAAGACAAGGTGAAAAAAACACTTGCTTAGGAATGGAGCTGTTTACCCTACATTTAGTGCTCATTTGAATTTTGAGAAGATAAAAAATCAAGATTTCAAAAAAATTCAAAAAAATTGTAGACCCACTGAGCTACTGGACTAGAACAGGAAATGCAACACCCAAGTTGTGAGCATCAACCCTTGCCACTAGGCTATGCCCATGTTTGCGACAAATCTACCACCATTAGGAGGTAATAGTTACAACCCTCCATCTAACAAAAATACACCCCAAATTGTGAGCATGGGGAATGACACTATATAGATAGAACACAATTTGCAATGATTTACAAACTATAAACTTGTTTGTTCTAACTTGGTCGTCAATCCGAGACTTCATGAAAAAAGTGCTAAAAAGGAGCTCCAAAGGTAGGGTAAACGACCTCATTTCTAAGCAAGCTATTTTCGACCTTGTCTAAATCAGCCAAATAACTGTTCTAAAAATCTATTATGTATATAAGAAGACTATGTGGGCTGGGTTTTTCATTTTTTGAATTTTTTTGCTCATTTCAAATTTGGTCAAAACCTAAGTTTGACCAAGATTTAAACAAGTTTAAAACATGAAAATGAAAAACTAAGCCTGGATCCTTCTTAAGTCACTCCAAAATGAAGCTTTGGTGAGTTTTTGGAAAATTTCATGTTGCAAATCCAAAACCACATCTCTTCACACATGAGAGTTCATAGTTTGAGATTTGAGATTTCACACCACATTCAAGCATATTTTGTTTGAATGTATCTAGACCTTGTTTATCAATTGGAGTTGTTAGTATATGACAAACTAAGAACATGCGCACTGGTTTTTCATTTTTTTTGATGTTTTTTGAATATTTTATGATTATTTTGAATTCGGTCAAACCTAAGTTTGACCAAGATTTAAACAAGTTTAAAACATGAAAATGAAAAACTAAGCCTGGATCCTTCTTAGTCACTCCAAAATGAAGCTTTGGTGAGTTTTTGGAAAATTTCATGTTGCAAATCCAAAAACACATCTCTTCACACATGAGAGTTCATAGTTTGAGATTTGAGATTTCACACCACATTGAAGCATATTTTGTTTGAATATATCTAGACCTTGTTTATCAATTGGAGTTGTTAGTATATGACAAACTAAGAACATGTGCACTGGTTTTTCATTTTTTTGATGTTTTTTGAATATTTTATGATTATTTTGAATTCGGTTAAACCTTAGTTTGACCAAGATTTAAACAAGTTTAAAACATGAAAATGAAAAACTAAGCCTGAATCCTTCTTAGTTCATAGTTTGAGATTTCACACCACATTCAAGCATATTTTGTTTGAAAGTATCTAGACCTTGTTTATCAGTTGGAGTTGTTAGTATATGACAAACTAAGAACATGTGCACTGGTTTTTCATTTTTTTTGATGTTTTTTGAATATTTTATGATTATTTTGAATTCAGTCAAACCTAAGTTTGACCTAGATTTAAACAAGTTTCAAACATGAAAATGAAAAACCAAGCATGGATCCTTCTTAGTCACTCCTAAATGAAGCTAGGGTGAGGTTTCCCATATTTTTGCATTTTGAAAACCCCAAACACTCTACTCTCTCCTTCGAACTCTATGCAACCTCAGTTGAGGTTGTTCAATTTGTGAAGGATTTTTCGTGCAAATTCTTGTGCATCATCTTTTAAACAAGTGCACAAGTTTGAACAACATTTTGGTGAATGTTTTTTAATGGACATCGACGTTGTTGGTGAGTTTTCCGACGGGTACAAAATAGCAAAATAGTTTCAAACAAGCCATTTTCATTCATATTTAGGGGGGTGGGCCACAAACGGCCATTTTACATAGTACTTCTAATAATAACAAAATATAAAAACTAAAAAATTTGCCCTTCGGTTGGCGGCGATGGTGCGGCAGCGGTGTCGTCAATCTACGGATCGACGCCGAGGTCCTCCTGCTCTACGATGCGAAGGACGGCCACGGCGACCTCCGCGCGTCCACCGCCACACGAAAGCGCTGCTCGGCGCCCTCCTCGCCAGCCTTGAACGCCTCCTCCGCAACGGCCAGCTCGGCGTCGGCGTCGTCCACCCTCTTCCATGCTGGCAACACGACGTCGAGAAGGACGCGGAAGCTGCAAGTGCCGTTGCGGCCGCTGCGCGTGACGCGGCACCAGCCCGGCGGAATGGGCGGCAAATCGTCCAGAAGGACTGATGTCTCCCAAGTGCAGGAGATCAATTGTAGTACCTTTGGAATAGAAAAGGTTGTCGAACCCATGAGGAGCTGAATGTGTTGGTTATTAGAAATGATAAATAGACAATAAAAGATGCAAGTGTTTTTGGTATTTTCGATTGTATAATTGCAAGACTGTGACAATGCAGCAGGTAAATGGTAACAAGTAAAAGCTCTCAAAGAGAGAGAAAGTCCAATCATCTATGTGTAAGAGGACAAGCTCAAGTGATGTGTAACTTATATGTGGAAAACGTTCCTGAGGGCGGCATGGATATTGCTAGGCATATAGATTTATTAAACAACACATTGAATATCTTGTCTAGTTTTAAACTTCTTCGGACGTTGCTATTATTAGGTACAACTAAATAAATAGACTAAACCCCTTATGATGGATCATGTGGCCAATTAAATGACAGCACAAGAATTATTAAGATATAAAATCCCACCATAGCATTACGCTCTAGGTCCCCGATACTAATACCCCGTAAAGTTACTTAATGATTCGGTCTCAGGCTTTCGTGTCCTCCCAAGTCTCCCTCACGCCATTACACTACGGTGTTCTCCTATGAGCCCATATAGGTGAAGTGTTGTGTACTCGACGTTCGCACAACACCATCATAGAATCACACAAAAAGATAAACACTAGACAAAATACCAACACATGTCATATATAAATAATTGTCAATTCATCCTATGCCCTCAGGAACATACGGGAACTACTCACAACGTGCAAACATGGTGATGATCAGTGGCATAAAAGGTACAACACAATCTGAAAGTATAACTCCACCAACAAATAATGACAAGTACTCAATCACAAACATGAATAGGAGCACGAGACAAGTATCTAGGGTATAGCAACTCTCAAACTACGAGGGGGACGGAGTGGATCACGGAGATGATGATGGAGATGTTGCTGGTATTGGTGATGGTGATGATGTAGAGGCCTCATCCCACGCCAAGGTGGAGAGGTGATGATGATGACGGTGATTTCCCCCTTCTCCGGAGCTTCGGAGCAGCAGGATCTGATCGCCCTCGGAGGGAATCAGGAGTTTCGCCGCCGCCGCGGCCTCGGATGGACTTGGAAAAATTAGGGCGTTACTTTTCGGGCGAGACGGAGACTTCGTTAAAAAGCCCCAGGCGAGGAAGTGCCCGAGGCTCCTTTTGGTGGGTCCCACGCGGTCAGGGAATCTGGCCGCGTGGGTCCACCTATTTTGGGCCTCGTGGCCTTCCTTGCTTGCTTCTTCTTCCCTTGGTGTTCTCCCGAAGAAAAACTAGCTGTGCAATTTTCCTTTTATTAATTGGGCCTTCGTAGCTCCTGAAACAATAAAAACACCAAAAAGGAGGTTTTCTGCCTCCCAGAAATTAAATACTAAAAATAGGGACTTTGTAGGAAAGTCTCCTAAATCATCTAAAACATGTAAAAACAATGATATAATAATGCAAATAACATCCTAATATGGTGGTATATGTGGTATAGATGATGATATAAAATGCACGTATCAACTCCCCCAAGCTTAAACCCTTACTTGTCCTCAAGTAAGTAAGGACATAGATCATTACATGCATCAATGGACTTATGGTTGATAAATAAATACGAGCATTGTATCATCATCATATTCAATTGCAATGTAAGATTAATGAACTAAAACTCATACACAAAAGGGCAGCATAAGTAGAAGCTCTAGCAATCACCCCTTACACTTTGAAAGCAAATAACCATTGTATGTTGGACAATTGAATCACACTATTTTTAACATGCTTTTGCTCTTATGGCTAGCATCATAATGTTTAATACTTTACTGAAGTTTAAAGATAAGATAAACTCTCATTGGATAACAAGTTAAACAAGACAAATGAAAAGACAGATATAAAATTATTTGCACCCTTGCTTCACTAGTAACTAGTGCAAACTTTAGTCATGGATGTTTCAATCAAGTTCTTATGCTCAAACAACCTTTATCTCACACTTTCCATGGCTAACCGAATCCTCGGGTGCCTTCCTTTCATACACTTTACAAAAGCATAAGTATTGACACATCCATGATCATTAATTTGCTCAAAAGATACTAGATTCTAACAAGAGTGTTTCATATCTTTTTCATTAACTATTCCCAACTTTTTATGCTACAAGACTATATCTCAACCTTAAACTTATTAATTCTCAAGTCATAATGACTCACTCTTTTCTTATTTATATTGAGCTAGATTCTACAATTGTCCAACATACTCAAGTTAATTAAATTCAAGGCAAGATATGACTGAAACCTCTAAAATAAACCACGCTCATTTGCATGAGTGTTACCCATAAATCTCCAAACAAGAGAATCATGGATGACACCATACTTTAATATTCATTGATAAACCACAAGATAGGGATACATGATAATGATCCATGAGCTCACACAAGCCTAAAAGAGATTGATAACTAAATGATAAAAGCAAAACACACCATGACTAGATAGATATGATAAACTAGTAAAGATAAAGACTAGGTGGAACTCCCCCAAGCTTGACCTTCTGCCAGTGCTTTCTCTGCTGCAGCCTCTTCTTTCTCATATTCTTCCTCCCATTCAGCCCTCTTCCATGGGAAAGGCTTCCCATTGTAGAAGGAGTTAGGTGGATCATTATACCTGAGGGTAGCAGCTGCTGCAATCTTCTTGAAGCGCTCTTCATACTCACAGTTTTGATTTTCCACATCCCACAGTAGAGCTTGATGCTTGTGCAACTCAGATGTGACATGTAGATACCTCTTCTCCAAGTCCTCTAGCCTCTCCTCCCGTGCCAATGATCTTGGGAGCCTTCACCTCCTCTATGAGCATCGCGCCCTCCTTGAAGGACAAGGTCTTCATTGGTGCCATCACGGAGTTGAGGTAGCGGTTCACAACACCTCCCTTGGGGAAGCTCTCCCCCTCATGATCGGATCCGGAGCTAGACATGGCTAAAACCTGACAGACAGAAACAGCAAAAGCAAAGAACGCTCGAAAGCTCTCGGTACGAGATTAGATTGACGAAACGGGGTATATATTGACGGTTTTTAGGGCAAGACGAGAGTCGGAGTCGAAAACGGGACGAATCGGGACTCCGAGGGGCAAAAGGAGTGGGCCCACGCGGTCAGGGAATCTGGCCGCGTGGGACCCCCTCTTTTCCTTCTCGAAGCTCCGTCACGTCCAGTTTTCTTGTCCCACACGTTAATTTCCATAAAAAATGATGTCCGTAAAATATTACGCAATTCCGAGAAACTTTCCAGAGTAAAAGTTACCTTTTATTGATTTTGGATTTCTGAAACTGCAAACTTCTTTGCAATTACCTCCTCCGGTGTCTGTAAAATGAATTCCTCCACCTTTCCAATGAAGCTTTTTCCTGCAATATAATGTTTAAGGCGTTGTCCATTAACCACATGAGGTTTACCTTTCATATCACCATGAAGACGGATAGCTCCTGAACGGTATACTTCCTGTATCACTAATGGTCCCTGCCACTTTGAAGCTAACTTACCTGCAGAAAACTTGAAACGAGAGTTGTATAATAGCACTTGATCACCTACTTTGAATTCTTTCTTTTTAATTTTCTTGTCATGCCAAATCTTAACTTTTTCTTTAAACATCCTGGCACTTTCATAAGCTTCATTTCTCCATTCATCTAGTAGGTTTAAATCAAGAATTCTCTTCTCTCCAGCAGTTTTAAAATCAAAGTTCAATTGTTTAATAGCCCATCTAGCTTTATGTTCTAATTCAACAGGTAAATGACAAGCTTTTCCATAAACCATTTTATAAGGAGACATTCCCATAGGATTTTTAAAAGCAGTTCTATAAGCCCATAATGCATCGTTAATTTTAAGTGGCCAATCAGACCTAGACTTATTCACTGTCTTTTCCAAAATGAGTTTAATTTCCCTATTACTTAATTCAACTTGTCCACTAGTTTGGGGATGATAAGGTGATGCAATTCTATGGTTAACATCATATTTTGCCAAAGTTTTCCTAAGAATACCATGTAAGAAATGAGAACCACCATCAGTAATTAAAAACCTAGGAACACCAAACCTGGGGAAAATGATGTCCTGAAGCATCTTCATTGCCGTGGCATGATCTGCACTTTTGGTTGGAATTGCTTCCACCCACTTTGTAACATAATCCACTGCAACCAAAATATGAGTATGCTTTGTCTTTGATTCGGGGAAAGGTCCCATAAAGTCAAAACCCCACACATCAAATGGTTCAAGTGGTAAGGAATAGTTCATAGGCATTTCATTTCTCCTACCAATATTTCCTACTCTTTGACATTTATCACAAGATTTAACATATTCAGCACAATCCTTAAATAAAGTAGGCCAATAAAAACCAGACTGTAATACCTTTGCACCTGTACGATCTCCTGCATGATGTCCTCCATAGGGACTGTCATGACAATCTCTTATAATAGCCTGTTGTTCATACTCAGGTACACAACGTCTAATAATACCATCCACACTCTTCTTATAAAGAAAAGGATCATCCCAAAATAATGTCTAAGATCATAAAAGAATTTCTTTCTTTGTTGAGTAGTGAAGTGTGGAGGTAAAACTTTACCAACAATAAAATTTGCATAATTGGCAAACCATGGAGATGCAACTTTAGCACTAGAAACATTAACAATTGCAAGTTGTTCATTAACAAAGCTATCATTAATAGGAATAGGATCATCAGGTATATTTTCCATTCTAGAAAGATGATCAGCTACTTGATTATCTTCCCCTTTCCTATCAACAATGTGTAAATCAAATTCTTGCAATAGAAGTACCCATCTTATTAATCTAGGCTTAGCATCTTTCTTATGCATTAAGTATTTAATGGCAGAATGATCAGTATGCAATGTGACTTTCGAATCAGTAATATAAGGTCTAAACTTGTCACAAGCAAATAGCACTGCTAAAAATTCTTTTTCAGTTGTGGCATAATTCCTTTGAGCAGCATCAAGTGTTCTACTAGCATAATAAATGACATTCAGTTTCTTATCAACACGTTGGCCCAAAACAGCCCCAACTGCATAATCACTAGCATCACACATAATTTCAAAAGGCAATTCCAATCAGGAGGTTGAATAATAGGGCACTTATTAAAGCATTCTTCAAAATATTAAAGGACTCAATGCAATCATCATTAAAAGAGAAAGGAACATCCTTTTGCAAAAGATTGGTTAGAGGTTTTGATATTTTGGAGAAATCTTTAATAAACCTACGGTAAAAACCTGCATGCCCAAGAAAACTTCTTATACCTTTGAGATCCCTTGGGAATGGAGCTTTTCAATAGCTTCTATCTTTGCTGGGTCAACTTCTATTCCTTTCCAGAAATCTTATGCCCAAGAACAATACCTTCAGTAACCATGAAGTGACACTTCTCCCAGTTTAAAACTAAGTGTTGGTCTTCACAACGCTGCAAAACTTTGTTAAGGTTGAACAAGCAATTATCGAAGGAAGTACCATACACAGAAAAATCATCCATAAAGACTTCCATTATCTTTTCAATATAATCAGCAAATATAGCATTCATGCATCTTTGAAAAGTAGCAGGAGCATTGCACAAACCGAATGGCATTCTCCTATAAGCAAATGTACCAAATGGACATGTAAAAGTGGTTTTCTCTTGATCATCTTTATGAACAGGAATTTGGGAGAAACCTGAATAACCATCTAAATAGCAAAAGTGAGAGTGTTTAGATAACCTTTCTAACATTTGATCAATAAATGGCAATGGGTAATGATCTTTACGAGTTGCTTTGTTTAACTTCCTGAAATCAATACACATTCTATAACCAACAACAGTGCGTTGAGCTACAAGTTCATCCTCATCATTTGGAACAACAGTCATTCCACCCTTTTTAGGAACACAATGAACAGGACTAACCCACTTACTATCAGCTATGGATAAATGATACCAGCTTCAATAAGTCTTATTACCTCTTTCTTACCACTTCTTCATTTTTGGATGGAGACGGCGTTGATAATCAACAACAGGTTTTGCATCTCCTCCAAATTAATTTTATGCATACATAGAGCTGGGCTTATACCTTTAAGATCATCAAGAGAGTATCCAATGGCTGGTCGGTGAGCTTTAAGCACATCAAGTAATTTCTCTTCTCTTCAGCTGAAAGGTTAGCACTAATAATGACAGGATATATGCTCTTCTCATCAAATATGCATATTTAGATTTTAGGCAAAGGTTTTAATTCAAACTAGGATCCCCTTTAGGTGGTGGTAGCACTCCTAAATTATCAGGTGGGATATGCAATTGTAATTGTGGTGGCTGTTGTGAAAGTATTTGTTCTAAAGCATCTTTTTCTTCTTCATTAAATGGTTCATCTTGATTAAGCATGTATCTTTCCACCACGTCTGTTGAAGCTACAGCTACATGAGCAAGAGTTTCAATTACATCTTCAGAAAATGGCTCTTTCTTTGAATGCTTATCAGAAAATTTAGAAAAGTTGAATGCAAGTTTTTCTCCAGCACAATTAATAAACACTTTCTCTTTAAGCAAATCAATTTCAGCACCAACAGTATGTAAGAAAGGTCTACCAAAAATGATAGGACAAAATGAATCTTGAGGGCAACCAAGCACAATAAAATCAGCAGGATATTTAATTTTACCTACCAATACTTCAACATCTCTAACAATTCCAAGTGGATTAATATAATCTTTATTAGCAAGTTGAATTGTCATACCTGTCTCTTCCATACTGATAGGATCAATATCAGGCTTGATTTCAAGATACAGAGAATATGGAATGACACTAATGCTTGCTCCAATATCACATAAGCCATGATAACTAGAAGTCCCAATAGTGCATGATATAACAGGCTTACCAACCTTGGCCGAATTGCCTTTAACAACTTTAGTAGCATCTTCACATAGATAAACATCAACAGGATCTTCTTCATTTAATTGTTTGATAATAGAGATTTGACTGTTGACTTCCATCTGTTCATAAGGCTGAGATCTTCTTCTTTTACTCTTGTTAGAAACAGCAATAAGTAAATTTTCCTTGACTTGGTTTGGATATGGTGGTGCCTCAACATACTCCTCAATTGTCAAGGATGACACTGGTTCTACCTGTTTAATAACTTTGGGTACAACAATAGATTGTTTAACAGGTTCAACATAAGCTTCAAACCCAGTTTTAGGAATACCAATATGATTAGCAAAAGATTTAGCTACCTCAATTATAACATAAGGATCAAGATTAAAAGTATCACTCAGATTTTTAAACAAGGTAGAAGTAGAGAAATTCTCTACACATGAATACTCATAGTCCAGATAGGGCTCATTACCTTTATCAAGATCCCAATGACCAGTATTCTCAGAAATAGTCTCCAATAAATTCCATGCTTCTTCTTCAGTATTATTTGTAAAGCTTCCACTAGATGAATTATCCAGAAATTCCTTTTGTTGCCTTGGTAGCCTCACATAAAAGTTTATCAGAATAATTTTCCTTGTAAGATCATGACAAGGATTCTTGCGGAGGAGTTCCTTTAACCTCCCCCAAGCTTGAGTAATACTTTCTCCCAGATGTGGCCAGAAATTAAATATATAGCAGCGGTTCTCATAAGCTTCTCTAGGAGTAAAATACTTAAGAAAGAAAACCTTCCTCAAAATACTCCAGTCCATAGTGACTTCTTCATCTAAAGACCTGAACCAAATACGAGCATTACCAGATAAAGACAGATATAACAGCTTCCTTTTTACCTGATCTTCAGAAATACCAGGAAGTCTAAATAAACCACATATCCTCAATTGTTTCCATGTGTTCACGTGCAGATTTAGTTCCATCTCCTGTAAATGGATTTTTCATAACTCTTTTAACATGACCAACGGGAATTTTATATCCCACTTTAGGTATCTCAGGCACAGTAGTTTCAACAGTTTTAGGAGCATAAGCACTTTCATATAGAGCAAGATGTAGCGAGGCACGATTCATAAATGCCATAGTAGCAATGAGATAAAACAGTAAATAAAATTCACCTTTCAAGTTTCCTTACCAAACTTCTTACCAATAGCGCTACGCTCCCCGGCAACGGCGCCAGAAAAGTATCTTGATGACTCCCAAGTGCAGGAGATCAATTGTAGTACCTTTCGAATAGAAAAGGTTGTCGAACCCACGAGGAGCTGAAGGTATTGGTTATTAGAAATGATAAATAGACAATAAAAGATGCAAGTGTTTTTGGTATTTTCGATTGTATAATTGCAAGACAGTGACAATGCAGCAGGTAAATGGTAACAAGTAAAAGCTCTCAAAGAGAGAGAAAGCCCAATCCTCTATGTGTAAGAGGACAAGCTCAAGTGATGTGTAACTTATATGTGGAAAACGTTCCCGAGGGCGGCATGGATATTGCTAGGCATATAGATTTATTAAACAACACGTTGAATATCTTGTCTAGTTTTAATCTTCTTCGGACGGAGCTATTATTAGGTACAGCTAAATAAATAGACTAAACCCCTTATGATGGATCATGTGGCCAATTAAATGACAGCACAAGAATTATTAAGATATAAAATCCCACCATAGCATTACGCTCTAGGTCCCCGATACTAATACCCCGTAAAGTAACTTAATGATTCGGTCTCAGGCTTTCGTGTCCTCCCAAGTCTCCCTCACGCCATTACACTACGGTGTTCTCCTATGAGCCCATATAGGTGAAGTGTTGTGCAGTCGACGTTCGCACAACACCATCATAGAATCACACAAAAAGATAAACACTAGACAAAATACCAACACATGTCATATATAAATCATTGCCAATTCATCCTATGCCCTCAGGAACATACGGGAACTACTCACAACGTGCAAACATGGTGATATCAGTGGCATAAGTGGTACAACACAATCTGAAAATATAACTTCACCAACAAATAATGACAAGTACTCAATCACAAACATGAATAGTAGCACAAGACAAGTATCTAGGGTATAGCAACTCTCAAACTACGAGGGGACGGAGTGGATCACGGAGATGATGATGGAGATGGTGCTGGTCTTGGTGATGGTGATGATGTAGAGGCCTCCTCCCACGCCAAGGAGGAGAGGTGATGATGATGACGTGATTTCCCCCTTCTCCGGAGCTCCGGAGCAGCAGGATCTGATCCCCCTCGGAGGGAATCAGGAGTTTCGCCGCCGCCGCGGCCTCGGATGGACTTGGAAAAATTAGGGCGTTACTTTTCGGGCGAGACGGAGACCTCGTTAAAAAGCCCCAGGCGAGGAAGTGCCCGAGGCTCCTTTGGTGGGTCCCACACGGTCAGGGAATCTGGCCGCGTGGGCCCACCCATTTTGGGCCTCGTGGCCTTCCTTGCTTGCTTCTTCTTCCCTCTGGTGTTCTCCCGAAGAAAAACCAGCTGTGCAATTTTCCTTTTATTAATTGGGCCTTCGTAGCTCCTGAAACAAAAAAACACCAAAAAGGAGGTTTTCTGCCTCCCAGAAATTAAATACTAAAAATAGGGACTTTGTAGGAAAGTCCCCTAAATCATCTAAAACATGTAAAAACAATGATATAATAATGCAAATAACATCCTAATATGGTGGTATATGTGGTATAGATGATGATATAAAATGCACGTATCAAGGACGAACTCTTCGTCGTCCTCCTCCGCCGGTAAATCGTCCGGCTCAGGCTCCGGCTTCGGCTCCGGCGCCGGCCGCTTCTTTCGCTCCTTCCGCTCCTTGTCGGAGCAGTTACCACCACCGAATGGCCACCGCGGCCCGCGTTTGAACCCTCCCCCCCCCCCCCCTCCAAAACATTGTGGCTACGCGGTGCTGGATCTGCAGCTGGAGGTGGATTGGTCGCCGGCGGCGAGCAAGTGGGAGCGGCGAGTGAGTGGGGAAAAATGGGCGGATAAGAACGCGTGGCATTGGGCCGTGGTATTGGGCCGTGGCGAGGCGTTTGGGTCTTAGTTGGTTGGGCCGTGCCGTTCGGCCGTGGCGAGGCGGTGACAATAGAAAAAAAACACCATTTGGGCCGTGGCCAATGCGTGTTTGACATATTCAAAAAACAAAACTAAAAAAAAACTTGTGCACTTGCGGTTTAGCATAACTAATTCAAAAACATTCAAAATATATTTCATGTTCATGTATTAAAATTGTTCATGTTCATGTCTTAAACTTATTTCATGTGCATACTTTCAAATGAGTTCAAACTTGTTTAAATGTTGGTCAAACTTGGGTTTGACCGATTTTAAAATAAGTATAAAAAATTCAAAAAAAATTAAAAAATGAAAAAGCCATTGCACATGTTCTTACTTTGTCATATACTAACAACTCCAATTGATAAACAAGATCTAGATACATTCAAACAAAAAATGCTTCAATAGATGACATCTTTTATAGTGACAAATGGCACTTTCCCCCACTTGGTAAATAAAGAAGTAAATCATTGTCTACAGATGACATCTTTTATAAGCCTCTACCTAGTTGACAAGGTTTCACAAAAGTGTTCGACATGGTGAACACAAGAACGTGCGAATACCAACATCGGCATGTCCAGAGCACGCCCCAAGGTGTTCGACATGGTGATTACATGGCCAGTTCACAAAAGTACTCCTCCACACGCTCCCAGCGCTGGGCAAACACTGCCTGAAAGAGTTTCAGGAAAATTCACCAGACTTCCGGACTACAGTCTGCAGCTCATTCTTATAGCGTCCATCTTCCCTCCGAACGCCATGGCCTTGGAGCTGTCTCTGTAGCTGATTCCTCTAACTCAATTTCATCTCGCAGAGAATTTCTGAGCACACCAATATGTCCTCCGCCAGCCCGGAAACTTGACTGAAATCCTCTAGGCTCACCGCTACTGCGAAGTCCAGGCTCGGGGTTGAGCGTTCTGAAATCCTGCTCGATGAGCTCCGGCCCGAGCTGCTCTGGTCGCCCGCAGCAATGTTGCGCATCGAGGCAAACCTCGGGTACCTCTGTCTCGCCCTCGGCGGCGAATGACGGCAAAGTGGAAAACCCTTGCTGTCGTAGCCGTGACGATGCCACGCCTGCTTCAACACCTGCCCCACCGAAATCCGGTATCGCTTGCAAAGACGATAGGTTGAATCCCTCGCCGCTGCCCGAGTCACGAATCGGGCCGCCGGTCTCCTCTGCGACCGTGTACCCGCACCACCCCATCCTCCACCCTCCCTCGTCGCCCTTACCTGCGATTGCGACCGTAAGCCCTGCGTCGCCGCCCGCCTGCTCGACTCCGATTGCCGCTTCTCTTCTTGCGCTGCCGCTCGACTCGCCCGCTCCATCTACCGCCGTCGCAAGGATGATTTCCTCCAGCCCGGAGAAGCCGGGACGACAGGACAGGAGTGAGCTCCAAGGGACGCCGGCGCGTGGCAGAGATTGTTCCCCCCACGAACGTGCATGAACAGAGGCAGATGTCGCATAGGAGCTATTACGACCGCTACAGAGTACGTGTCAGGTCCCACTCGTAATAAACTAATTCATGTAACGGTCAACGGGGTTTACTGCGTGGGGATAATGAATTAACGGCCATGTCGTGCCTGGGCTATTTCTGCGCAGAGAGATGTCGCACCACAGCTATTATTGCGAACGATGTCACTTTGCAGCCAATTAGTTACAAAGACGTCGCATAGGAGCTATTCGCCCGTTCCCCATTAGATATTTTGGAATAGCGATACATTATCATAGACTCTCGAATGTCGAGTGGAAAAAATCGAGAAACGATTGGAGTAATGGATGAGCAGTTTGAAAGGAAAGCGCATTTCCGTCGGAGTCCGTTTAGCACGCTCAAATATGTTACTCTATATGCTAGTATATTTCTTCCATGTACCTAAAACAATACTTGTATGCTTGGAATTTTCATTCAAGATTCTTTTGGCATAGAGATCGCGACAAAAAATAGTATATATAGACTTGCTAAATGGAATGTTGCGTGTCATCCAAAATGCCAGGGTGGCTCGGAACTCAAGGTTTAAATGCTAAAAACATTGCACACCATAGTAAAATGGTTGTTCAAAAGCTTCTTACATAGGATGGAGTATGGCGAAAAAATTCGAGAAGAAAACGACTTTGTTGGAAACCATGGGATTAAACAATTTTGGGCTGGCCTGATGTCAATGAAGTTTCATCCACTTCATATCTTTCGTAATTAAGGACGGCTCGGAGATCCGTCTATGTGCGTATTCATGGTGGACATGCCACTGTCCGGAACCATTATTCGACTTCATACAATATTGCACGTATCAAAAGTGATACTATTGTGGAGGTGCTGAAAACTAACCCATTAAAGTGACCTTTAGCCGTGATTTAGTCGACACCCCCTCGCATCATATAATGCCCTACAAGGGCACAATTGGGCGTAGACCAATTGATACAAGGATAAGACAAAATTTGATGGAAACTACATGAGAAGGGTCAATTCTCGGTAGACTACATGTACATAGGTCTAGTTCGCACCGATAATTAACAATAAACACATTTAAATAATGAAGGTACCACTGGAAATTTAAAACTTTACGTGGTACCTTCATCGAGGTGTTATTCTAACAAAAGACAACCTCACAAAGCAAGTGGGAATGTAGTATAAATTGTTGCTTCTATCATCTTGATGAGAAAATAAAACACACATTCTTCTGATGCAAATTTGTGTGTTTTATATGGTCAGTCATCTATGTGGCTTCAAACTTGTATCTGCATCGTGGTGTTGCAAATAGTTCTGACAACTGGTTTTGAGTTATTGATCGCAAAAATAGAATCCTCATATGGGTGGGAGCGGTTGTCTTGTCATGATTACTCTGCCTATGCAAAAATGACATGTTTTAAATTAATTCTAAAAATTCTTCTCCTTTGCGGGTTCCTTTCCGAGTGCTCACCGGGCTGGCTCCGATTGTGGTCTACTCTTTTGAGACCGCAACACCACGTCATGTTTACGGAGAAGTGCTCGTGGTTGGAGCAAGTGGGAGTAATATTTTTTTACCACACATGAGTGTGTGCACAACTATGGATCGCTACTCCATCACCAGAGGCATCATTTTTCATAGTCCCGTAGGACTTTGTATTTTCCCTTTTATTTTAATCTACCTTTTCGTCTATTCTCTCTTATCGGCTGTGTGAACTCTTGTTGTGCAGAATCCAGGTGCGCCACTCGCCACCTCCCGGGACGACAAGCTAGGCATGCGATTGTTCTTTACTTGGTAGCAAAGCACGGGCATTATGCTAGTAGGCTAGTAGTCAGAAGAGACCAGGAACAGAGAATAGCTCGGTCCGTCGCAATCGCACCCTCGCGCGCGTACATCAGTGTCAACATGTGTAGCTTCTCCCCGGATTCCCATCGATCCTGCCGATGACTATCACGATGAATTCCTGGTTCCTGCAGAGACAATAGGTACCTACTATCTGAATCTATCCCACCCAACCCACACGTGAGAAATTCGCTTTTGTTGCCATCTTCAGACGCATCTCGACGACCAGGGAAAAAACGAAATCCTAGTTTCTTCAGTCTACGCACAAATTCGTCGGCGTCCGCAAATTCAAAGTTCCACTTCGCGGGGGCAAAAAATTCTCGTGGTTGTCGCTTCCACGGAAGAATTCTAAGCCCATGACGACGACCTAGATGGCTAGATCATCCTCGTACGCCGGCCCGCAGTCGGCCCCGCCGGTGTGGCTTCCACGACGCTTCCGCACGTACACGCCTCCGACCATTCCAACGGTCAAAAGCCAAGAGCTAGCAAACCCCGGACCTCCATCGTCATCGATCCTTGTATATAAACCCCATAACCCAGCTGCAAACTAAGTCCAAGGCATATGCTACACATACATAGAGGTCTGCACTGCGCAACCATTTGTTTGTTACCTGCTTCCCGTTTAGAATGGCTGTCAAGCTCAGACGGCGACTATCCGTGGCAGCTGCTCTTCTCGTGGTGGCGTGTCTGGTTCTTGCGACCGCGGCATCCGTGAGTGGCGCTAGACCGCTTGCGACGTCGGGCTGGGAGGAAGATGGCACTAAGGGTGCGGTGGTGGAATCACCGGCGGGGGATGTTCTCTCGACGGTGGCGAGGGCCGTTGAGCGCAGGTTGATGTTCGACGTGGGCATGCTCCGCGGGATCAAGGACGCCGGGCCCAGCCCCGGCGCCGGGCATTAGCTAAAGGTGCCTTCGGACATGCCAGGACCGCGGTAAAAAGAAAAAAGTCGGGTGATCGGCGTGGGATGTTTCGCGGCGCCATACCCGATTTGTGTACAGGCACGCATGCATACACATGCTAGAATTTATTTATTTATTTTTGTAAGATCCAGAGATTTTTTGCTTTGAAACACATGCCAGAATTTTGTTGTCCTTTCAAGAGCTATATACACCTCTAGTCTCACAACTTGTCCGAGACGTGCAATTTAGTCCCACAACTTGCAAAATGTGAACCAGCAGTACTACAACTTGTATTAGGCGAGCAAACAGGTCCCAAATCCATTCAGAAGCTGACACGTGGAGTTGTACGTTTTGCGAAAAGACCCTTAACTATTTTTATCTCACGTATGTGGCCTGGGATGCTGTCTTATATGCTGTCCCCACCTTTTGCACTTGGAGGGTAATCGAACTCGTGTCCTAACTCCTGACGCTGCATCCTGCACGCACTAACCACTGAGACATATAGCGTTTTGTTGCTCAAAATGTGAGGTCACGTATATAAAGCAAAGATATCGAGCTGGCTGTTTGATTCAACGGATGCGCACTTCATAGACGGCGCCATCGGGGACTCTGCCGGCGTTGCTCATCTCGCCCACTGCACACAAACTTGGTGCGGGAGCACCCGGCGCACGACCTATCCGACATGCTAAGCTGGGGCACAGTGTAGGCAAGGACGACGCCCACGCCAGCTGACCATGCCCGCCGCCGTCTTTTTGCTCACCACCGTCAGCAGCCACGTATTTAGCTGTTGCAACGCAGGAGAGAGCGCCCGAGGTCTTCCTTGAGCGGGCAGTGCTGGCGGGCATGACTGTATGTGGGGCGACGACTGTGGCAAGATGGCCAGAGCGAACATGCCGCTCGCGTTCATGGTGCTCCAGGCGTCCAGCTAGCAGTAGTACGGACGGTGCTGTCTGCGCCCACGCGGCTCGAGCTCCAGGGCAACCTCCAAGTTCTGTAGCACAGAATCAACGATTTGCTACCCGTGGTCGAAGTCCTGCACGGCGTGTGCGGCGGCCTGAGCGATGGTGTTCAGGGTGAACCGGTGAAGTCCGGCATGACGTGTGGGACAGCCTAAGCGATGGTCTTCGTCGTGAAGTCCTGCATGGCGTGCGCGACTGCCTGACCGATGGTGCTCGTGTTTTCCTTTATGGCGTGGCAGCAGTGGGCGAGATGAGCAACGCCGGCAGAGTCCGCGATGGCGCCGTCCATGAAGTGCACGTCCGCTTGATCAAACAGCCAGCACGGTATGATTGCTATATGTAGGTGACCTCACATTTTGAGTAACAAAGCGTTATATGTCTCAGTGGTTAGTGCGTGCAGGATGCTAGTTCGATTCTCTTCCAAGCGCTTTAATTTTAATTATTTCTTCCACTACCGACAGGTAGGGACAGCATGTAAGACAGCATCCTAGGCCACATGCCAGATAAAAATAGTTAGGGGTCTTTTTGCAAAACGTACAACTCCACGTGTCAGCTTCTAAATGGATTTGGACCTGTTTGGTGTCAGCTTCTAAATTAATTTGGGACCTGTTTGCTCGCCTGATACAAGTTGTGGTACTGCTGGTTCACATTTTGCAAGCTGTGGGACTAAATTGCACGTCTCGGACAAGTTGTGAGACTAGAGGTGTATATAGCTCTCCTTTCAAAAAAAAAATTAGCATGTGTACACAGGCTAGAAATGGCCGTATCTAATTGAGTTGATACTTGCTTCTTCAATTTGTTTTCAAGAAAATACCGCCCTCTTATAGGAGGGCACTTTAGGATTTTTGGAGCAGCTTTGGCTGAAGGCCTAATTTTTTTATAGATTCTAAAGTTCGTATACAGCCTCCTCCAAAAATTTCTACAGTCTTCTAAGCAAGCGTGTAAAGAAGGCGCCCTAAAAATGTGATCTGTAATTTTGTTTACATGTACGTCGTACTTGTTAGTGCGCCAATAATTTCTTTTATCTTTCATCTTTTCTTTTGCTTTTCGTTCCACCTCGTTCCATGTTCCCCTTCTTTCCCTCTCTCTGTCCAAGCACAATCAAGCAGAGTAGCCCTCCTCACAGGTCTAAACACCCTTCTCGCGCGTCTGGACACAAGCCTTTGATGCCGAATCTCGTCTGTCAAGCTCGCAGAGGAGCACTCACTAGTGTAGATCGGATAATTTAAACCCTCCAATCAGACACGGATTGATAACCCACACCCTGTTATCATTGGTGGGGATTTCAATATGCTACGTTTTCCGTTTGAGAAAAGTAAAGGTCGGTTTGACAACCGTTGGCCTCTTTTGTTCAATGCAGTCATCGACAGTTTGAACTTAAGAGAGATAACAATGGTGGGGAGACAGTTCACTTGGGCTAATTCTCTCCCTGGACCCACATACGAGAAACTAGACCGTGTACTGATGGATTCTGATTGGGAATCTAGGTTCCCACTGGTGTCGGTACGGGCTCTAGAACGTATTGAGAGATTGTCAGACCATGCTCCCATTCTTTTGACCACTGGAATACCCAGACCACAGTGTAAGCCACGGTTCAAGTTTGAGCTTGGGTGGCTGCACCGTGAGGGTTTCCATGTGATGGTTCAAAGAATTTGGGAAAGACCAGTTGCGGATGATACGCCTATCCAGCGGTGGAACAACAAGATACGTGCTTTACGCACGCACCTCGTTGGCTGGGCTCGTCATACTTCTGGTTTACTTAAAAAAGAGAAGGAATGACTTTCCTCGATAATTGATGCTCTAGAAGCATTAGCAGAAGTTCGGTTACTATCCGCGTAAGAGATTGAGTTAAAGAGCCAATCCAATGCACAGATAGCGAAGCTACTATGAGAGAAGGAGTTAAAATGGTATCAACGTTCTAAAGCCCAATTCATCCTAGAAGGGGATTCGAATACTCGCTATTTCCATAGTATTGCCAATGGCAGACACCGGAAAAAGCGCATTCATTCTCTAGTCCAGGATGAGAGAACGATTGAGGGCCATGAACAACTAAATTCGTACATTACAAATTACTATAAAGGCATGTTCGGTGCTCCAGAGGAAGGAAATTTCACTCTGGATGAGTCTCGAACAGAGGATATCCCCCAGGTTTCAGATGCGGAAAATAGTCTACTTACTAAACTCTACTCAGAGGAGGAAGTAAGGATGGCGGTTTTCCAAATGAAACATAATACAACACCTGGACCTGATGGTTTCCCGGCTGAGTTCTACCAGAACTTTTGGGATGTTATCAAGTCTGATTTACTTCAACTGTTCGCCTGTCTTCACAATGGACAGCTAGAGTTGTTTCGTCTCAATTTTGGTGAGATAATTTTATTACCTAAGGTTAACGAGGCAGAAAGGATTCAACAATTTAGACCTATATGTCTTCTTAACGTTAGTTTTAAAATATTCACCAAAGTGGCTACGATTCGACTGAACAGTGTGGCAGATCATTTGGTTCGTCCGTCTCAGACGGCTTTTATGCAAGGCCGCAACATCCTTGATGGAGTTGCGATTCTACATGAAACAGTTCACGAGCTACATAGGAAAAAGCTGAATGGGGTAATTCTTAAAATTGACTTTGAGAAAGTTTATGATAAATTCAAATGGTCTTTCCTTCAACAGACCCTCAGAATGAAAGGTTTTTCTACTGAGTGGTGCGCGTTAATAAATAGCTTTGTTTCGAGAGAAAGTGTAGACATTAAGGTCAATGATGACACTGGCAAATATTTTCAAACGAAAAAAGGTCTCAGACATGGTGACCCGTTATCGCCAATACTATTTAATATAGTGGCTGATATGTTGGCTATCTTGATCGAACGCGCTAAATCTGAGGGTCAAATTGAAGGAGTGATTCCACATCTTGTAGATGGCGGTTTATCGATTCTTCAATATGTTGACGATACAATTCTTTTTATGGAACATGACATCGAAAAATCTCGTAACCTTAAGCTGATCTTGTCAGCATTCGAGCAACTTTCGGGTGTTAAGATAAATTCCCATAAAAGTGAATTGTTTTGCTTTGGCGAGGCTCGAGAAAACGCCGCTTTGTATGCTGAACTTTTTGGCTGTGAGCAAGGTCAATTTCCTATCAACTATTTGGGTATTCCGATTCATTATCGGAAACTTACAAATGCTGAATGGAAAAAGGTGGAGGAAAGACTTCAATTACGCTTAAATAGCTGGAAAGGCAAACTCTTATCCCTTGGTGGAAGATTGGTTCTCATAAAATCGGTACTAACAAACATGGTACTGTACATGATTTCATTCTTCCAATTGCCCAAAGGAGTCTTAAAAAGATTGGATTATTTCCGGTCTAGATTTTTTTGGCAAGGGGATTGTGAGAAGAAAAAATATCGTCTGACTAAATGGAGTGTGGTTTGTTGCCCTAAAGACCAAGGAGGGCTCGGAATTCAAGACCTTGAGGTTAAGAATAGATCCTTGCTAGGTAAATGGCTCTTCATACTTCTATCGGAAGATGGAGTTTGGCAAACCCTTCTTAAGAGAAAGTATGTGGGAGATCAAGCTGTTTCTCAGGTTTTTTGGAAACCTGACGATTCACACTTCTGGGCTGGCCTCATGGCTACAAAGAAGTTTTTTTCCAACATGGAGCTTTGTCAATTAGGGATGGATCGGAAATTCGTTTCTGGGAGGATAAATGGCTAGGCCATTCTACCCTTACAGAACAATATCCGGCTTTGTACACTATTGTACGAAACAAAAGCGACACGATCGCGAAGGTGTTGGGTACTTCCCCACCAGATGTTTCTTTCAGAAGAAATTTACTTGGAACGAGACAAGCATCCTGGAATGCCTTGCTTATCCGATTGGATTCAGTCCAATTGTCGGAAGGTCCAGATAAATTTCAATGGAATCTTACGAAGAATGGCAAATTCTCTGTTGATTCTATGTATAGAGCACTAATTCTATCTGAAGTGCCAGTCGATATTAAGGATTATAACAAAATTTGGAAGATAAAGATCCCGCTTAAAACTAAAGTGTTTGCGTGGTATCTTCGTCGGGGTGTAATTCTTACAAAAGACAACCTTACCAAGCGTAATTGGCACGGAAGTAAAAAGTGTGTTTTCTGTCAACATCACGAGACCATTAAACACTTATTCTTTCAGTGCGAATTCGCCAGGTCTATATGGTCAGCCATCCAGATAGGTTCTACCTTATATCCACCGCGTACTCCTGTAAACATTTTTGGTAACTGGTTAAATGATGTGGATCCTAGGTTTAAACTCTTCTGTAGGATGGGCGCGATTGCCATTATTTGATCGTTGTGGCTATGTAGAAATGATAAGAGTTTTAACGATAAAAATGCTTCTGTTATACAGGTTATCTATCGGTGTACAGCTACGCTACGAGCATGGTCGGCCCTGCAGCGTGTGGAGCACCGAGACTTATTTTTGGAGGTGGCGTCGAGGCTGAAGGTTGCGGTCAGGAAGTTATTTTCCCGGCATGGATGGCAACATAGACTCCGGATAGACCTACCAGTTTCTTAGGCGGATCTACAATTTCTCATTATGATATATAATTCGTCTTTTTACTTTTTGTTCTGAATTGGTTAATGGTGAACTGGTGGCTGTGTGCATCTTAGCTATGCAGAGGCCGGGTGTAATGCTTAAAACTCTTAAATAATAAAAGCCCTTTATCTATAAAAAAAAGACACGGATTGAGCGCTCCGTGTGTTATTCACTGTTACTTACAACCATCACTAACAGTACAATATAATTAAAACCGTAAGGGTTCAACCCAGGTTCCAAACCCAAACAGCAGCGCTACACAGTAGTCACAGTACAGTGGTTCGCTAGAACAAGAGTGCTCGCCTTTGGTGCATGTCTGAGTAGCACCTTGCCGTGCCAGCAGTGTCCGGGGACTCCTCCCGCTCACGCGTTATCGCAGCGTTAAGCACGCATGTTTGGAGAAGGAGGAGAGGAGGAAGGCTCAAAAAGAAATTTGGAGATGGACGATGATGCGGCGACGTCGGAGGATTACTCGCCACGTCTTGAGGCGTGGGAGGAGGCTGAGCACGAGGCCTACGTGGCCATGGAGACTGGGCAAGGGGCGAGGAGTATGAGGACGAGATATTCCAAGAGCATCACGTGGTGGAGAAGTTCATGGCAACAAAGCTCGCGGAAAATAGAGTGGCGCGGCGAAGGGCAATGCTGCCGCAAACGACGAGCCTCTATCTTTGTTTTTCCCCTAAATGTCAAGGTCTCAACCACCTGCAACAAAAATATGGCGAAAATCTACATGGCTGTTTTTGTATGTGTGTATAAAACGATTATTTGCATGCTTTTTTCCGTCCATATGATCTATGAAAATAGTTATGAAAATAATTTACAAGGCCGTGTGTACAACGTTATGGCACACAATTGGCTTCTAATCAAACGTGTGTGTTATTTCCTTATCACACACGATTTGCACACAAAAGTGTATGCATTTTAAAAATATCACACACGGTTTCCTCACATAAAGGTGTGTGTTCATATTATATTGCACGTGGGTTTTTTCAATATTGGCCGTGTGCACTAAATTTGTCTTACCACATCTTTCTGAAATAGCGGGAAGTATGATATCTCATGGTGTTCCACCGTTTTGCCTTCCCTGGCTTTGCTATAAATTGATTCGATCGCTCATTCAGCTCCGGTTTTCTCACATCTGTTACCATGTTTCACATCACGGAAGCCATTAAAGATCCGGCATGTGGTATACCTTTCTAGACCTCGCACCGTTGAAGGAGGAGCAAACCAATGTCCCCAGCGCACAGAGCTGAGGGTAGCTACATAAGCCTCACACCAACAGAGTCGGAGGAGGAGTTGTCCCCTACGGACGGAGCTGGGGGTAGTTTCATCGACCTCACACCGACGGATTCAGATAAAGGATATGTCCCTAGCGCATGAAGCTTAGGGCAGCGTCAGCATCCTCTGGTAGATGGAATCAGTGGAGGTGCTCACCCCAACGCTGCTACGTGCTTATTCGCCGACGTCGGAGGACCCGTTGGCCAGCTTAGAGGAACTCCATAAGCATATGTTGGTGGTGGTGTCCCTCACATCGGCGCGGCCTGAGGAAGCTTTGTGCATCGCATGGTCGATGACTCTTTTGAGAAGCTCCATGGGGACCAGGTGCGTGCACTGCTGGACGCCAAGAAGAATGCCAAGAATCAGATGCGGCTTTCGATGGCCGCCGCGACAAAGTGGTTGGCCCAGTGGTAAGTTGTTCGCTCCAACAACCGGTTCGCCGACGATGCTTAGGCCTCAGGCTCTAGCAACGGCACTGCCGGCGACAAGGACATGATCGTCATCTTTGACGATGGGTAGGATATTTAGTAGATAGTTTTTAGATCTTTTTATGTGTTATGTAATGTGAAAATTTGATGTTCGGACTTTTTATAGCAGGAAGGGCAAAAATGATTAATGGATCACTTCTGGTACCAAATATTATTAACAAATATTACTAATTATTCTTACAGTTTCAAGAGCAATACATGTCTGAATGCGTTTGTAGGTACGGCTTGAACATGTGTGCCGCGACATGTTGTCTTAGTCGCATATTAGTCATCGCACATGATTATATATAGATGTAACTGCGCGTGCGTGATAGGTTTTACATTTTCCAAATGACTAAAAATGGCTGCCTTGTGAAGAAATATAATAAAAATGACGCAAATTGCCAGAACTACAGTTTTTAAAAATATTAGACAAAATTTTATGTATACTGCCACAATATTGTGAATTTCAAGATGTTTCGCTAGATTTTCTCATTTAAATGCATTTATGTGAATTAGCAAAAGTAACTAAAATTTGAACTAGAGATGTGCTACAAGTTGTTCTAGAAAATAAAGAAAAGCATATTCATGTAACCTTATATAAAACCATGTAACATCCAGATGGATTTTTTTAGATTCATAGTCCTTATATGGAAATTTGGGCTGTCCAATTTGCATATTAGTTTTGAAAAAAATGATTAAAAGCTTTTTTAAAGGAAACCATTGGCATGGAGTCCTTTTGTAGCTACTAGTAGCCAGGAGAAATTATAAAGTTGAAGTTGGACTTCTTTTGAAAACACTTGCTTGACAATGGCTTTCCACTCATATGACCAAGAGCATGGTCATTTTCAGACCTTTTTTATGACAATTCCTATGTTTTTGTACAAATATGATGATACGTCTCAAACATATCTATAATTTTTATTGTTCCATGTTGTTGTTATATCATTCTTACATGTTTCTTCTATTATTTATATCATTGTGATAGGACTAACTTATTAACCCAGTAGCTAGTGCCAGTTCATGTCTTCTACATGTTTTTGCTTCGCAGAAATGCCTATTTAAGAAGCCAATAAATACCAGGAAAATGCCACAATTCAGATTTTTCGGGGCGAAGGAAGAGAGCACCTGAGAGGAGGGGGTCAGAAGCCCCACACAACCTAGGTGTGGCCCCATCTTGCGGGTGGGGGCATGGCCGTGATGGGAGCCCTCGAGCCCACCTCCTAGCTCTGTCCATTGCCTCCCAGCATATATATTTGACCTGGGGAAACGTTCGACCGGAGTTATTTTTTGGAGAGCAGATAGAGAGTCGCCGCTCCGCAACGATCCAATCTGTAGGCTATTTTCGGTACTCAGCTGGAAGGGGGATCCTTCACCGGAGGCTTCTTCATCAACCTTGCAGCCTCCATGATGATGTGCGAATAGCTCTACATGACTGAGATTCATCTGATGAAATAGTTCATGAGTTTGTTGGGATATGATGAATTGCACACTATGATCATATTTTGTTCATGATTTATATTGATACCTATTGTTATCTTGATGCCTTATTTTATAGGATTACATGCTCTATGATCTATTTGTATGTTTTGGCCAAGTTATATGCTTACATCTCCAAGAGGGAGCTTGTGTATGATAGTTGGTTCAACCTTACAATGGTAACCCAGTGATAGAAAAGGTCAAGACTTTGTATTGTGTTGTTGAGACTAAGGATAAATAATTTATTTCTATGCCACATTTTATTGATGTTTTTACTGATTACATTATGTCATTTTACTTAAGGAAATACGATGTGTGTTTGGACTTAATACTTAGAGATGCAAGCATAAAAGCAGTCTCAAAGTGAAGTGTTAGTTATGGATGCGGTTCAGTATCGGTCTATGAATAATGCCATGAATGATCATAGTCATAGAAGTAAGGTTGTGAAGTTTAACACATATGAATCAGTTTGCTATAACAAAAGACTTTATACTTAACATGGGTTCTACTTGGGCAACAGCTTACTTCAATGGTGTATTCATGCTAGGGTCTTAAGCTTAATAAACTTACTGATTCTTCAAGATATTTCCAAAAGAACTTGTTTTAGGAGTGTGAGTTTGTTTGAGCACGAAAATAGTTTCACTTTTATCTTTGGAGATTTAACCCCTTCTTGCCAGTACTGTTTTTCCTATGGGACTCAAAGCTATAAAACAAACACTACAATTTGCAACCTTGTCAGCTTCAAATCTTTATGTGTGTTGGATCAGCTCCGGCCTTCAAGATAGAAACCGCGTTTTGAGTCTTCAAGAAGGCCATATAGGAGCTCATTGTTTCAGCCAACTGTCTTCATCTGGTACAATCTTCAACGTTGTTCTCTGACGGTTTTTCATATACGCCAGAATCACTCCTTGAATCAAGGTAGTGTTTGCGTTTCGATCTGCAGCTCATCCTTGCATACCAGATATTCCTCAAGGGCGTTAGTTGAGTTTCTTGCATCAACCAAATATCGCGCATTTGGTTCTTTAGTTTATGGTGTCTTCAACGTTGTCATTTTGTGGTCCTCAAGCACTCCGGCTTGATGTGCTAGTAGTTGGCCTCTGTTTTTTGAGTCATTTTGAGGGTTGTTTTCAAGGACGTTGATCTACTGACGGACCTTAGTGGATGCCAAAAGGGCCATGCACCCCGCCCCCCAACTCAAATACAATTTGCAAATACTACCTAGTATTTACAATGTTTGACCATACAAAACACAAAGTAATTCAAATTGGCCTTAGCTGCCATCTAATGTGTTTTGGCCCTCCTATAATGTTGGTCAAGATATGCCACTGCGTCAATCCAGATCAAGATGGTTGTTTTTTCAGTTGTGCGGAGCTGGTGTTGTTGAAGTGGTTCATATGTTGAAGTAGTTCACCAAGTCTTCATACCGTTCAGCACTACTATTTAGTTCTTTTTTATATCGGCATTCCTTTTGGCTTATAATTAAGGAGACTTGTGTGTCGATGTTGTGTCTTGTTCATCTAGGATCGTTGAATTCTTCGCTTCAATATTCACTTGATCTATTTGAGTTTTGATTCAATCTGGTTAATCAGTGTGACAAAGGTTAAACCAAACAAAGTGTCAGGGCTATATTTTGGTGTATACTAGATGAATACTTTAGTATCCTAATCATGTTGTTGTTTATCATCCAACACCCACGAGGGTATCAGAGGCACTTTCCATTGCTTATGCGTTGTGTTTTTCATAGGCATCACATATCTCCACTGTTGATATATACCCTCTAAGTGTTTAATACTCTAAATTTTTCGATCATTTTATCTTAATAGATAGATAGAGTGCACTATTTAACTAGCGGCGCCGCATGCGTTCATTTTCGTGCGGTGGCTCAGTTCCCTCTCTTGCATGCAACAATGACACCTAAGCATGACATCGTGAAGAGATCCTTTAGAATTTCAATTTTAATTAGTCTTATTTCTCAAACAGTTAACGTAACTGACCATTCCCTTTCACCGGTAGCTTCCTCGTGACGCGATTGAAATTAAATCCACATCGGTATGTTTCGGCAAGGAAAATTGTGGGTAATTGCCAAATTGTTGACACACATTAAAATAGCTTGCTTCTTATAATTTATATTATTGTCACATACTTGTGAGGTTATGCACTACTTTGTTGCCAAATCAAAAATAAATTGTTATTCAGTTTCATGTATGCTATTCTTCATCGATGCAAGTGTTACATACTACTATTATTTGTTGAATTATACAATCTCTTAGTTGTGACACACAGTTCAAGGCTCGCTCTCTAACTGTGCAGATCATTGTGGTGTCTAAAAACATTTAAAATGTACCTATAACTATGCACAATCATCATGGTAACTATTTGTTGCGAATATGACTATCATGCACGGTAACGTAATCTAGGATAGTCACGAACATTACAACATGTGATATAGTTTTGAATCACTCGCTGAAACAAACTTAGCGATGTAAATGCGTCGCTAATCGGAATAACGGTTTAGGAGGTAAATCATTTTAGATTTTCATGTGTAACAATTAATTCGATAATTTTACTCATGAGGCAGCATATTTCTGCATGCGTCACAGAGAATGAAAGAAGACTAATAAGTATTTATAATGGTATCGTCAAGTAGAATGTGTATATGCACTAGGTAATTAAAATTAGATCATGTTCTTTAAGAAAACATTATTGTGGGATTAACAAAGTATCAAATCGATGCATGCGATGACATATTTTTCGAGAGTACACCAAAGGTGTACCTTAACTTTATAGAAGGCACAAAGCGATTCCAAGATCATACCACTGTCGGAAACAATTGTGACCGAGAGAGACTCTTTACACCGAACACCACCGACAAGCAAGATAACATCTTTTGAATCTAGATACATTTACTGTCTCACAAGTATTTATTCGTGGAAAACAAAGGAAGTTACATCTGAAGCAATTGGTGTGCATTTTTCTTTTCATTTTTAAAACGAGATTTCTTGTGGAATATTAAGTTGTGGATGGCATGCATATATATACCTAGTATATGAGGCAGACAGACATAAAAGCGATTATATATATCTTGTTATGAATTGGCATGTTCAACGTGTTAAAAAATGGATGCCATATTTAGTTACTTAAATTGACGTGTATCGCTGGCACACATGAAATGCAAAGAATAAATGACACACGTATTTACAATGTTTGTTCAGGTAGAACATATATATGCACTAGATAGTTTTTTAAAAAGGAATGTGATTTTGGAAGACTTCATCAAGGGCATTAAAAACGAAAAGATACTGTCAGGTGCATATATCGACTATATAATCATAATAGATGCATGAGATGACATCTTTTGTTCATTCAAAACTTCAGATTTTAACGAAATGAAGAGGAGAAACTAATGAGTTGACACTTTCTAGTCTCACACATATTTATACACCATTTGATATGTGTTTGGCATATTGGAGTGCCAAAAACCTAGCTAACGTTGTAATCCGACTAACCGTTACTTGTCTCATTTAGTTCTACTGTTGAGGCTATATGTGTTGATGCTCTGACCTTGCAAAGTTAATTTTTTCCTCGTGCAGATTAAATTTCTCTCTCATGGTACTCAAAGTTTTCAAATAATGATATAAAATGCTACAGAGATGTCATGCTTTATAGAACAGGATCTAAGAAGGATGGATCACGGTGGTGGCCTCGTTGGTTCATATCATGGAGCTTAAATACCAATAGTGTATACTCAGTTAAATCTTTATACGCTGATTTGCTGAATGGACACACACGGTATTTTAATAAGTACTTGTGGAAATTAAAAGTACCTCTAAAGACAAAAAAAAATGGTTCCTTCACCGGAAGGTTCTACTCACTAAAGACAACCTAGCTAAAAGACGTTGGTTGGGGTGTAAAAAGTGTCTGTTTTGTAATGAGGAAGAATCTGTTGAACACTTATTCATTTCGTGTTCTTTTTCTCGCAACATTTGGAGACTCGTTCACTTTACTTTTAATATTCCAAAGTCTACCAGTATTGCGCATATGTTTGGCACTTGGCTTAATGGGATTGACACCAAAACAAAAGCACGGATACGTATAGGCGTGCCAGCTTTGCTTTGGTCCATTTGGAATGGCAGGAATGATGTTGTATTTAACAAAACTTCTATTGCTCATTCTTTGCAGGTTATCAACAAAGCAATCTACTGGATCCACGCGTGGTCCTTACTCCTACATGTGGATCAGATGGGGCTTATGGATACCGGATGTACGCGCATGATGGCGGTCGAGCATTCTATCTTGTGCCCGGGAGGATGGTTAAATCATAGAAGAATATATGTTTAAACTATCAATTTTCATTTGGTTGATTTTTACCTTGACTCTGAGTAATCCTTGAATTTTAAACTTATTGAATGTTTGAAACTTAGCAATAAATTGCGGCGGCTGTGTGCATCATTTTGATGCAGAGGCCGGGGATCCGCACCCCTTTAAAAAAAACCTTTATATATGTAGTTTACAAAAGCAGTAATGCGGTTAATAAATATCCAATGTAAAAACTGAGAAAACATCCATGGACAATGTGCTGGACTTTAATCTTGTATCTTTAAGAAGAGTCGTGGTAACTTTTTAGTAGTACATAGAGTACACAGAAGTGCATACATATGTTTGGGACTCTAATCCGTAGAATTTTAAGAAAACGAAAGAATATGAAATTAGCAGGACTATACTTTCATGTTTCTTAAAATCCTAGATAACTGAAATTACGTTTGAATTAACCGTATGGGAAATATAGACGTCGTTCCATAAAGGATTTGATATAATCTTCTGTATGAAATTGCAAAGGATTTTTTAGCAAGCGAATATTCCTAAAAAATAAAGTATATGAAGTGTATATAATAGAGATCTCAAACAATCCACACATGCTAAAAACTTAAAATGACCAGCTTCACTTTTCAAAGAGGCTTAAAACAATACATTTAAGTTTAATCTCCCTGCTAGATCAAACCGTTTGAGAAACAGAATAGTCGACCCAACTAGAATATTCCATACATAATCATAAACTGAATGTTTTACACGAATAGGAAATTAGGAATAAGCAAATTGTTCAATATAGCAAACTAAAGGAACCACTGTATGCCAATGGCTGTTTTGAAACTAAAGGAAAATAGATATATAATAGATCTCGGCTCATGTGATCAGACACGGCATCCCCATCTTCCCTGTGAGAGCTGGGAACTAGTCACTGGATTTAGTGCCGAGCATTAGCCACGGGAGAAGGTGGCTGTCGATGTCCTCCTGCTCGTCCATCAGGGTCAGGCTCCCAAATGTGAAATTCACCCGGAACACCTCGACGTTGTCAGCGATGTAACGCAGTAGCATGATCCCGCCGTCGGCGTCGTCAACGTTTGGTTCTAGGCCGGATGTCACGCCGAAGCTGCTATAACACCTGTGGCGAGCCTCCTGCCTAGCCACGTATTTTTTTTGCGAACACGCAAAAGCTTGCGTGTCGACTTAGATAGAAGAGAGAGAGCAGACAAAGAGTCTGGGTTACAGCGATTCCGGCACCGAGCATGGTGCGGATACAACTCCGAGATTACAAGCCGGGCTAAAACTCACCGGAGCAAAAACACACAGCGCCCAAACGACCTCCTAACAACCTATCTCCAAATGTGGCCCAGTCCAACCGCCCCTAAAAGCTTCCAGAGTTCGACCTCGCCATTGATGAGGCCTAGCCACGTACACCAGGTGAGGCTCCGGCCAAAGCTCCAACTTGCGCACGTCCCCTGTGGGGGTCGGGACGTAGAACTTGCCACGCACGGAGAGTCCGCCCTCGGAATACGGCACCAGCTCGCCGTCCTCAACGTCGTCGACGAGTTGCCACTCAGTGTCGCCAGGCTTGGCGTAGACGATCATTTTGTCGAGATTCGCAGCGCAGAGCACCACGGTTGGATCAGCGTCAGCCTCGCCGTCGTAGACGAATCCGGCAGCATTAACCTCGCTATCGCAGAAGACACCGGGCAGGTAAGCCACGGCCCTGTTCACAGGGTTGAACAGGCGGATCTTGTGTTCGCATCCCCGGTCTGAGGCTAAGATCAAGCAGCCCTCGGCGCTGGCAATGATTTCTCCGTACCCAGGAGGAATCTGGAGCCGGATGGAGGCGCCGGTGAGAGAGTTAACGAACCTGGTACCCTCGGGGCGCACATCCCCTTTGAGTATGTCCCAGTTCCGTGGGAAGTACCTCGGGTCCATCCCCATGAGCTTAGGGTCGGCTTTGGCGGCGACTCTCCATGGCTTGCAAACGGCTCTCAGCCGGATGTAGTCCGTCACGTCAGAGCGCAGCGCGAACTCGGCCACCTTGGATACAATCTCGGGGAGGAGGTTCTTCCAGTCCCGCTCCTCCGTACAGAGGCATACGCTGCGAAAAGATCCATTCGATTTCATGCTTACGTCAACGAATTCGAATTGGCTGGACTAGATCAACGAGGAAACCGGGAAATCCTATAGCAAGATCTAACATCGAAGTGATAGGCTGATAGCTATATCTAATATACTGACCTTTCTTGGTTGCCGGCGCCGGCGCCGGTGATGAAAACGAAGAACGTCCGAGTCCGACCGATCGCCGCTTCCGGAGCGTCCACGGTGGCGGCGGCGGCCGCCGCCCCTGGGAGCTGGTCAACCGGTTCCATTTTGCGGCTAGGGTTTTTGGTGCCGGAGGGCAGAAGATTTATACGCTGGGCTGGCTGGTACTAGAAATGGAAGGATGTGCATCGACCGGAAACGAGAAAGAAACAGAGAAAGGTGGTACGAGAGCAGCACAGAGACGCGGCGTCGCAAAAAAAACGCGAATACAGGAACTGATTTTTTTTTCTTGTCATAAAGTCAATTCATCCCTTGCTGCGGCTCCAGAACGTTGGATGCCCATCGTACGACCTAGAAAGTTCTTTTTATGGAGTTCATTAGCTTCGTCTTGTTTGCTCGAACCGTCCGTTTCCGTGATTGAACGGTTGAGATTTGTTGTTGAATGTGTTGAATGTTCAACTCGATTCAACAGTAAATCTGGACTGTTCAATCGTGAAAATGCATGACCGAGATACGGGTTGTACGCCATATAGGTTGGAGAAACTCATTTCCACGAATAGCTAGCTCTCACATCACAAAATAGAGAACAAGTTAAGCTTTATTATGATAGATCCATTATATATATCTTGTTATGAATTGGCGCGTGCGTCGTTGGCTTGTGTTATGTTGTGCTTGTCGGCTATGGCGGCGGGTGTGACTATCCCTCTCGCGGTGGCGGCTGGCCGTGCCCGATCTGCTCCTCTCCTTGGCAATCGGGCATGTTGGTGGTGATGATCCGGACGACGGCACTTCTCTTTGACGCGATGGGGAGCCTAGGCATGATGGCGTGTGGGGGTGGGGGCGGTGAGCTTGGTTGCTCAGTTCCGACGGTTTCGACGGCAGGCGTCGTGGTTTCTTCGCGGCGGTTCACGGGCAGACCATGGTGGGCTCCGGGCGGACTTCGCCGCGTGAGCAATGGGGTGGCTCGGCACGAGGTTGTTCTGGGTCGGTGACTAGTTCTGATGGTGCCCACAGACGTCAGGCATGAGGGGCCGGGGTCTTCGTGTGGGTTTGCGACGGTGGTCTAGCTGGTCCATGAGGCGGGCTGGAGCTTTGCGACTCATCACCGGACGAAAGCCTTGCCTTGGTAGTCATGCAGAGCAGGCGACGACGACGACCCGTGGCATTGCGTTCTTCTTGAAGACGTCGTTGAGGTGATTATTCTCGCTCCTTAGCGTGAGAACTTCCCGGGGAAACCTTGATACCACGTGGGATCGGCGAGGACTGCGTTTATGCGTCGTTTGTCTCTTGGGACCTCGTCTTGGATGCTCCGTGATAACCCACAAGTGTAGGGGATCGTTGGTAGCCTTTTCGATAAGTAAGGGTGTCGAACTCAACGCGGAGCTAAAGGTAGGATAAATATTCTCTCAAGTTCTATCAATCACTGATATAACTCTACATACACTAAATGTTTGCACTATCTAGGAAATAAAACTAGAGCAACAATACGGGTATGAAAGATAGCTTTGCAAGATAATAAAGAACAAGAAAGTAAAAGTTAGTTGTTGCAGCAATAAAGCACACTAAAGAACCATAAACTAACAGAACCATGAGCGTGAAAAAGTGGTGAAAAGTGTGATGAAATTGCCCAAGATTAACTAGTGAAGATACTTGGTTCATTATCTTTGATGCAGTTTTCTATATGGAAGAGCCTAAATATACATGTACTCAGCTACTTGTGATTACACATACTATATAATTGGTACGTTAGCAAGCATCCGTGTATACTAAAAATTCATTAAGGCTTCCCCAACCATACCCTTAAGTTAATGATCCTCTTAATCCCATACGTGTAGAATTCCGCTTTGAGTTCTCAGGTTTCTGTCACTCCGGCAAAACATTCCCCTTCCTCTACACGTACTACAAACCCTATGATGATGATCCATACGCGCATAAATATAATGGTCACCATAGGACTGTAACATATCAACATACAACTCTAATGAATCAAATACATTTAACAATGCAATCAAACAACAAAAAGAACTACACAAACATGACAAAGATCATAGGATAATACTTTATAATATCAAACACCATGTTTACATAGAGCAGTACAGAGGTGTGTGGGAGGATGAAACCACTGTATACAAGGAGGAATTGGCGATGGAGATGGCGGTGAAGACGGCGGTCACGGAGGAAGAGGCAAGGCGGAGGCGGGTAGCGCCGGCGGTGGCGCAGGGACTCCCCCTGCACCGCCGGCCATCAAGGGGTGCGCCGCCCCTTAGACTCCTTCCTCCATTGCTTCTTGGTGATGTAGGGAGCCCTCCCCCATGGAGATGAGATCCATGGGGAGGCAAAAATGTGACTTTGGTGGCTGCAATTCGTGGGTATGGGTCTCTCCACACGACCTAGGTTTCCTCCCTTTATATAGACTCTCGGATTTCCGTCATCCCATCTAGGGTTTCAGTAAATCGGGAATATCTGGAGCGTCCGGACTCGTAATTGGATGAATTTTATTTCTAGACCGATTGACGGACAATTCCCCACAATTTTTGTGATTAGACTTTTGCTATTTGACATCGTCTTCTGTCCGTAACGTGACGATCTCCAAAAAACGTTTTCAGACATATTTCAAAAAAGTCCCAATTTGACTTCAACAAGGTTTCCTTTGGTATTTTTGATAATTACTACACATCAAAATGTAAAACAAGAACATTGTGCACTTTTACAACTATTAATAGGTTAGTCTAAATAAATCATAAACTTAATATAAAAACAAGTGTTAAACGCATAAAATTGGCATGAAACAATCAAAAAATATAGATACGTTTTGTATGTATCACTCCGTCGGCCAGAGGGTCCCGTGGAGAGAGTTGGTGGTAAGAGGTGGTGATGCATGTCAAATGCATACATGAACTTTGCATTATATTACTGATATTTCAATCATATTTGCAACATATAAGGGTTATATCATTGTTTTATATTGATTTTATGAATATTTCATTGCTTCCCTATTTTTCTGTAATCAACCCTACACAGGCAGAAAACCCTATTTTCTATATTTTGATGTTTCAGGGATCCAAACGACGTCCAAATGATCTGGAAATTTACGAGCATCAGTTTTTGGAAGGAACAAAGCGTGGGAACGAAGGAAGCGAACAAACGGAGGCCCGAGGGCCAAGATGAGTGGGCCCACGTGGCCAGATTCCTTGGCCGCGTGGGACCCATCATCTGGGGCCTCGTGGCTCTGTTGCCGTCGATCTTTTTTCCCGAGCCTCCGTCTTGACCTAAAAATGACTATAAAAATAGTCCCCGACGCACTTCGGAAAGGAGCGCCGCAGAAACACAGAAACCACGAAACAGAGACCTGGAGCTGCAGATTGGAAGGGGAAAACTCCGGCGGGGCGCTGCCGGCGTTGTCTCCATCTTCTCCATCGACTTCTCCACCGTCTACATGATGAAGAGGGAGTAGTCCACCCCTGGACTATGGGTTTGTGGAAGTAACTTATGTATCTCTCCTCACTTAAGTTTCACTAATTAGTACCGTATGAGCTGCTGAACATGATTACGGTCATCTATGTAATACCTTTGTGGTGGATCTTTTTATGATTTAATATATGTTTGAGATTACAATGGTTTTGTTTCAGTTATGAAAGTAGATGCATATTATGTACCCCGTTCTTATTTACTTGTTCTGATCAAACTTGTTATGAGAGCGTGTGAGGGGGAACGTGTGCATTAGTTGGAGTAACGGGGGGTGTCTAGTACGGTGAATGTGACAGTTGTTCCGTGATCCACTTGGGTTTTTACCTTACTTTGTTACCTCACTAGGGATAAAGAAAAATACCTTGCTACCGGAGATGTGGTTATGACCATTGCCACTACTCCATGACTAGATCTAGCATGTTCTTATTTTAACTTCATGTCTTGAAACTTAATGCTATGCTCTGATTTATCTTAATTACCAAGTTGTTATGATTTAGTTCGCATCTTGGTGGAGTATAAGAGAGATTAATAAACAAAAGATCTCTATGTTAGGACGTGATGCCCATATAATTAGTAACTTGTCATGAACTTTGTTGTTGCAATCTCATATGTCAATTCTAATGTTCCATTATCTACCACTTTCCTAAAGAGAGTGCATTTGTGAAACCATGAACCCTGGTCCATTTTCAATCATAAGAAACACCTTTCCAACAACTTTTATCTATTTTACATTTTCTGTCATTATTAAATCCGAAAATATAAAAACACTTTTACATCTTGCATTCACATTATAAAACCCAAAAATATCATTTATCATTGTTTCCACCATCCTTGCATATTTATTTACCATCATTGCATATTTATTTACTGTTTTGCATTTACCTTTATCATATCATTTTCACACCTTGTGCTTGACAACCACTTGGTGAGGTTGAGGGAACAAAACAATTTACTTTGTTTGCAGATTCTCAAGAGAAGGATAAGAAGATAAAACCTACACTACTGGTTCCCCGAGAGTTCGATATTAAACCCTCGAGTCACCCCTCGCGGGGAAAACTGTCTTTCCTATACTATACACTCTGCACTTGGAGTCTCAACCTAACCCATTTTCTTTTGACGCAGGTAACTACGTCAAGGGCCATCAGGTGGCAAGCTGCATGGCAGTCTTAGCTACTTCAAACAGACAGACGTGGCTTCTGGATCGGTGAGCTCCCAGTGAAAACCCTGCACCGAGTTGCCGGCGATGGCGGCGTTCTCAGAAGTCATTCCCCTCCTTGGAGGCATCGTTGAGGAGCCCCTTCACCACCCTTGTAGTGTTTGCCTTGTTCGTGTAGTTGCCTTTGTCTTGCATTTCGTCATCGGCTAGGTAGTGCACGGCCTTGGGACCGGCGTGGACGACGGAGTGGCGGCTCTGGTTCTCGCCTCCGCCATGTTGCGTTGAGGTGTGTGGGTAGTGGCTTTGGTCGCTGCGGCAATTTGGTCGCTGACTCGTCGGGAACGCGGCTTGGGGCCGGTGTGTTGCGTTTTTCTGTTGTATCAGTTTTCGGCCAGATTTTCTTATAAACCGGCCAATTCACTTCTTCTATATCAATGAAAAGGCAAATCTTTTGCCTAGTTTCAAAAAATGGATGCCATATTTGGTTACTTAAATTGATGAGTATCGCCGGCACACATGAAATGCAAAGAATAAAATAACACACATATTTACAATGTTTGTTCGGGTAGAACATATATATGCACTAAATGTATTTTTTAAATGTGATTTTGGAAGACAACATAAAGGGCATTAACAACGAAAAGATGATGTCAGGTGTATATATCGACTATATAATTTTGATAGATGCATGAGATGACATCTTTTCTTCATTCAAAACTTCATATTTTAACGAAATGAATGGAGAAACTAATGAGAGGGGTTTCACACTTTCTAGTCTCACAAGTACTTATACACCATGAGATAAGTGCTTGACATTTTGGAATGCCAAAAACCTAGTAATCATCATACACTTGTACTCCAACTAACCGTTACTTGTAACGTTGTGTTCTACAGTTGAGGCTATATGTGTTGATGCTTTGACTTTGCAAAGTTAATTTTTTCCTTGTAAAAAATAAATTTCTGGCTCTTGGTACTCAAAGTTTTCAAATAATGTTTTTAAAATGCTATAAAGATGTCATGCTTTATAGAACAGGAGTGAGTAAAAAAGGATGGATCACTATGGTGGCCTCGTTGGTTCGTATCATCTCAAAATCACAAGAATAGATAAAAACATCGCACTAGAGAATCATCTTGACTCCTATAGAATGGGAAGGTGTTTCATTGATTATGGGAAAGGCATAGAAATATTTTTAATAAGTTGGGAGTCAATATTTCGTAACAACGAACTTAGTGGAAGAGAATTATAAAACATCGCATGGACTATAATTATTAAATAAAACAATCCCTCTTGGTAAGGAATTCTAAAGATTACAAACATTTATATATGTAGTTCACAAAAGCAGTAATACGGTTAATAAATATCAAATTTAAATACTGAGAAAACATCTATGGACAAAGTGTTGGACTTCAATCTTGTGTTAAGTTTTTAGTAGTACATAGAGTACACAGAAGTGCATACATATTTTTGGGACTCTAATCGTAGAATTTGAAAACAAAGAATATGAAAATTAGCAGGACTATACTTTATGTTTCTTAAAATCCCAGATAACTGAAATTACGTTTGATAACGTATGGGAAATAGAGACGTTGTTCCATAAAGGATTTGATATATATAATCTTCTGTATGAAGTTGCAAAGGATTTTTTTAGCAAACTTTATTCCTACGAAATAAAGTATATGAAGTGTATATAATAGAGATCTCAAACAATCCCCAGATGCAAAAATATTGAAATGATCAGCTTCAGCTTCACCCTTTAAAGAAACTTAAAACAATGCATTTCAGTGTAATCTCCCTGCTACACCACACCGTTTGGGAAACAGAATAGTCGACCCAGCTAAAATATTCTAAACACAATCATAAACTGAATGTTTTATACAAATAGGAATAACTGAGAGCAAATTGTTCAATATAGCAAACTAAAGGAAGCACTGTATGCCAATGGCTGTTTCAAAACTAAAGGAAACTAGATAGTAGATCTCGGCGCATGCATCATGCATGTGAGAGTGTGATACAGCATCCCCATATTCTTTGTGAGAGCTCGGAACTAGTCACTGGACTTACTGCCGAACGTTAACCACGGGATAATGCAGCTGTCGACGTCCTCCTGGTCCTCCACCAGGGTAAGGCTCCCCTTCCCATCTGTGAGATTCACCCAGAACACCTCGACGTTGTCAGCGATGTAACGCAGTAGCATCATCCCGCCGTCGTCGTCATCAATGTATTGTTCTAGGCTGGATGTCACGCCGACGATGCTACCGCACCTGTGGCGAGGCTCCTGCCTAGCCACATAAACCAGGTGAGGCTCCGGCCAAAGCTCCAACTTGCGCACGTTCCCTGTGGTGGTCGGAACGTAGAACTTGCCGCGCACGGAGAGACCGCCCTCGGAGTACGGTTCCAGCTCGCCGTCCTCATCCTCGCCGATGATAGTCCACTCGGTGTTGCCAGGCTTGGCGTACACGATAACTTTCTCGGGATCCGCCGCGCAGAGCACCACGGTTGGATCAGCATCAGCCTCGCCGTTGTAGACAAATCCGGCAGCGTTAACCTCGCCGCCGCAGGGGACACCGGGCAGGTACGCGACGGCCCTGGTCACCGGGTTGAACAGGCGCAGCTTCTGGTTGCAACCCCCGTCTGAGGCTAAGATCAGGCATCCCTCGGCGCTGGCTATGATTTCTCCGTACTCGGGAGGGATCTGGAACCGGATGGAGGCGCCGGTGAGAGAGTTAATGAACCTGGTTCCCTCGGGGCGCACATCCCCTTTGAGTACGTCCCAGTTCCGTGGGAAGTACCTCGGGTCCATCCCCATGAGCTTAGGGTCAGCTTTAGCGGCGCTTCTCCATGGCTTGCAGACGGCTCTCAGCCGGATGTAGTCCGTCACGTCGGAGCGCAGCGCGAACTCGGCCACCTTGGTTACGAGCTCGGTGAGGAGGTTCTTCCAGTCCCGATCCTCCGTACAGAAGCATACGCTGCGAAAAGATCCATTCGATTTCATTCTTACGTCGGAACTTCGGAAGGCAGTATATATACACGAAAGCGGGCACACACTGGAATTGGTTGGATTAGATCTAGATCAACGAGGCAACCAGAAAATCATAGAGCAAGATCTAACATCTAAGTGATAGGCTGATAGCTATAATATACTGACCTTTCTTGGTCGCCGGCGTCGGCGCCGGTGATGAAAACGAAGAACGTCCGAGTCCGACCAATCGCCGCTTCCGGAGCGTCCGTGGCTGCGGCGGCGGCCACAGGGAGCTGGTCAACCGGTTCCATTTTGCGGCTAGGGTTTTTGGGGCCGGAGGGGAGAAGATTTATACGCTGGGCAGGCTGGTACTAGAAATGGAAGGATGTGCATCGACCCGAAACGAGAAAGAAACAGAGAAAGGTGGTACGAGAACAGCACAGCGCGTCAGCGCCACAGAGACGCGGCGTCGCAAAAAAAAAACGCAAATACACGAGCTGATTTTTTTTTCTTGTGATGAAGTCAATTTATCTCCCCTTGCTGCGGCTCCAGAACGTTGGATGTCGTACCGAATATATATCTAGCTCTCACATCACAAAATGCAACAAGTCAAGCTTTATTATGATAAATCCAAGTTATATGCGAGCCACTGATAGCGTATTTCCCACATCCATTTCTTTGCGCCAGAAATAGCGCCAGGAGCCCACCCACCCCCTCCCTCACATCTCCATCTCCTCTTATCTGGCCGCCGCGAGGGGCACGGCCGGGTGAGGCCCTACTAGCGTCCGTTGCGGCGGGAAGTCTTGCCTCCTCAAGTTGGGGGGGGGGGGGGGGGGGGGGGGTGCCAGTGCAGGATGGAGGTGCCGGACGGGCCGAGCCGCCACGGTGACGAGAGGCCCGGTGCGCGGCGGAGCTCCCCTCATCGGCGGTGCTTGGAGTCTTCAGCGGCATGGTTGGATTTGTGGTGGTCGGGCGTGGTTGCGTTGGCTATGGCTACTTGTTGGGCTCAGGCTAGATTTGGTGATGATGGGAGACGTGGGCCCTCTGGGCGTTCTAGGTGGAGCTTCCCTCTCCCCTTGTTTGCATGTGTGTGGGCGCTAGGCGGACTGTCGGGGCGTATCCATGGTTGGTGGGCAGTGGTGTTGGGGGGTCTCGCGGGGTGCAACACTGGTTTATGGATGTCTGGTAGGGGCACCCAGGGGAGGGTTGTATGGGCCTCCCGGCATGCCGTTGCTAAGACAAGTAGCTAGATCGGTCACAGTCACGTACCGTGCCCGTGGGTGCTTCGCGGACGGGTGGTTGAGCTTTGGCGGGCAGTGGACTATGGGCCTATCTGGATCGGGTTGGGTAAGCCTCCTCCCTGTCCTTCCCCGCGCTTGGAGGTGGAGGCGGGGCTCCAATTCCTAGCGGCGGTGCTCCTCGGTGGCCTTCGGTCCGGTCTCGGCCGGGAGGCGGCGGAACGGCGACGACGCTCGTGGGACTGCAGGGCAGCGCAGTGCCGCCGGCGACGGCGAGCTGCAGGGAGGCCCGGCTCGCTCGCGAGCACGGCCATGCCCAGCCATGGTGGCCCGCACGGGACCTCGGCCCAGTTCGGGCCCTGTTGATCCAGATCGGGCCCTGGCCCAGGCGGGGCCCTATGGGCCTATCTGGATCGGGTTGGGTAAGCCTCCTCCGCAGCGCGTTCGGCAGTGGCTGGTAAGGTAGGCGGTGCAGGCAGTAGAGATGGCGGCCGGCCTGTTGCAGCGTGGCGACGGGCTTCACGGGTCCGTTCTGGACCCGGCCGGACCCTATTAGGATTGGTTTGCCCCCAAGGGGGCTTTACGGGCCAGGCGGGCTCGGCCGGATCTAACGGGGACTGGTATGCTCTGTGGTCGCGTCCGGTCGACTACCGTCTTCGACGGTGGAGGTAGTTCCCTCCCGCGCGGCCGCGATCTCTACTTTTCCCGGTATTAGCTTTCTCTGCCTTCGTACTGCTGGTCTCGTGACGGTTGCTTCGGGGAGACGACGATGATGACTTGGTAGCTGTGGTGGCGCATGTTGGCGGGTGGTGAGTTTGGTGGCGGCGAGGCCTCGTCCTCGCGGGCTCCTGTGCATCGGATCATTCGGGATTGCGGACATGGTTATTCGGGAGAAATCCTTGTTGGCTTGGCCGACACCGACGCGGTGCCATCTTTGGGTGGCATCATCCTTCCTGAAGGGCGTCGTGGCTATCTGTGTCCGTCTCCCTGAGTGTGCCGGGGGAAACCCTAGGACCAGTTTGCTGGTCCGGGCGGCAATATCTCCCTTCTTGAAGGGGCTGCTTGGTACTCGATGATTCGACGCAAGGAGCGTGGTGGTACTTCTTCGGAGAGGGCGCAACAGTTGCGGGTCATCGTAGTTTAGTCGATCCACCTTTGTCACCATTTCTTTATGTTTTTATTTTTTTGGGCGTTTGTGTGTGTTTGCTGCTGTCCCAGCTTGTGTGGTGTCGAGTTTGTATCAGCGGTTGTTTGTGGGTCGGTGCTTTATTTATAAAGCTGGGCGAAAGCCTGTTTCGTGGAGCTTTGGCGGGCAGTTGCCGGTGGCTTCTGTCTGCCTAGTTATGCTCGACATGCAGCTTTTCATGCCAATTGTTCGGACCTTGCGGCCCTAGTACGGCCCTGCCCCAAGCGCATCACTGGATTTATAATGGGGTGTAAAGAGAAGCGGCGGTGGAGGGACAGTCCCGGATGCCACGACGGCAACCCTGGAAGGTGGACAACACGGTCGGCTCTGTGGCGAGAAGCGGTGTGGTGATGGTGTCTTCTCTCATTGACTGTGTGGATGGCGAGAAGCGGGCGACAAGATATCCTTGTATTGACGGTGCTTCTACAGTGGTGGATCCCAGATCATGTTCTAAAGACATGTTTTTATGGCGGCGTTCTTTCTCTCATGGTGGGTTGATGCCAACGGTACCTCGGGTGTGTAGCGGGGGAGTATCCGAGCGAAATCCTAGTGCTCTGACGTCGGCACCAACGATGCTAAGGTGATTTTAGGATTCTCACTAGGGTGAAGAAAAGAATTCCATGAAAGGAGATGAATGCTTATGAATATCAAGAACATAGAACTTATTTTTGCGTTATGTATGTTGTTCATAATGTGTTAGGTTTTACATACCCTTTTCTAAAGCTTGAAATGTTATGTGTCACGGACTGGTCATATCATGCCTTAGATCATCAGTTATAGACTTATAGTATCTGATAAATGCAGGCTTCAAGTGAAATAAACGCACACATCGTATTTTATATTTTCAATCAAAATGAGTGAATCAAGTGATAAGCTAAAAGACTTTCATCTTACATGCATATATACTCATTGTTAAGTTTATCTTTTCTATCAAGATCAAATTATGTCTATATCGAGCATACTACTGAATGAACATATATTGTTGAAGGAACATTATGTATTCCTGCTTGTTAAATTATTTTTATGGATTAATCATTTTGTTGAATTAAAAGGTTGCTACCTTTACAAATTATTTAATTTTCCAGTTAGGGTTGCTACGTTGTGGCGACCGGTCATTCATGAGAGACGTCGGTGGATATGCTCTCTGTTTAGTTGTAGACATCCATTTCTATAATTTATTGTATTAAAAATATAAAATTACAATAAGGTATTAGAAATTATTTTAGATGTTGCCTCTCCATGAAATAATACATATATTTTCTATAAAAAATCAGATGTTTCCCTCACATATGCGAGGGCAACCGTGCTAGCTAGTTTGTAAAAGAAGAAATGGCATAACTAACTCCTCACTAAATTATATGCACTTTATAATTGTAGTAATAAACACACTTTGATCCTACTAAATTTTTCCTAAACTTTCTTTAAAAGGGGCAACAGCCCGAAAGTGGTCTGATGTCTTAGGATGCACACCAACATTAGATCTATAATCATACCCCAGGTCGGCTATATAAGGTGGGGTAGGGGCCTCCCGGTCGGAAACTTGATCAAACCAACTTGCTTAGTTAGCCATGCAACCCTAGCAACACACTACTCAGATTAATCCCATCCACCACAAACAGGAATAGGGATGTTACCATTGTGTAATGGGGGATGTACCTATATAATCCTCTCTCTTGTATGTGCAACCCATTGGATCACAGCGCAAACTACCTTGTAACAAATATTGATATACAAACCACCAATAAGCCGGTAATTTTTGTGTTCTATTTTCCAGTTTTGAGTGGGAGGGTGTGTGTTTGTTATTGGGTTTTTTGTTTCCCAAACCGACTGGAGTTACTCTAATATTAGGTTTTGTACTAGTGGGGCCACCTCCACTAACCTCATACCGCGGGTGTCCGACCCATGCAGATTTCTCTATGTGTTGCCCACCATCTATGTACATAAGGCCACTAACGAGATCATCAAGCCATGTTATACCTCTTCCTAGGTTTTTTCTCGCTTCCTACACCTAGAACAAACGAGACATTCATGTCATTACCAAACAATTTTCGGATCACCTGGAATGAAAGCTTGGGAAGGTCGCCTATCATAGAGATGGTGAAGACCTTAAGCTTGTGGATGCTCCCGCGTGCTCACCTCTTCACCTTAAGCCCATAACTCCTTAAACATAGAGCATCTCCAGTTTGTATAGTTTTATCTCTTAGACCCTTACCAATAAATTGTTGTGGATATTAGTGAATTTTATCTATACCAATATAAAAAGAGCGAGAAGGGGGCAGATCCAAGAAATCACAACCATCAAACTCATATCTAAGGGCTCAATAACCGCCCGTCATTAGCGGTAAAACAAGGCGGAACGGACAACTAGCTAATCCGGAACGCTAAAACAACCCAGAGCGGGACGCTAGGCTAATTTCTATAAAAAAAAATGCCAGAGAACGCATCCATCCCCAACCGCCGCTGCACGCCCTGTCCACGCCGCCGCACTGCCCGGACGAGGACGACGCCGCCCCCGCTGCACTGGCCGCGCCGCCGCACTTCCCGGACGTGGACGCCGCCGCCGCACTGCCCGGACGTGGACGGCGCGGCCGCACTGCCCACGGGACGCAGTCATCCGTCACGGCCCTTGCGTCCGGCAACTGGTCGTCCCCAACTCGATAGCGTCTCCTTCGTCCGCCTGCTTGCAACGCCGGAAATCAAGTTTGTATGTACTTCACTTTTCTAAAAGTCCATTTATTTGGAATCAAGATCAGATTCTGTTTCAGAAACATAGTCTGGCAATCAAGATGTATACATGTGAGTTCGTTGGAAACATCACTATTGGTGGCTGTTTGGGAAAACGATGCTTCTGGCTGGTTTGGAGTATGACTTTGCAATCGGAAGCGCGATGTAGTCTGGTTGCATAAAAGGAATTTACGTTTCCTAGCTGAAACCAGATGGTTGCCCTTATGATCTGATATGCATTTTGTGCAGGCATAGTCAGATGGATTTTTCTGAACCAGCATGTCCGAAACTTTCTAATTGATAATAAATGTCTTCAAAAATTACACCTTTAAAAAGTTCTCATGATTTTAGTCCAGCAAAAATGGCTTTTTATAGTGAATTTTCTTACATGAAGCCATGAAGGATGGATCGCCTTTTAAGTGTGAAAAGAAAATATTTTCTTCTAGATATTATATGGGAACATGAGGGGAGTACACGCACATTTCATGGTTTTGTTTTCAGTTATTTTTCTCCATTATTTTGCTTTCCTTTCCTTGCAGGACTATTCCTTGAATAACATAACAAATCCAAACCCATAGAATTTCTAAAGAGTATGAGGGTGACATAGGCTATGGTGGCATGGAATACTATTAATTTTTTTTCGAATAAAGGAGCTCCTCGCCCTCGATTTCATTCCAAGAAACGAAACCGATAAACAAGATTCAGTTTATCTCACATTCATTAGCACCCACACGCCTCACTCTACTCCTAAACTTTTCCTCCTCTTTTTTTTATTACAGGCTGGTTTTTCTTAAACCTCAACATCTACCACACCATAGAACTATTAATAGTTTGGAATACTGTTAATAGTGAGATTAAAGTTCTTTACAATATGCCCTGCAAGTATTGACCAGCTTATTTTCATTGAATAGTGTATTGTTTGTATGATTGTGAAGAGAAGGTGTTTACCTTCCTTTATGTTCATGTTCACAATCAAACAAAAATTATTGTTTTTATGTTCAAGACATGTTCTCACTTCACCCATCAATTGATTGTGTTTCTCGGCACGAAGTGTGATAAAAAAGACCATGGCATGATCACGAGACTAGAGGTGAGAGTTCCTAGACATGATTACTTTAATTGGTGTCCATATTCTTCAACGTTATAGCGTTACAAGGTTTAAATTCGATGAAAAATATACCATTGTGAGGAAGAGTTACAATTATCGCATATTGTTTATTGTGAGGAAGACTTACATATTTGATGGCATTAAAGTTTGTACAAAACTTCTTTTTTTGGTATGAGAACAGCACGTGCATTGCACGTGCACGGTTACTATATTTATAAATGATGAAGTGGTTGTTCGATCGAGGTTCATATGATAAGAATCTCCTTGATGAGCCTGCCATGTGATTTGTGGTGCCCAAGTCTATAATCCAGGGAGCTGATAAATCGGTGTCACTTCCTGCATGTAGCGAACCAGAAAATTCTCTAGACTCTTCCCCAAGTGGTGGCAGACAATAATTTAGCCTTTAACTCTTGTGAAGTTTGTACCATTTGCTTTGTTTCAGTAGCTGCATTTTTCACTTGCTTCCATAATTTAAATTCATCATGACTCATGAGAACTGGAATCAATCCTTTCTCAAGTGCCATATTAAATAAACCTTGAATATTAACTTCTTTACAGTTCTTGCAATTATCTACATCACGACCAATTTCTGAACCGTGTTTTTTTGGCTTCCCATGGATATCACAACAGAAGGCTTTTACATGCCCTCTCCATTCACAATGCTCACATACCATCACACTCTTGCTTGCCTTTAACAGAGGTGACATAGCTCTGCAAGACAATTTGTCAAACACTTCTAGAGCAGGCAAGAAACACGTACACCCTTGAGCAAGACACAACAACTAGGTCACACCAAGAAAATTAGCAAGTAAATCCACAGATCAAATCTTTCACCCAGCACCAGTGGAAGGAGAAACAAACACTGGTGTCACAAACAGATCAGCACCAATCACAAATAACTGACCCGTACTAACCAGATCCGCAGCAGCTACCTTGGACTCTTCAGGCTGAGCGGAACACTGCACCGTCCAAGTCTCACACAGGCTCAGACCACCACCAGGTAGTGACCTCCTTTTACTGAGTCCAGATCGCGAAGGATCTGAGCAACAACACGCTCAATCTGCAGGATGAAGACTCGGTGGATCACATCCTGGTTCAATGCCCATACGCAAAAGAAGTTTGGTGGGCTTGTTTGCAGGAAGTCGGAGTTCAACTCGCCGAGCCAGAGGACCGCAGCGGCTTCGAGAATTGGTGGCATGCGGCAAGGAAGCAGGTGCACAAAAGAGACAGAAGGAAGTTCGACACCTTGACCATCCTGACGGCGTGGCTGCTCTGGAAGCAAAGAAACGTTAGGGCTTTTGGTAACCAAAGGGAGCAGAGAGACAAGGCACAGCTGATTAGAGGAGTGCGAGAGGAGTACTTGCTCTGGGAGCAAGCGAGGTCAGGTTCAGGTGTAGGTGTTGGTGTCAACCATGCCGCGAGAGAGTAGGCTAGGTTGAGGGAGTGGTGGTGTGTGGTGTAAAACTGAATCTGTTGTTTGCAACAGAGTTCAGATTCTTGTAAATGGTTGTTCTACCTTCTACTAAAGATAAGGTATGCCATTGGCGTACTCTATAAAAAAAGAGAGAAGCTAGGAATCGATCACGAACAACTCACATAATTGCTGGACATCGTTGATTAAAATTCTGGAAGATGAAAAGGGAGGTGAGAAATTGAAGCTTCTCTACCCTTCTACATCCCGTTCCCCTTCACATATCTATTTTCCATCTTACACTTTAGTCACCATTATATTTCCTATTTATGTCTAGGTCCTATCTCCAACAGCATTTTTACACATGCTAATAAATAAAGTCTAATAAATTTGATTGTGATGCATCCGTGATACTTTTACGAAGGAATTGTTGGAATGGAAGACAGTTTGTTTGCCTTAAAAAACTTGAGATTCAACAACTTACCAAACAAAATAACAGTAGGTCGGTAGTCTGGTTTGGCGTCTGGCCAGACAAAAACAAAACATCACCATACATTATTCAGGGAACAAGGAGAAGCAGCAGCTAGCAATGCTTAGGGCATCTCCAGTCGTTGGAGACCCCAGGATGAAAAAGAGCACGTCTTGGGGGGGGGGGGGGGGGGGGGCAAAATGCTTCCGCTGGCTGAAAACAGATTCCTGGGGAGGGTGTTTTTCCAGCCGCACCCCACCCATGAGATGAAAAGTCAAGTAAAAAAAAGGAGACGAAATCTGCTTGGCAGCTCCGCCGGCGGGAGCTCGAAAGGTAGCCGGGCGGCAGCGTGAGGGGCGGCGGCGAGCTTCCCGCACGCGAGCACGGCGGCGAGTAGGAGGCACGGTCGGCCGCGTCGCACCTCACGGGACAGGGACGGAAGGATTGGAGCTAGCTAGCTCACCGATCGTTCGAATCCAAAGCAAGCAGGCACACAGGTGGATCAATCGATCAGTCGACCGTGGAGCTAGCTAGCTTCAACAGCTCGGCAATCGATGGATCGATGCATCGATCTCTGGCCGACGGCGGTGTGTTGGGCTGCGGCGCGAGCATCAGAGCCGACCGCGGCGGTGGCCGCGAGGGCGGTGGCGGTAGGTAGGGCGGTGGCGGTAGGCATGGTGTAGCAGCGCGGCGGCCGGGAGGAGAGAGCTGGAAGCGGCGACGGGAGGAGAGAGAGCAGTGCGGGAGGAAAAGGCGTGGAGCAGCACGTGGGTGGGCCAAAAGAAACGACGCGTGGGGGAAAATTATTGGTCGTTCGCTTCCGCCGACTCCCAGGCCGAACCCAACGCGCTGCGTTTCGCCTGGGGGCGCCGGCGCCAAAACGGCGCTATTTTGCCTCCTGGGGGGCACGACTAGGAGAGATTCGGCGCTATTTGACAATCTGAGTCTAAAACCGAACCTAAAAAGCTTCCTGGGAGGTGCTGGGGGACGAGTGGAGATGCCCTAAGCTTCGAGCACTAGCTAGGAGAGATGGTGGCAGGCAGTACGTGCACCGGCATCCATCGGCGGCAACACAGTTGCCCACCGAGATCCGGCGGCCAATGCTGTCCTCGCAGTCCTCGTTGCACTTCTTGGGGTCGCATATGCCAGGTATGGTCGGGAGCACCTTGCAGTCCATCATGGGTGTCACCGCGGCACCGCCGCTGCCTTTCGCCAGCACCGCCTTCGTCTCCACATCTATTGATCGACCATCTGTCCGCGTATGAATATGTATACATACAGATTAATTAGCTAGGTGGGTGACAGTATGAGAAACCAATACAGAAAGTGCATCTACATGACAAGCGCTTTGCATATCATACCCGAGCAGAGCATCGGGTAGAATGTCTTCATCCTGGGTTGCTGAGAGCTTTATCGCAAAAGTAAGCTCAGCGAGAAAGCCGAGAGCTAGTGTATGCTGCTAGGATGTGTTAAGCTATTGGTTTGCATGCACCAAGCCCCTGTGTGACGACCCGCCATTTCTAAAAACTTGATGTGAACACAGACCCTCTGTCTGAAGTGATTGTCTTCGGCACACCATGGATAGTAACTATCCTCTCGATGTATAATTCCGCCAATTTATCAAAGGAATACTTCTGGTTGGTAGCAATGAAGTGTGCTGACTTAGTGAGTCGATCCACTATAACCCAGATGGCATCTTTCTTCTTTAATGTCATGGGCAAACCAGTAATGAAATCCATGCATATATCTTCCCACTTCCAGTCTGGTGTTTCAAGTGGTTTTAATAATCCAGCAGGCCGTTGATGTTCAGCCTTTACCCGCTGACAAGTGTCGCAGTTGCCAACATATTCTGCAATTTCTCTCTTCATACTAGGCCACCAAAAGTTTCCCTTCACATCTTTGTACATTTTTGTGCTCCCTGGATGGATAGTGTAGACTGTGTCGTGAGCTTCATGCAAAATAATTTCTTTAATTTCTAAGTCATTTGGCACACAGATCCTACTGTGATTCCAGAGAACCCCTTCCTTGTCCATTCTGAATTGTGAGGGCTATCCAGCTTGAATTCTTCTTATTTCCTCCTTGATGAATGCATCTGATGCTTGCTTCTCCTTAATCTGATCAAATAAGGTGGGATGGAATGTCATGGAGGCTATATTGGCTGTTGATGTAGCTTCGCTGAACTCTATTTCCATTTTTGCGAGATCTTGTAGCAGCTTCTTGTCATATTGTTCAAGAGAGATATGGTTGCAATGTGCCTTCCTACTAAGTGCATCGGCCACCACATTTGCTGTACCCGGGTGATAATTAATTGTTAGATCATAATCTTTTATGAGTTCCAACCACCTCCTCTGCCTCATGTTCAACTCTTTTTGTGTAAAAATGTATTTGAGACTCTTATGGTCGCTATACAGTGTGCACTTAGAACCATATAGATAGTGCCTCCAAATCTTAAGTGCAAACACAACAGCTCCCAGCTCTAGGTCATGTGTGGGGTAATTAACCTCATGTGTCTTTAGCTGCCGAGAGGCATAAGCCACAACTCTGTCATTTTGCATTAGAACACATCCTAACCCAGATTTTGAAGCATCACAATACACCACATAGTCTTGTCCACTCTCAGGCAGTGCCAATACCGGTGCAGTAGTCAACCTGTTCTTAAGTTCCTGAAAACTCCTCTCGCACGCTTCAGTCCATATATATTTAGTTTCCTTTCTCAACAATCTAGTGAGTGGTGCTGTTATCTGAGAAAATCCCTTTATAAATCTGCGGTAGTATCCAGCAAAACCCAGGAAACTCCTTACCTCACTTGGATTGGTCGGTTGCTTCCATGACACCACTGTCTCAATTTTAGACGGGTCTATCTCAATTCCTCTGCCTGAAACTATGTGCCCCAAGAAAGCTACTTGGTCCAACCAGAATTCACATTTGTTAAATTTTGCATACAGCTGGTTCTCTCTTAAGGTCTGCAGGACTATTCTCAAGTGTTCAGCGTGCTCTTCCTTGCTTCTTGAGTATATCAGGATGTCATCTATGAAGACAACTACAAACTTATCTAGATATTCCATAAACAACTTATTCATTAAGTTCATGAACATGGCTGGGCCATTAGTTAATCCAAATGGAACAACTGTATACTCATGGTGTCCGTACCGGGATACAAATGCTGTCTTTTCAATGTCCTCTTCCTTCATTTTAATTTGGTGATATCCAGACCTCAAGTCAATTTTTGAAAAGACACATGCACCCTTGAGCTGGTCAAACAAGTCATTTATTCGTGGTAGCGGGTATTTATTCTTTATAGTTACCTTGTTAAGATCACGATAGTCTGTACATAGCCTCAGCCCTCCATCCTTCTTCCATACAAATAATACTGGTGCTCCCCATGGTGATATGCTTTCCCTAATGAATCCCTTTGCCTTCAATTCATCCAACTGTTTCTTTAGCTCCACTAAATCTGCTGGTGACATTTTGTAGGGTCTCTTGGCGATGGCTGCTGTTCCAGGTATTAAATCGATGCCAAATTCCAACTCTCTATCAGGCGGCATACCAGGCAACTCATCCGGAAATACATCAGGAAACTCCTGAACAACAGGTATATCTTTTACTTCTATCTTTTGCTGACTTGCTGCCATTACTATAGGATCTTTATCCTTGGTTCTACTCCCAAAATATTTCAGTCTAGAGCCATCTGATTTCCTTATAGACACACATTTTAGTTCACAGTCCACTAATACTCCATTAGCAGCTAGCCAATCCATTCCAAGGATTATTTCTAAACCTGACAACTCTATGACATGCAGGTCTGCTGAAAATTTGGTGTTGTGGATTATTATTGGTTGATTTCTTCGCATCTCATTTACTGTGATTTTCCCCCCAGGTGAGTTAACTCCTAAAGCTACTCCCAACTTTGCACATGATAGTCCATTCTTGTTCACGAATTCTTGGGAAATAAAAGAGTGTGTGGCCCCAGAATCAAAAAGAACTGTACCAACTGAAGGAGGAATGAGTAGTTTACCAATAACAACATCAGTAGCTTGTCCCAACTGCTCTGCAGCCACATAGTTCAGCCTAGGTTGTCCTCTCACTGGTCCTCCACGTCCTGCTCCTCTTCCTGCCATGTTCATAGGCCCTCCTTGTCCTCGCCCAGCTGGTGGACGTTGCACTTGAATCTGCTGCCCTCGTGGTCCGGTCTGCATCGGAGGATTGGTGCAATTGATCTTGTGATGTCCTGGCTTTCCACACTTGAAGCATGCTCCTGTACCTGTCATGCAGTCTCGAGTAGCATGCCCCTTTCCACATTTTCCACACTTAGGAGAATACATCTACTGGTTGGGAAAGTTAGGTCGTGGTGGCGGCATGTGGAAACGCTCTCGCCCCTGCATCATAGGATGCATCATAGGACGTGAGTGATGCCCCATGGGGCGTGGGTCCACCCTTGCTTTCTTCCTTCTTTCCTCACTTAAATTGGCATGCTCATTCTCTAGTATGATGGCCCTATTCACAAGATCCTGAAATTGAGTGATCCCGTGAACCGAGAGATGCATTTTTAGAAATGGATGGAGCCCAATTTAAGGAAAAATTTCGACGGACCCATGTGCCGAAAGGGAAGATGGACATCAAGAAGAGAGAGTTTCGCCAACTGACTCAAGGCAGCAAGAAGATAACTGATTACATGGATCAATTTAATGACTTATCAAGGTATGCTCCTGACGATGTGGATACTGAAGCAAAGAAGGTGGAAAGGTGAGCATACCTTGATAAGTCATTAAATTGATCCATGTAATCAGTTATCTTCTTGCTGCCTTGAGTCAGTTGGCGAAACTCTCTCTTCTTGATGTCCATCTTCCCTTTCGGCACATGGGTCCGTCGAAAATTTTCCTTAAATTCCTCCCAAGTGATTGGGTGATTATTAACCCGATTATAGGTGAAATTTTCCCACCAATTTGCTGCTGGCCCTCCAAGCTGGTGCGATGCATAACGTACTTTCTCTTCATCTGAGCACCCCACAGTTTCTAGATTTCTTTCTATTTTCAGTAGCCAATCATTTGCTTCAATTGGATCCACTGCCTTGGAGAATGTCGGTGGTTGAGTTTGCAAGAAATTTTTTAAACTAACTCCTGCACCATTTTGGTGTGCTCCTCCAGGAATTAGTCTGGTCAGTATTGTCTCCAGGAAGCGATTCTGGTTTTCTTGCGTTTCCCTCCGAGAATTCTCCAAGAACCTAAGGACATCTCCCAGGTTTCCTTCTCCACCCACAATTCCAGAAGGCCCAGCGTTGCCAAATTCTGGATTGCTTGCTGGCTGTCCCTGACCAGGTCGGGCACTTTGATTCTCTGAAGGTGGAGTGCCTCCCTGCTGATCTTGGCTACCTGATCCCAAGCAAAAGATGAGGTCTTGCTCAGTCAAACCATGACTGTCCATCCTGCATGATTTTTAATTAATTGGTTATTTGTTTGCAAGGATATAGATTTTATGTCAGCAAGCACAAGTGCAAGTGATTCCAATTACAGAATGTTGCGGTTCTGAAATTGCATTAACTACTGAAAACGAAGCCTGAGCAATAAAATTCATGTATTGCAACACCCTTTTTGGTAAACCAAATAATCTTCGTTTTGTTTATATAAGAGCCGGCTACAAGTTAATGGCCACTATATCAACAACTTTTTAAATATACAAAGCACACAATAAAGCACATGGCGCCATTTTTTTAATACATAACAAGTACTTATATTACAATCAGTAGAGCACATAGGTCTTGGGTACATTACGGTAACAGTACTAAGCGTCTAAGCCATATAGGGTCATACATAGGATCTGGTTCGATGCTTCCTACTATTACATAAGAGACCTACTCTGCTTTACATGCAGTCCATACATAAGCACTCATCTTACATACTTACACCTGTACACGCTGCTAGTTCACTAGACTACTACCAGGCCCAAAACACTAATCTCTGGTCGAAGCGTCGCACGCCTAGTCTGATAAGCTGGAGCTCAATCAAGCTGTGTCGCTGCTGCCTCCACCACCATTGCCATTGTTGCTGCTAGTGCCACCGCCGCTTATGTGGGTCCATGGGTCAATCCCAAGTTCACGTGCATAAGCTAAAGCCTCTCTATACTCCCTCAAGCTAACACTCATGCGTGCTTGGTTGTCGACAGGTTGGTGTTGTTCTGGAATAGGAGGGTGTGGCGGCTGCTGCTGTATATGCTGTTGTGGTGCTGGTGGTACCATGGGTGGAAGTGGAGCTGGTGGTTCAACTGGGTTTTCTACCTCCTCAACTCCCTCGAGCTCTTCTTCAGGTACTAACTCCTCTGGATCCTCCTCTTCCTCCTCTGGATCCTCCTCCTCAACATCATCTGGTACTAGTATAGGATTAAGAGCACCTCCAGGCATCAACATGTTTAGGGCTTCATGAAGAGCTGATCTATAATGCTCGCTCATCTGGAAGTTGTGGAACCAGAAATGAGTGGCTTCTTGATTCCTAATAAGTTCTTCCTTCATGGTATGGAACATCATCACGTCAGCGATCATTGTCATACTCGATGTGGTACTAACTGTGGAAGGCGCTGGCATTGACTGAGTTGATGAGGATCCGGCGTCTCCGGTACCACTAGGCCCCTGGTTGTTGTTCCACTGTCTGAAATTTCCTGGATCAAGTGCTGGCAGGTCACGGTTGCCAGTAGTGTGTAGCTGGCCTCCAAAGCGTGATCGCAGTCCATGCATGGCTTCCTTGGCAACTTCTTGCATGGGTATGGTGTCGTCGTATGATCGCTGCATTGTGGACAACTCCACATAGAAGTCCATGTCCGATGGAACACCTGTGATTATCACTCCCACACGTCGGTGAGGGTATGTCCCATCATCTGGTATCTCCTCAAAGAATTGAGGACAGGGAGCCCCGAGTTCCTGCATCATTTGCCAAAGTAGAAGGACATGCTGGCCACGGACCCTTGATGGTGGAATTCTAATTCGAACCATCCTGCAACAGGTTTCTAATTAGTATGGTAGTCATCTATGGGTAAACAACGAAATAACGCGGGCTGGGATTAAATAGTAGTGCAATATAGCAGCTGACTTTATGATAAGGATTAATTGTTAGATATTGCAATATAGCAAACCTTGGTCTAAGCTTAAGTAACCTAACCGTCTCTAACTATCTGCGTGGCCCTCGAACCATTGCTCTGATACCACCTGTGACGACCCGCCATTTCCAAAAACTTGATGTGAACACAGACCCTCTGTCTGAAGTGATTGTCTTCGGCACACCATGGATAGTAACTATCCTCTCGATGTATAATTCCGCCAATTTATCAAAGGAATACTTCTGGTTGGTAGCAATGAAGTGTGCTGACTTAGTGAGTCGATCCACTACAACCCAGATGGCATCTTTCTTCTTTAATGTCATGGGCAAACCAGTAATGAAATCCATGCATATATCTTCCCACTTCCAGTCTGGTGTTTCAAGTGGTTTTAATAATCCAGCAGGTCGTTGATGTTCAGCCTTTACCCGCTGACAAGTGTCGCAGTTGCCAACATATTCTGCAATTTCTCTCTTCATACTAGGCCACCAAAAGTTTCCCTTCACATCTTTGTACATTTTTGTGCTCCCTGGATGGATAGTGTAGACTGTGTCGTGAGCTTCATGCAAAATAATTTCTTTAATTTCTAAGTCATTTGGCACACAGATCCTACTGTGATTCCAGAGAACCCCTTCCTTGTCCATTCTGAATTGTGAGGGCTGTCCAGCTTGAATTCTTCTTATTTCCTCCTTGATGAATGCATCTGATGCTTGCTTCTCCTTAATCTGATCAAATAAGGTGGGATGGAATGTCATGGAGGCTATATTGGTTGTTGATGTAGCTTCGCTGAACTCTATTTCCATTTTTGCGAGATCTTGTAGCAGCTTCTTGTCATATTGTTCAAGAGAGATATGGTTGCAATGTGCCTTCCTACTAAGTGCATCGGCCACCACATTTGCTTTACCCAGGTGATAATTAATTGTTAGATCATAATCTTTTATGAGTTCCAACCACCTCCTCTGCCTCATGTTCAACTCTTTTTGTGTAAAAATGTATTTGAGACTCTTATGGTCGCTATACAGTGTGCACTTAGAACCATATAGATAGTGCCTCCAAATCTTAAGTGCAAACACAACAGCTCCCAGCTCTAGGTCATGTGTGGGGTAATTAACCTCATGTGTCTTTAGCTGCCGAGAGGCATAAGCCACAACTCTGTCATTTTGCATTAGAACACATCCTAATCCAGATTTTGAAGCATCACAATACACCACATAGTCTTGTCCACTCTCAGGCAGTGCCAATACCGGTGCAGTAGTCAACCTGTTCTTAAGTTCCTGAAAACTCCTCTCGCACGCTTCAGTCCATATATATTTAGTTTCCTTTCTCAACAATCTAGTGAGTGGTGCTGTTATCTGAGAAAATCCCTTTATAAATCTGCGGTAGTATCCAGCAAAACCCAGGAAACTCCTTACCTCACTTGTCACATAGATTTATCACCAGCAAATAAGCTAGAAGCAACAATAGAAATAGGTATTCAGTACATGACTCGAGACAAGGAAATCTGGGATTTCACACCATTACACTAGTCTGCACATTAGTGACATTTTAAGAAGTTATACTAGCCTAAATACTGACTTTAGACACAAGAGTTTGAAAACGGATGCGCTTGCAGGCTAAAACACATCTTCTGTACTAGGTACTGTAGGATCTAGGGCTAGAGTACTCACCGGTAGTAGGAGCCAGAGCAGCTCCAGCGCGGCTGCACGCCGGCGACCTGAACCTGGAGCAGAGGTAGGAGATCCCCAGCCGCACCCAACCTGACAACCAAAAGCAGAGCAAAATTAGGGGATTTGTGGCGGTAAATGAAGGGGAAAACTAGAGGAGTAGGTTCAGCAGAGAGGAGGGATTTAGGATCCAGTAGCTCGTGGAACTTCGTCGTCGTTGCCGGCATACTGGACAAGGGCGACCTGGGAAGCCAAGCAAGGAGTTGAGAAGTTAGAAGAGTGTGTGTGTTGCTTCTGTACTAGGAGGGCTACTCGATGTGTACAGAGGCAGTGCTAAAGTGAGAGAGAGAGAGCAAAGCTTTAGATTAAAAATGAGACAACACGTGCACTGGTTGACTACTAGTACTAATCAGCTAGGATGGTTTAAATAACACTAGCTGCTCAAGATATTAACAAATACGTAACACCTGTTTATTAGCCAGCAAAAATATATAATTCCTGGGTAACTAATTGTAGGACAGCGACACTGCGACGACGTAGTTTGTTCTTATATTCAGTACTCGATTTAGTCTCGGTATTTATTCGCCGAATTTCAGGAAGCGAGCAAGCGCCGGTGGAGAAACGGCTACTGAACCAAACTGAGTCCGGGTTCGAGTACGACAATTCAGGCAAGCTCTCCTTGGTCATGTAGAGTAGAATTAATTTCTTAAAACACTATTTTCTACCATATTATCATCAACTTGCATAAAATGAATTTGGAATAAATTGTGTGTGTTGATGGTGAATGATGGTCTCAGTTGATGGAGCAGCTGGGCCATTTATATAATTATTTGGTGGGTAGAGAGCGCCTGGGATGGAAATCGATGGAAGGTGGGGCTCTCTACATAGGGTTATCATATAGGGATAATATTCACTGTCACTTGTATTTGTGGACCGTACAAATATCGTATCGACCATAGACCTGTCAAATTAATGGCAGGCCAAGCTTATTCCTATCAAGTCATTTTACTATCCACATGGTATGTAGTGCTAGGATGGGTGATGAAATCCCAAGCTAATGCCGGATGGGTGCATTAGCTATCTGCTACTATTAAGCATGGAGGAGTGTTGAGTATCTTTGCTCGACACAACGTCTAGGGAATACCTAGGCGGGTGGAGGTATAATGTATGAGATGGGAAAATGCTTTCAACTCTGACAGGTCTCGTATACAAGGAATTGCGAGAACAAGAAAATCAGAGTTAATATGGGTAAAGTGATACAGCCTGCGCAGTGCTAAAATAAATCATGATCATGCCTGTCTCCTGGATTGGAGGCTACGGGAATCCATCGTTGGTTCTATTTCGCGATACAAGTGATTAATAGTTTTTCTCTAAATTATAATTGCTGTTTTCCGCAACAAATCTCTATTTTAAAAATGTGTGGAGTGGATATAGGACTTGTGTTGGAAGATACACTATCATGAATATTGCATTATTCTATTTATGCTTGCTGAGTACTCTGTACTCACTCTTGCTATTAATTCCCTCTTTCTTAGAGCAAAGAAAGTATGAATATCCGACTGGACCGAGTGAAGCATGCACTGGGGATGGCTACTGCTATGCATTGGACCTTAATGTGGACTCTGTAGATGGGACGTATGATCTGGATACCATCTATGGGGGTTGGGATGAATAAATATCGTATGATCCAAAACTATGTAATTTAAGAGATTCTACTACGACCCTTTATCTAATATTTAGCTTGCTGGTACATACTCAACTATGAGGCTATGTAATAATGGCGGACATGTGAAGCCTAGATGACTGTAAGCCCTGCGTGGCATGGTATTGTAATATATACTAATGAACCGCTCTAGCTATTCTCTGTTGCGTATCTCTGAGGTGGATTATTATTTGACAAGACGTGGTTTTGTCAAGCAATAATTCACAGACCGGTGCCATTAGCTTATTTGGAAATGGCGGGTCGTCACACCCTGCAATATGAAAAACTAACTCTTGATTGGCTATTTATTATGGAATTCTGTGCATAGAATTGTTTGAAACATTCTATTCGCAGTTTCTGAGTTATAATCTACTCCCTCCGTTCGGAAAAGGATGTCACAAAAATGAACTATAGATAGACCATTTTTGTGACATTCTTTTCCGAATGGAGGGAGTAGGAGGTTTTTAATAGTATCCCTGGATATGCATGTAAACATATATAGTCTACTAGTCGCGGTTGTTTCAGGTAGTCGTTAATGAGTTGTTTGGATAAAAAGCAAGTAATCAAGGAGGATTTATGTGGTTTCCCTAACTTGGATAGCATATGATGTATATCCATCCAAACCTACTAGTAGATATGTACTTATTTTAGATAAGCATAGTTTGTGACCGCTCAAGAATGGAGCGCGATCCTTTGTGCATGCATGTAGTGCAATGTGTGGGATAAAACTTTCCCATGCACTAATAAACAAATATTCTTTGCAAAGATATTTTCTGCAAGCTTCGACGTCATGAACTTCTACACCATGTGATGCTCCTGAAATATATCCTCTTTGTCGTCATCAGCCTCTCGCTCTGTCGCCTGTCCCGCAGTACGAGACGCCGTGAGTAGTCCTCTGGCAGCACCGTCGCCGCTATTAATATGATGATTGCTTGTTGTTATTATTTTCATACGAAGACATGCTCCATTTAGTATAAAAAATAATGCTTTAGTTTTGTTACTATAATAATAAACTCCAACGTCCGTCATGTTTTATCATCTTTACGCTTGAGGATAGGCATAAATTAAACATGGAGTGTTGATAAGTCTGAAACTTATCGGTGAACTTTGCAGTTTATTATAGTATTATACATGATAGTTAACAATTTTATAATATTTACTTGTACTAACTTATTAATAGTTCCAAAAGTGTACAAGATTTTTTTTCCACTTTCGTGTGTAGGAAGCAACTAGATGTTAGACAAATTGCAAAGGAACCCTTCGTTGTGGTGGACGGAGTTTCCTGAAATTTGTCCCCACAGGTCAATTTTTTAGAGATTGCCACGGAGCGGCTTGAAGATGGCAACAAACAGAAAGTTTACAACATGAAAGTTGTAGGAAATTTCAAGTTGATGCTATTCTGTAGGTGGGACATCCCAACACAGTCTTGGCGTGACTGGGACGCCCGTTTACCAAAGGTCGAGTACTGCCTACGGGATTCTGAAAGGAGATGACGGGATACACTCTTAACTTTTTCCATACTTGATAATCCACCATGGTTCAACCATATGGACTCATGATGACGGAGATAAGACCTAGTAAGGTTCTACAGGTGCCAAGAGCCTAAACTCCAAAGGTCGTGGAGGAGGTTCGGCCACCAACAGACACACGAGCCTACAGCTTGTTTGCACGGCCGTGGGGGATCCTTTGCCATGGCGCCTCCCGGTTGTCACATGTTGTCGCCATCCCATTACATGTTGCGTGTCATGCTCTGGGGTGCTACTCAACTTGCCGATCCACCATGCCGCCATTGCCCGGATGAAGTCTCGAGTGAAGTGCTACTATCGCCAAGAGCTATGGGCCACTTTATGTCGGCGCCATTTTCTACGTCGACTATGGAAATACACTAAAGCGATTGCCAAGGTGCCAAGGTGGGAAGTTAAAGGCGCTTCAATGAGATCGACAAGGTTATAGAGGAGAAACTACATCTCTACGGGACACTTGCTTTGCATGGGCATGGTTCGATCACGTGGTGATGTCCATATCAGGACTATATGTGTGTGTGGTTGTACCAGGCTGTGTTTGCAATGGAAGGGAAGAAGACATGATTCGTTGCTCGTTATGCAAACGCGGTTTCGTTTGGGTGGCATTGCTATCTCAAAACTGAGCGCACGCGACTAAGCCAAAGATTAGTTCCTACACATGGGTTCTCGACATGTAACACATGATGAATTCAGTTTTGATGGTGCTCTTTGAGCATCGAGACTTGATATCTGGGGTGAAAACCCTAGATCTGATCTTCATTGGTTGTACCTGATAGGTTAACAATAGCGGATCACTGACGGTTTCCTTGTTGAATTCATTGTCTGGAGATTGCTCAAAAAAAATAGGGATATGGCTTTGGCTTATATCAGGCGATGACTGTGATTGTGCACTATTATCTTCCTAGAGGTGTCGCTTTTGAAGAACTTTTTTTGTAGTCCAGGTGTTGCCCATGATGGTAGTTGTTTTAGTTGATGTGTGTCGTTGTTCGCTTTGGCTGGGCCATGTTTCCTTTTTTTTTCTTTTGTTTTTTAGTTGTGTGTATTCTTAATATCTTGACTAGCTTTAAATGCAGCGGCCGTGTGTAATTGGTATCTTTTTTATATTAATATATTCCCATTATGAAAAAAAATAGAGACCAGCTTTCATGGTACTTGCTAGGATGGGAAATTGGTGAAACTTGCGATGTTTGCATTTTTTGCAAACTTGTGGTGGCATGGGTCCGATATGAAAAGTAGATAGATAATTTTGAGCATATGTTCTCTAGTAAACAAATTTGTTCAACACTAAGTGCGTAAACAACAAATCAGTATGTGGAGTACAAGGGCAGGCATTAATTTATATGAGGCAACAACTTTAACTGACTACTGTTGAAATGCAGTGCTTGTATGGATAAACAGAGGGCATACTCCCATGCTAGGCATAAATGGCAAATGCACATTGTTCGAAACTTCAAAAACTTAACTGGTTTTGTACACAACAAGAAAAAATCACATCGAAAGATAAAACTGAGCATATTTAAGACGGTTCAACCCATAACACTAGTGTACTTCTATGACACTAACAAGAAAACTAATTAAGTGCCGCAGACCAAAATAAAATGACAATGGAATGAATGGCAAATAGGCTCAGATGTCTGAGAATCTCTGTGCAAACTTCCCTTCCTGCTCTTCAGAAATAGTGATCCAAATGATGCCTTCACCAAAATACAATGCTAGTTAGCAAGGACTTCCAACAGAAAACATAAACATTACCTCTTTCCGAAGAGTGAACGCACAACTATTTCAAGCTTTCTACCTTTATCTTTCTATCCTGCTCATTTTTTTTGCTCTCATTCATCTTCCCACGGTAGTTATCTCTAGCAGATTCACCAACCTTTGGGTCAACAGTTCCATTGTTCTCTGCCTTCTCATTGTGTATACGAGGTTTGTTTACCACCTCAAAAGGGGCGTCGTTGGTGATTGAAGAGCACAAAAAAGTGAAACTGCTTTTATTTCCAGGAGAACAAAATGGAACCACTGAGTCGCTGACCAATAAAATGTGCAACAAGAATACAAAATTAATATACTTTTTATTCAGATCATACCTTCTAGATTTCTCACTGGGAGAAGCCATATCCCTATCATGGTCGTCAGCAGTATGATGCGCATATGATCTTTGGAGAATGGGTAAAATTGCCAGTGTTCTACTACGGACATTCAAACATGTGCAAACCTCTACTTCCGCGTCAGGGTTATATCCATCTTTCATGTAGTCAAAATTAATGTAGCCTCCTTTGTCATACCCTTCAAAGAATCATGTTGCAGTTGGTGACAAAGGAGCTCATAATTGAAAATCACGAATACTGGAAATTAGGTAAATATCAGAATTCCATGAACATACCAACAAGGAAGCAAAACTGCGGCACATCCAGACCCGTTGTTGAACATAAGATCTAAGGCCCACCCTCGGACACAATTGCTGTTATTTCTGTGAGTCAACTCAGTCATCATCTTGGTCTCTGCCGCGATATACTTGAAAGTTGAAACAATCAATTTTTCCGTTGTCCAATTAGTTATAGAACAATACAGCCAACCCAACAGAAACTACAAATGAAGCAGGGCACAGTTTGGACTGGTTTGTTAGGCAGGTATGAACCATAAAGCTAGCTGCTGCAAGACGTAATTCGTCTTGGCTCATGTGATCTTGTTGCTCCGTGATTTCTTTAATTCGTTACAATCAAAAAAATTCTTTAATTCGGATGTTGATTCTTTTATTCAGGCTCGGCTCCTCGTCACTGAGAACTCCTGCACGAACCTTCACAAACTTGTTCTCCAACTCGAGATACTTGAAAACATTGTTTATGCAAATATGCAAGGAATTAAGTTAATTAGAAGTGAAAATATTATAATTATGCATGGTCTGGTAGACGCATGAGAAACCAAATTACCTGACAAATTGCATCATCCAGAGCATCACGATTCCATTCGAAAAAATTGCTGAGGCAATCCAGATAGAAACCGCGTTTCCCATTCAATAGAACCAGGAAGCCAGGGGATCACTCTATCCCGGTACCATCCTCTGTCGATAAGTTCTTGAATTAATGGAGGTAACGAGGAAATACTGGTCAGAGAGTGCAATTCAAACAGCAGGTGTTCATTAAAAATAATATGCAGCAGTTTCTGAAACGTCTGAATCCAGAAACGCATGGTAACATTAATCGTACATAAATTACTATATTTGATTGCAACAAACCCTAACCCAAAGCTGAGATCCCTCTCACCTGGAACCATGATAATCTCCAATGGCGGCACTAACTTGAGACCAGATAAGTCGCCTTTTTCAACGCGAAAAACCCAAGATTGCATACCTCTTTCCAAATGCTTCATCGCCTCTGCTCTTTCAAGGTCGCTCATGTCATGGGGGATCACAGGCGCGTCCATATTCTTTGCGGATCTAGGGTTTCGTAGGTGGATGGGGATTCGTACGGAGGTTAGAAGACGGGACGAGGCGTGCTTAAGTTCGAACTTCTGCTGCGCGGGAGGCGGGATGAAGCCTCATGAATGGGATGCATTTGGTGCGGCCCATTTACTAGTCTATTTGGTTTTTCTTTTTATTATTTTATAATTCTTTCAAACTATTTTATTTTTATATAAGTTGGCTTGAAATAATGTTCATCTACCATAAAAGTATTTTTGGGGTTCTACCATAAAAGTAATGTTCATATGTCATCAAACATATGTTCATACATATTAAAAAAATCATGCATATGGACAACATTGTGTATTTCTAAAAAAAAGCATGTGTTTACAAACAAAAGGAGAATACAAATGTGAATAAAAATAAAAAATAAAGGGACACACGAAAAAAGAAAAATACATAGAGGAAGAGAAAAAACAAAACAAAGCATGCATAGCTTGGTGCGAACAAATGGGCCGAGCTATGAGCGCGCGACACGTCGGTAGGAGTCTCTTAAAGTGATCAACAGCGCATGACAAGTTTAACAAGAGAGGGGTACGATTAAGAAAAGAGTTCCCTTTAGGAAGGGAACTTTGCTGGCTCGTGAGCGCACCACGTGGTGGCACATACGTGGAAGCGAATTTTGCTTTTGGCTATTCGTGGCAGCGCGCCTCATGCGAGGCAGGAAAAGAAAATTTTGATACGGCACCCTCCTAGCCCCGTGCGTGTGTGTTGTGCGCACGCTGTACATCAGGCGCGAGGCGCGTACGTTTTGGCCCAACGGCCCCGTGGCGCGTACATCAGCCATTTAGCCCCTCGTGACGTGTACGTCTTTGTTGTGCGACTACCGTATCCTGTACGTTGAAGCATCTAGCATACTACACTAAACACATACTAGGGAGTACAATAACTCACGTAAACGCGATCGTAGCGACCAGTGAGCCTCAGCGCGCAGGTATGCTGCGCGTGCAGCCGGTGTATAGATGGTTGATCGCGTACGTTTGAACGGATTCAAGAATCTAGTACGTACAACTAAACAGATACAAATTGTACAACTAACAGGTTGTATAACTAAATAAATACAGTTAACTAAAGAGACACAGGTTGTACAACTACATAGACACATGTTGTACAACTAGACAGACAAAGGTTGTAGAGACACAGGTTGTACAACTAAACAGACACAAATTGTACAACTACATAGACACATGTTGTACAACTAGACAGACATAGTTTATACAGACATAGGTTGTACAACTAAGCAGACACAGATTGTACAACTAGACAGACACAGACTGTACAACTACACGTACACAGATTATACAACTACAGACACATGTTGTACAGGTTGTACAACTACACAAACATAGTTTGTACAACAAACATCTTGTACAACTACACAGACACATGTTATATAACTACAAATAAACAAGTTGTACAACTAACAGGTTTGTACAACTACACAGACACAGTTTGTATAACTACACAGAAACATGTTATACAACTAACAGGCTGTACAAACTACACATGACAGGGGTACAAACTACACAGAACACGAAGTATAAAAGTATACACACAAGTTGTACAACTACACAGAAGTGGGAGTACAATGTACACAAAACAGAATGTACATAATATGTACTCCCTCCGTTCCAATTTAATTGACTTGCTATTCACCACATGTGGATGTATCTATACATGTTACATGTCTAGATACATGCACATTTTGTAGATAGCAAGTCAATTAAAATGGAACGGAGGGAGTATAACCGGAAGTACAAAAAAAAGTTCGTCAAAACCTATCGACATGGGATCTAGTTTTGAAGATCTCGACGCGAGGAGCTCAAAAGTGAAAACGGTTCGTAATTTGGATAAACGGTTCTCAAGATATTTCGTTTTTAAAATTCGGATTTGAAAAATAAAAGGCAAAAAGGGAAAACTGCATGCCCACGTACGTGCATGCATGCCCCCCTTTCTCTCTCATCTCCCCCACTTTCAATTTAATTGCGACACTTGGCAGACATGCAGACAACCAAAATTGAAACATGTGAGGAAAAACCGACACTTGTCACGATTAGAACGATGGTGAGGTTCCCTTTAAGGGAACCTTTTTTCTAGTGATTTCCACAAGAGAGGGCACAGACCGGTGCATGTGTTGGGCTGGTACGCACGAGTTTAACCTTAACCGGCACACATAGGCCTAGCCCAATAGCGTTTTAAATAGTATGTGCCCTAGAAAGATCAACATTGCACAATTTTTTTTTATGGAAGGAAATATGTTAGTAATACAAAGATGATACCAATTACATTCAGCCTCTACAACATTGCGATGGATAAACAAAACTTCAAGGTGGGAGATTAAAGAGAAGATAAGAGAATCTGAAGATTTACCTTAGTGTGATCAACCAGAATTTCTCATCTCGATGAAAGTTTCAACTTGCAAGTTTGAATGCCTGTATAACTCTACCTTCTCAATGTAATGCATTTTGTAGAGATTTTTTTTAAAATAAACACGATTTTTTGTGGTTTCCAATTGTTTCCACTGATAATTGGTTTCGCTTTCTCGTATAAACCACGTGACAGGAATTCTTTACGTTAACCACTGTGGTCCATTTGCGTGTCTTTTGAGTAACCTCCAAAGGATTTGATGGCCTCCCCCGTCTGTTGTACAGTTGGTGAAGGGACCGGCCGAAAATTCACAAGTCACTTCCTTTCTACTGTAGTCTCGACCGTGCCATTACAACTACCGTACCACACGCGCCAGCATCCATTTCTATCTTCAGCAGGCAGTACCTACCTCTTTTGTGCGTGTATAAATATGCAAGACTTACGTGAATGCATGCCAAAACCAATCCGTTCACACATCGTGACAATGACGGCGACCACCACAATCTGCCTTCTCGCCGCCGTCCTCGCCGTCACTGCTGGGGGGTCGCTCGCTGCCGGCGAGACGCACCTCCGCCTCTACATCCACGAGACTTTCGCCGGCGCCAACGCCACCGCGGTCCACGTCGTGGACTCCCCGCTCGGAGCCAACGCCACGTACGGCACCCTCAGCGTCTTCGACGACGAGCTCCGGGAAGGGCCCGGCGCAGCGTCGCGGCTTGTCGGCCAATCCCAGGGCGTCACAGTGCAGGCCGACATGCGGAGCTCCGGGGTGTTTAGCTCGCTCCTCACCGCGGTGTTCACTGACGGGGATTACAATGGCAGCACGCTGGTGCTGGCCGGCCGAGTGGATTTCGGGCCCGACGGGAAGGCGGCGGCAGAGCGGGCCGTGGTCGGCGGCACCGGGAGGTTCCGGCTGGCCAGGGGGTACAGCCTGATGAGCAGGCTCGGCGCCACGTCGAGCACCGCCGTCCTGAAGCTGGACATCTACGTCAGCACGGGCGTGTGAGTTCCGGTGTGTTCAATCGTCCTACGTACTAGTCGACGAGGTCGTACTTGTACTGCCTCGATCGAGGGTGTGATTTTCGTTTCCTTTATCAGGGTTTGAGGGTGTGATATTCTGTGATTGTTCTGTCTTGCGTTAAATAAACCTACATGTTGCAAGTTGGACTCCATGCTAACCCCTATAACTCTAAGAACTGGCTATTTGTTCTTAGGTGTGAGGTATGCTGGAGTAGAGGGAGGAGGAGAAGAAGAAGAATAAGAGAAATAAGAAGGAGGAGGAGAGGAGGAGGAGGAGGAGGAGGAGAAGAACGGAGAAGGAGGAGACGAAGAGGAAGGGCATGTACAATGGTAGAGAAGGCTGGTCTTCTCTTAGCTCTCCATGTCATACAGAGAAGGCAATAAATGTCAGTCGTACAATCTTTATCTCTCATTGTCATCTCTTGCAATTAATGATAATTACTTAACTTTTAGTGTGAAATTGTGTTAACAAGGGAAGGTATATGGTAAAATAGAGAAAATAGCCTTCTCTTAATTTTTAAGAGATCATCCATTAGCTAAGGGAAGACAACCCTCTCTTTCTTCATTCTCTCTTCTCCAACTAAGCAAAAATCCAACGTGGCATGTCTAAGAGAAGGCTGATGTCACCCCCATTTACATGCCCTAAGAAGAAGAAAGGAGAAGAGGCGGAGGAGGAGAAGAAGAAGAATAGCATCTAGGCTTAGACAATTCAGCCTCCGTGGGCCAAAAAGTCCTACCTACTAACGAAAATCTGAACAAATATCTAGGTCCGGACATAAAAGAGCACAACAATCTCAAAATAAAAGTACACTGAAATCTAAAATACAAAAATCTCCAAGTAAAAATACCAAAGTATAAAGATATCTGAAATACAAAATCCAAAGTACAAAAATATTGAAATCCGAAGTACAGAAGTACAAGTATACTGAAACCTGGAAATATAAAGTATACTAACCGAAAAAATTGTCAAAAAATAAGTATACTGAAATCCGAAGTACATATATTAGTTTTGGATGTACAAAATAGGGGGATTTCGCTATTAAATTTTTGGGTGTTCCCCTGCACCATTCTAAGCTTAGGAAGAAGTACCTGCAGCCTATTGTAGATAAGCTCCTTAAAAAGGTTGTTGGGTGGAGAGGCAAACTTTTGTCTCATGATGCTAGAGTAGAGCTAGTTAGGAGTGTCTTGCCTAATATTCCAATGTATCTTCTCAGTGTCATTAAGTTCCCCAAACAGACTATTAAGCTCATCAACTCGTAGATGGCCCATTGCCTGTGGACAACTATGAGGGGCACTTTAAATACCATTTAGCTAATTGGCTTTAGTCTCCCAAAAAAAATGAGTATGGTGGCTTAGGTATCCCAAATTTAGCTGAGATGAACCTCTGCCTCCTACTTCCTGGATTAAGAGGTATCAAGTGGATAGGGACAAATTTGGAAATAAATCTATAATGTAGATAACCCCAACATCTTCTCTTCCTTTGACCTGGGTGTCTCCCCTTTTTGGAAAGGAGTGCTTTGGGCTGCAAAAGCTGCTAAGTTTGGTTATTGGGGGACAATTGGGAATGGTAGGAAGGTAAAGTTCTGGGAGGACTAGTGTTTTGGGTCTTCTAGTCTTGCCATCCCATATTGGGACTTGTATGTCACTGTCAATGAAAAGAGCTCAACTGTGGCGAATGCCTGGGATGGTGACCAACTTAAGGTCACTTTCGGGAGACATTTTGACCATAGGTTGATGACACAATGGTATAAAGTCCTCCAGATAGCACAGTCCATCCACTTTAGTGGTGAGGATGATGCTATCATTTGGAAGTATGAGTCCAAAGGGGTTTATAGTGTTAGTTCCATGTATGCAGTTCTGAATTTTAGGGTGTCCTTCCTGTTCATATTCATGTTGTATGGAAAGTGAAGGTTCTCCGCAGAATTGGGGTTTATAGTGTTAGTTCCCTGTATGCAGTTCTGAATTTTAGGGGTGTCCTTCTTGTTCATATTCATGCTGTCTGGAAAGTGAAGGTTCTCCCCAGAATTCATTTCTTTCTTTGGCTTCTGTCTCACAAAAAAACTTATCACTAGAGATAATTTGGTGAAGAGGCAAAACGTAGATGATCTCACCTGTGTTTTTTGTTCTGAACCTGAGATTTGCTACCACATTTTATTCGAGTGTGTGGTTGCTAAATCTGTTTGGGTTGAACTAAAGCACATTTTAAAACAAGATGATCTAGATGTATGGTTTCACTCCATTGCCAGCATGTGGCTTAGTGACAAAAAAATACAATTCATAATTCGGTGTATCCTGCTGCAATGTGGTCAATCTGGATTACCAGAAATGACATCTATTTTAACCGTTCACCGTGGTTTGGCTTGCAGAAAATTTGGAGATCGATGGTATGTATGTTGTCCCAGTGGAGGGTCCTTTTCTCAGGGGACACAAGAGGAAGCAAAGATTTGGTGGTGAAGGACTTGGAGCTGCTTGCGAGGGCTCCTCCTCTTTTGCTGTGGCCGGATCCTCGGTGACTCTTCTCGACCTTACGGATTGTGAACTTATGTTGGCACCCCCACACTCACCTGAATGCTACTACTGAAAATGAAGCGTGGAAGATTACCACACAAGGCCTGGCTCAGCGTCTGGCGGAGAAGAACCTCAAGTTGGTGGTTAGGAATGGGAGGCTGCAAGTGCTTGATACTTGATCTGTCGGCGCCTACCTTTTACCCCATCCTCTTGTTGTTTTAGCTTTAGTGCATGTTCCTTGTGTTTGGTTCTGTAGAAACCTTTTATTTTGGGTACTCTGGATTCTGCCATGTTCGAGGGTGTTGAGCTGTGTCTCCAAAACCCCAGGATGTTGTAATGAATAGTTGTAACCCAACTGTGGCTGGTTTCTTAAATGGAACCGATGTGAGGCCCTTTTCCTCTAAAACAAAAAAAAATCGTCAAATGTATCAACATGAGATCTAATTTTGAATGTATCAATACGAGAAGCTCAAAAATGAAAAAAGTTCGCATTTTGGACAAATGGTACTCAATTTTATTTTATTTTTGGACATTCGGTTTTGAAAAATAAAAGGAAAAAATTGTACTCCTTCTCTCCCTTGTCTTCATCCCACTTGGCTCCTCATTGCAACATGTACTGATTATAGAGAAGTCGATACTCGGTGTGACGGGAACGCACGGAGAAGGAGAGATGACATTTGGCGATATTTTAAAAATTGGCATTTTCATAGTGATGATTTCGAAGGCAAATGAATTTTCATTGATATAAACAAAACAGCCAGTATGGGCCACAAGCCCGCAACGGACCAAAGGCAGATCAGTAGGCCTATACCTCCTTCTCCTTGTTTGACCTTTTTCTAAACCCAAAGGGGAAAAAACAGCTGCCGAATCCATCGCCAACTACCGCCGCCGCCGGTGATGTCTCCATCCGCCGACACCGCCGCGCCCACCTCCACATCCGGCCCGCCGCTCGCGCCCCTCATCGCCGCGCAGCTCAAGGTCCTCCTCTCCAACTCCAGTCTCCCCGTCAAGGTACGTGCATAGAGCGCCCGCCACTGCCCCACCATTTCCACTCCCTCCTCTCACCCATCTCTCCTTGCAGGTGGGACAGATCTGGTCCGGCTGCCGGAACGGCCGCCACGCCGATCGCTTCACCCTCGCCATCCCCTTCTGCCTCGACTACGTCTACTGTAACGCTCCTCACCCGCTCGCTTGCTGTAATGGCTTAGGGTTCGTGCTCTGACTGCTGTTTCGCAGGGGATTTCCTGTACAATGCGCTGTACCCGAAGGCGGCGCCTGACGTGGTGTTCGGGCCGGGCGACGAGGGGTTCCAGCCTCTGGTCGATTATGATGACGCTGGGGATGGGGACAAGAGCTGCTTGGCACAGTGGGATTTCCGCGACCCGCGGGGACTCCTCCACCTCGTGAGGAGCTTAGGTGAGGCTTCTTTGCTTCTCCATGCTGTTATGTAATCATTCATGTTGTCCGTAATTGCTCTGCATGCATGGCGATAGACTGGAGGCAGTATCGAATGGGAGTTGTCAACCTTCAGTAGGCATATGCAGGGGTGGAGCTAGCAATTGGTCATATAAACGGTCAAATTGAGAAATTAAATTTTTGCACAGCCAGTGTCATACTAAACGAATCAACGTGTGTGATTCTAAAGTTTTTGTTTCGTTTTGGCGACACTTATCCTGTTTTTTTGTAATGCATGTAAAGGCAATGTAATAGTCATGGAAGACCCTGCTCTGTTTCTTCATATAGCAAGAGAAAAAATTCTTAAAAAGGGGCTGTTACTTATCTCTTATAAGGTCAAACCCCAAGCAAAACAACCTCCTCGATTGGCTAAACTCCCTTTACAATTTCTGTTTAGTGCTTGTCCCTTGTATATATTTTGTAACGTTTGTCGACATTGTCGTATATATGGACAAAATATTGTAGGCCCCTACGGTTTTCCCCGGTAAAAACACATGAGCTGATAATGTGCTCTATGTAGTCAACTAATTTATTAAAGATGTTAACCTTATAATTTGGAACATTTCATGTTAGTTATCCTTTTAGCCATCTTTCATTTTTTTGTAGCATTTATCCATAACCATACTCACAAAACATATTATCTCATTTTACCGTATTTAATTAGAGAAGGGCACCCAACTTAATGAAGCAAACAAGCTGAGACAAAAGGTCAGCAGTTTGGTGTCGATTGGGCTTGCACTTGGTTGGGCTAGCCATTATTACTAGAAATTACCAAAATACACAATACATGCATCATATAGTGAAGATAGTGGCGGGTCCACCACATAATGTACTTGCTATGGTAAGAGGAATTAGGAGGTACAGTGACCTTGCTGACTTGAAATAATGCTGTCATGAGTTGAGCAGATTGTCGGTGCAGAGCATACTGGTGATTATCCTGTTGGTTTTTGTGGTTAACTCGCATCTAAACTATTGGCTGCTGGCTTCATTTGCTGCAGGTTATTATACATTGAATACCAAAAGAAGCTGGTTGCTGAGGTGGATGATACAAGACTGAAGTTCGAAATAGACATAGTTCTTGCTAAGGAGGTGAACACACTACCATTGACACGTTTGTCTTTTCTGTTTCATTGACTGCCTATCTAAATGTCTGAAGTAACTAGAAAGGTATGCTTGCTATAATCTGGTTTTAATATAGTGAGATACAGACATGATCATGCGAATGAGATGAAGTTTGAGCGATTTGGGTGTCTTATTACCAATTTCTTTTATCAGCTTGACTGTTAAAATACATTTTGGCTGAGAAAGAACGTTTTTAATATTTGCATTTACACAGGGGATTGAGGTCTGCATGGTATCATCGACTGATAGGGTAAGTTTACGATGCCCATAACCGTTTTCTTCTGTTTAAATTGATGTTTTTCTCATCTTGTATTTTCATATTCTTTATAGCCAGATGAGGTGAAGTTTGCTGTCCCGCTTCTGGATTTGGACTTAAAACAGCTGGTGCCTGGGTGTCCTTGGAAATTTCCTCAAAAGATCCACCTGCAGGTTAACCTCTAAAGCCACTCCTTACATGTACTGTACATGAACTTGGACATGTAAAAACAGTAGCAGGGATGATATGATAATTGAGAAATATTTCATATCAGCAAAATGTCAGCTCGTTATGCCCTCTGCTGCTCTTTGAAATTGTAACACTACAATCGTGATAGGACTGAGGCCTGATTGATGTACAACAGGACACAGGTGATACGCGGCAGCCGCACCACAAGGGCAGGGATGAAAGAGACTAGGAATAGATTAACTACTCCTTGCTTAATTTGAAATTGATGCACCTTGCTCCTTATATATGGCCAGAACATGCTACCAATATGTAGGATACGGATGGATCACCTAAATATAGCAACTAATCCTACAAGATAGCAACAACTCATAAGCTACAACTGAAAAGTCTGTTGCAATTTTATTGCATTCCATTACTCCATTTACAGGCACGTACATCACACTGGTTCATTATTTTCATTCTGGATTTGTACTTACTACATATTTGTACCAAAGACGGTCGCATCTCCTCCAACTAACATAACCGTGTATCAAATCATTTGAAGGCTACTGCTATTGTTTACCTAGGGCATAGGTTTGAATTGTTGCCAAAACACACCCCACCATTTTTTTGGGTCATATGACAACAAAATGGTCTTTGTTTGGATGGCAGCCAACTTTTTATGATGCCAATGCCCATCTACCAATTCTAGTCGATCTTCATTGCCAACATTGGTCAACTCATGGGCAAGCAAAACCTTGACTTCTATTATGGATAGCCAAATTTTGGGTAGGGTAACCTTGGATTCAAACCAAACACACCCCTAATACTTATTGCGTTAGAATGTTCTAGCTATTGGATCTTATGATTATCAGAGCATTGTATCATCATATGACATGCAAATAGCCAAATAGGCCAGAAGTTTTCTTGTAACAGAAAAGCATCAGGAGTGTCAACAGTCAACAATCCCATTATTGCATAGAGATGTTCTCTTCAGAGAGTGTCTTGCGTTGTTGAGGGATTTCAGTCAAGTGGTAAATTGGAAGTATATGATTTGATTGCCATTTGCTCTCCATATACTTTTTAGATAGCTGCACACAAATTGCGTTGCACATATATAGCAATTATATTTAGTGTTAGGCAGTAGACACAACTGCTCACTTTATATGTCTTATAATTTGGATAATGTGATAGAATTTAGGAGTTTTTTGTTGTGCATTTGAAAATGGACTGCTGGGTTATTTTGCAGGCCATATTTCCGGTTAGCAGAAGTTACTCCTCTGTTCCGTCTGCACCACGGCTGAAACTAATTTCAACCCCTGAAATGAAATCATTTTTCTCAGTGGATACTGTCAAGCTCCCTGCATGGGTAGATGGGATGTAAGTCAAGTTGCCACACAGCCACACTCCTGAGTAAATGGTTAAATGAAGATTTCTCTTGTAGTGTGTTCTATGTCAAAACAGACTCACCTGTGATATCATCTTCTTTGTAACATTTTCAACAAAAGAAGCAGCATCTCTTTGTCACTGATGATCTCACTTTCTTGGTTTAATTATGTAAAGGTGCATGGCCGAATATATTCTCTCTTTAGAAGATGATCTTAATAGCCAGGTAAATTATTGTGCATTTTCTAGTAATTTTCTTAATCTGACTGTTTATTGTTATTGTTGGTGGTGTTATTTTGCTGTATCTTTCAGTTGTCCCATCAATTCCATTCACATTGAATGTGATTTTTTAGTTAGGGATTGTGGGTGTGTACTAGTTCTGTCACGTTAAAACTGTGAGTACTTATATGGGCTTAAGATTTAATGCTGGCTATGTCATTCTAAGGATGGGGCCAAGGGCAGATAAAGGGATCAAGAAAAGACAGTAGTTTTTACGATATTAGTTACATGGTAGCTGTGAGCAGGTGACCACCTGCCGTATCATACCTTTTGCTTTTCAACCTTTATGGACAGGCATCAGACATGCAACTTTTCATTTATTCAAACATGTTAAATGCACTGGATTCTTAAAACTTCACTATGGTGGAAGCATTTAATTGGTTAAACAGGGCTTGTTTTAGGATATTATTAATGACACTGCTGAATCGAGTACACACTTATGTTTCTGAACTATATTGAAGGTTGTCAATGCATCAGCTTCAATTGGTTCAAGAAGACGCTTCATTGAGGCCCTAGCTCCTGCTTTTGGGAGGCCATTAGAGGCTGATCCGGTACTTGTCATAGTTTTTCTTGCTTCATTGTGGTTTTTGCCTTGTTGACTAACAACCCTGTGTGTCAGATTCTTTGCAGGAGAGCTACCGTTCTTTCCATTTCAGGGATTTTCACATTTCTGGTATGTCAATAAATGCATGACTCTACCATTTTTCCGTTTTCTGCATTGTGTGCAGCTAATCAAGAAATAGTTTCATTACCTTTCTGCCACACAGTTGTGCGGGTTGCCAGCCAAGCATTGACCCTCCGTAGTTAATTTTTCGGGTGCCTCACCCTTCTTAATTAAAAAAGTACCAGGAGGTTCTATCTAATTTAAAAGTGCAGGCTTCCCTCATGTCTGTCATTATTTTCATTTTGTCTGCCAAATAACATTAAGTCTTCTTTTTTATGCTGGATCCTCTGCATTTGCGTGTAGTTATCTTTTAACTCAATTCTTGGTTAGAATTATTTTGGCAGGCAAACTCCCCTATGTCTTCTAGGCATAGCCGGTCCCAAGCCCGGTAAAGGAGGAGGGTTGTGATAGGCTTGGCGAGCCAACGTAAAAACTAGCCAGTCCCATGGGTATGAAACCCATTTGGGCGAGAGTAGTACTAGGATGGGTGACCTCCTGGGAAGTCCTCGTGAAAGGGTTTCATATCTAGCCTATCCCAACTTGTTTGGGACAAAAGGCTTAGAAGAAGAAGAATTATTTTGGCAGGCACATTGAACCACAGCCACATCCATTTCTTGTACTGAAAACAGTGAAACAGTAGAACGTGGAATGCTGTTTGTACCTTCCCTCCTGCTTTTCTTATTAGGTTGTTAATAAGTGTTTATGTCACCCATCAGTGGACACAAAGTCCACTTTTCAACCCTGAACTCCAAAACCATTTGATTCAGAAACAGTTCCATTTTATCCTCGGGTGGTTTCACAAGTGGCTTTGGCTGACATGGAGGCCATGTGTCCACCGCACTACTGCCATGTCACCGAATTCCTTTTGTTCATCTGTTTCGATCAATTTTTCTTACATCTCTAGCATTTTCTGTGGAAGATTTTTGTCCGAATGGTGGAGTTTTAAGTTTTTTGTAGACTGTTCATATAATCTTTGTTTGTTCAGTGACGTAATGGACATGTCATTCACATCACCCAAAACCAATTGTGAAACCACCCAAGTGTAAGAAGTTTGGTTTAAATAATTTGAGTTTGCAATTCAAACAGTTTTAGACTTTAGGTTGAGAAGTGAACGTTTTTAGACTTCAGAGTTGAAAAGTATTTTCTTAGTAATAATGCTTTCTAGGAATTATTATTTTGGCATTTGGGATCACATATTTCGATTCTCTAATCTCGCGTACTTATATTTGTGGATTGACCACTAAACAGTGACTTGTAACGCAATGTGATGTTGCAGGTTCATTTTACCATTCCCCTTCAGTTCCCTAGACAACAACCTATCCTGACTTTGCAGAGCTGTCAGGTATTTATTTGGCTTACTCACAGCTTATGGTAATTTATGATGTACATGCTGGACCAAAGGTCTTAATTGTATGCTTTTGTTGTTTTGAGTTTAGTTCTGATGGGTGTGGAAGTGACTTAGTCTGTTCTTTTCGATGTTTGTGCAATAACATTCTTATTCCTGATTCCTCACAGCACTGTAATTCCCAAGGGACACCTATTACATCACCTCAACTAAATGACTATCCCTGGAGTCCTAGATGGGATGCACCGGAAATGGTGGAACGCATATAGTAAGTCCACGTTCTACCTGTCTTGCATCTGCAGTGATTTTCCCTTCTTTCAGAATCCAATTTAACGTTCCTCGACACATTTACAGCGACTTCCTGGCTGACGAGTGCCTAACTTTCAAGAAGTTCTGCAGTGATGGTGTCCCTCAAACAAAGTAGATAACGAGGTAATGTTCTGATGCGCAAACTTTTATCCTAGTGATTTTGATTCATTCTTCTTGCGCTGCAGAAGTGCAAGCACTGGTTTGATTTGCTCTCGTCTCTGTTTAGGGGGGCATCTCCACCCTTTTGGCTTCCAAAGCTCTCTCTGTAACCTGTATTTTCTGAACTACTTATATGACAATTGAGGAGCAAGGAAGCAGCCTGAGCAGGCAGTACAATCCATAGTGGGGTAGTAGTGCTTCAATCTGGCAAGTAAATTGTGTACAATAGAGCGAAGCGAAGGAGCGCTGTTGGTTGTTGGCTCATTTCTCCCCTGCTGGTCATGGTTTTGAGGGGGATAAATGTCAATCCAGTTCTTCCTGTCTTGTAGTTGTACATATGGTCATGGTCGTCGAATTCTCTCCAGTGTAAATTTTGCTAGAAGTGACAGTTGGAACTGTTTTGTTCGTGGGCATCTATGACAATTCAGGTGTTGTTCAGCTTCTTCTTTGTTTTCTAAGTACTGGTCTGCATAAAATTTCTGGCTCCATTTGCCCGTCATGATGAACACGTGAAATGGTCGTCTTGCTTCATTTTCGCTGCTAAGATTAGTGATGTTTGGTTTGGTTTGCCTGGATGCCTTAATGGACTGGTGGCAGCAGACCGTCCACATATCCTCCACTGCCACGGTTTGCTAGATTTTTAGAAGCACTGGTCATCTTAGACTGCGTGTGGCCGAAACCTCACTTGTAAAAATGTAACTTAGAATTAAAAATATCACTATTATGAGATACTCCCTTGTCCCATAATATAAGACGATTTGGCAAGCCATTTTAGTTTGGAGGGCTCTTTAGTTTGCCAAAACATCTTATGTTGTGGGACATAGGAAGTAACATATTAGGAGCATGCTCAAATTGCATTTTGGTTTTTTTAATTGCTTCATATCCTATTTGTCATGTATTGAAAAGATAAGCACTCGTGGAAACAATGTTTTCTATGTAATTAGGACTTTGATGATATAGTTCGGCTGTATGAAAAGGAGCGTATGCTTAAACCCTATTAGCCAGATGAAAAGGAGGGCCCTCATGGTTTAAAGATTCAGGGCACTTATTTCTCAAAATAAAATAAAATGGCGCATATATGTCTTAGTCAACTGAGAATTTCTTAGTCAATTTCAAAAATTTGTTCATTTAGATTTTAAAATGTTCAGCGTGTTGTAACAAGCCATTCGTCTAGAGCAAATAAATGTAGTATTGCTGTAGTTGATTGAGATTTAACTAATTCCCAAACGATTTTATAATTTTGTTCATCCATGTTTTATTTTATTTTCATAAGTTTTCTCCTAGTGCTAAAACTTGTAGTTTCTTCAGAGTTCCAACATACATCGAAAAAATGTGAAGTGACGGCGGCTTAGTTAATTCAGCAAAACCTGAGAATATATCCATAGAGATTGTTTAGTTGCAGGGTTGGAAGGCATTGGTATTTTTTCTATTAAGTATATTTTAATACTTCTATACATGTAATTTTAAACAAAAGTTTCCATTAAGTCGCATCATTGAAAAACATCATTTCAGTGACAACTATTGTTTACACCTACTCAAACCGATAATCATTATATTTTTCCTATGTCCCAACCGAACATTTAGTATATATATATGTTTTGAATTAACATAGGATTTAACATTGTTTGTAATTTTACTTTGCAATAAAACGTTTTTTTCCAGGGCTTACCTAGAGAGGCGGCCAGGAAGCGACCACATCTACCCTCTGGACACCAGCGCCGCCGCTGTTCCCCAGCCCTCAGCTGGCCGCTAAGACGGCATGGGGTGGTGGAACCTCGGGTCCGTGTGTCTGATCATGTAGGGTCTTCGAGTTTTTCGTATCCGATGAAGGGGGGTGGATGAAGATGAGAATAAAGGTCCTTCGGCCCACCCCTGATCGATGTTCTTTTTCGGAGGAGCGTCGACGGGCTGGAGTTTGGAGTCGATCGTTGGGCATTAGGTCTGACGTGATAAGTGTTTGTCTACGGCGACGTCGTTCTGTGGAGGGGATGATGTCGCAACGTATTGATATCCTGAAGTTTTTTCTATGCCTGATGAGGCTTAGCCAGGTATGTCTTCGTCGGGGAACTTGCGAGTTTGGTGTCCCCCCGCCTGGCCGGAGCTGGGATTATCTCCCGTCCCATCTCGGTACTAGCTTCGCCGGGACGGTGATCTATTGAGATCGTGGACGCCGGCATCTGCTGGTCTACGTCGACGACTTCCCGGCCGCTGCTTTTACAAGCGCCTAGGTTTTTTCAAGTTTTCTCCTACACGAGCTTTGCTACACCGGAGGCCCAGAGGCGGCATCGAGCTTTGCTCACGGCGCGCCGTCGAGTGATGCAGAAGGAATATGGTGTTGAACTTTTCAAAAATTTGTGTGTTATTTCTTTTTATTGTAAGGATATTCTTGTAAGGGCTGGTTTCACATAATATATGGGCTTACGCCTTTTTCGCACACAAAAAACATTGTTTGTCATTCAGTTTTTATCGAGAAAAAAAATCAGTTTTTATGTTTTTTTTCTCATGTGTGGATGGAATCCCGCGAACCAGAGACATGTGCTGGCGTGCTGCGTGAATGCGCGGTCAGTGTGGCCGATACAAACTCGATCCCAACCGAGGCCTCGCAGATCGGACGGCTGAGAGACGCCACCAACCCAACCCTAGCTGGGACTTCCGTCAATAAATACCAACCTGACCAGGGATTTCCCCATCGCCGCCGCCACCGCCACCGCCACCGCCGCCGTCGTTTACATCCCCCACCATTCATGTTCCCTCTTTCTCCATTCTTTCTTTACCCGTTTCTCTCTCTTCTTGAATCACTAGAGACGGATTGTTTCATATACAAATCGCAACTTGCGCGCAACCACTTGCGTTTCTTTACTCTGGATCCAACTTGCGTGTTTTTCTATGGGATTTTGTTTCTGTGGATTTATTGTGGGGTGGGGTGGAGGAGTTGGTGCAGATGACGACATGCATATCCTGCTTAAGGAGCAGAAGCTGGCTTCTCGAAGCAAGCCGTGTTGCTCATACTTCCATGACTCTGATGCACAATCCTTCTCCGCCTCCAATACTTTGGGGCCTTTGGTCTTTGGCCCGAGAATACATCTGTCAAAATTTGGTGCATTTTTTTTGCTCTTCATGTTTTTCGAGATTAAAGTTTGTGCTTTTTCAGTTTCTCTTCTTCCGGATTTTCGTTCGAAATCTACGGTGGATTATTGTCTAGCCATAACAACAAATCTGGATATGTACATAGATGCGTGAAACGTCTGTCCCAACTGCAAACATATGTTTGTGTGTGATGCGTCTCTTAATAACTTCTTAAGATTAGTTTGTCATTCGTCAGACAAGCAAAGTGTTACATTAAGTTTTTTCTTTGTCGAAGAAATGAACAATCTTCACTGATTATCATACCATTACACCAAGGTTAGTGGCAACAGCAAAATCTCTTCGTGATTCTCGAAAAAGAAAAGGAAAATCTTTAATCAAGCACTTATCTCTCTGACCAATGGCAATAATCTCAGGAGACGCATTACACACAGGAACATATGTGTTCAACTAGTCCTCCCAACTGAGAGACGCTTCATGCATCTATGTGTCATTGTCTCAAACAGCAAACAAAAATAGTGAGATGAATACTTTTATATGCAGATTATTATGTTTCTAGTACTGTAAAACCTAAAGGGATTTTAACCATTGAGCTTTGCAAGAGTCAATTAATTAAGGGGAGAAGATTACTGAGACAAACACTGATGATATTGCATTAATGATTAGATGTCGGTGAATCGATTCAGAGGCCTATTTGTAGTTAAATAGCAAACCAAGGTCGCTTGGCCGGTCTGGTGGTAGAATTCAGATTGACCTTGGTTTGCCTATGTTATAGAGTATATAACTTCGATCATAGGGATCCATTTCTAGTCGTGTAGCTTCATAATAATTTTGCAAAGCTTTTGCATAATTTCTGTCGAATTGAGCCAACATCCATTACGATACATGAGGTTTTCATCTCATACGGCTCCTCCCTTATGTACATCGTACTAAGCGGCATAATCTATAGAATCAAAATAGCGAAATAATCTATAATATCAAAATAGAATTATTCCCGCCTCATTATGAACCGAAAGGGGCTGATATTTTTCTAAGAAATCTCTAGCCAACCTTCCAGGAAGAGGTTTGCTACAATAAGTAAATGCCTTTTTTTCTCCTGAGGTTGTCAAAATTATTCGCAATAAAATATTGGCTACAATTGAGGTCTTATCAATGAAATTTCCATTTGTGCGGGATCTAGGTATAATTACCAACCCATTCCATATAGAATTCTTTTCCTTCCTTCACAAAATAACTTAAAAACAAACAAACACATTCGATTTTTATAAATAGATCTAGCCATATCCATATGCTTTAAATGGATAAGACAGGTATGGATTTTCCGCTCAGCTAAATTGTAATTGTATCCTTTTCCTTCTGCTTGGACAAGATGAGAAAAAACGAATGATCCGGAGCTGCATTATATTGATGAAACATGTGGCGGGTACAATTTTGCACGGAAGCCCCTAACAAAACTCGCCCTAAAGAACCTAACATTTGAAGATAAGGCCTCCTATTTTACAAGAAACCGCCCAACACTGAAAGATAAAACGGAATAAGGTGCCTGGGCATCGCGCCACCAACCGCCGACGACCTCAAGGTGTTGGGGACACCGAGATCTGAGAGGGGAATGCTCGGACGCTCTCCTCCGGCGATGAACCGCTGCGGCAGGCCAGTTCGAAGTCTCCGGGGATGAACCATTTGAAGACAACGAGATGACGAGCTCCGGCGCAAGGTCCGACAAGCCTCTAGAGCAGAGGTTGAAGAAGGGCCTCCATAAAAGCCAAGGATCACGGCGGTAATCATGGCCACCGTGTGTGTCGCTCGAAACTGCAGCAAGAAAACGAACCACCACCTTGCAAAAGTTGAAGAAGACCAGCAACACCTCTTCTGCCCCTCGTCGCCATGGTCGGCCGAGGAAGAAACACCACATGCCTCACATCCGTTGCAAAGTGGTCACCATTGACTTCCAGAACCAGAAGCCAACCTTCGAGCTTATTGGAGGAGGATGTGGCGCCCCCACCTTCGTATGCGGCTACGACCACCGGAGCTCCGCCAGGAGGAGAGCAAGCACCGCCGTCCAGCAGACGTGGCCCGGGCGCATCAACGAGCAAGTCCTCATCGACATGATGCCATTCTACACGTCGGCAAACACGAAAACGAAGTCAAACCTACTTCTACAGCCTAATCTACTCCTATACAAAGGGGGGCAGTGGGAACGGCCAGCTGCGGCGGTTGACTCTCAAGGGAAAGGAGAGGGGGAGGAAAAAAATTCTGAAAAGGAGAGTTCCTAATAAATTTTGGATAATCCATATCAACCATATTCTACGGCATACTTATCATTTTTTAGAAAATCAGATATAGATTACTTCAAATGGATTGGGAGATATATTTAGCGCAAATATTATCTAATCAATTACACCCCTATTTGACAGAGACAAGGATATACAGTTATACACCACAGGCACCCCCACAAGGTGCTCCGCGGTATCCCGTATCCACCAACAGAGATAGCATAGACTCTAATTACATACAAGATGCATAAATGTCCCTGATAGTATAGGTTGGAGTACAATAAATAAAGTATTTACGAGTAGGTTAATTTGCTAAAGACTTGAGAAGAAACAAATCTCCTTGAGCAGGAAAAGGTTTCAAATTATCAAATCTACAACGTCAGGCAGATACCATTTGATAAAGAATGACAAGGTCCCAGGAGAAACAACTCTCCATTCATCCACACCGAAGAAATGCTAATGCGATAATGACAAATAAGAAGTGAAACCATGCAGCTCTAAGATTAGCTAAGATCAGAAATCCATCGATAACATATACCATCAACAAAATTGTGTTTCAAGAAAACTTTCTGTAAAGTACACAACAAGGTCGAAATTGGTGTCAACAAGATGTGCAGCCACGAGACTAGTTCAAACACCTCCGCTTTCTCATCTATCCAAGTTACTTGTGAAGGGCTACCCTCAATTGTCTCATTCTAGATGCTCACATGATTAACTAGGCTCAACAACCTCCAATCTATTTATTTTTCTTGGCTTTCTCCTTTGCAAACGCGGTACCCTGCAAGGCAAAACACATTGATATTACATATAAATTGATCTTCGGCACCAAACTTGCTGAACAAAGATATTGGTGGTGGGTCGAAAGATACCTCCAGCCACTCATCCATGTTGGCATCAGTTGTACCGGTTCCCTGTTCCACCTTGGGGCCCTTCTTTGTTTTCTACAGCACAGAAACAAGTCGTTGATGAGATAAATACACAACTCTATGATGAGTGCTAAACAAAAATCATAAATCTCACAGCATGTGCACGGTGTGTGCTTACATATCACTTTAACCCTTCTGCAACGAATATCTAATGATGCTGGGGTATGAAACTGTTACAATGTTTACCGCCAATAATATGGTTACCATATCTTAAGGGGATTCGCGATTCAGGTAAAGAGGATTCAGGACTACTAGTACTCTCACAGCTACTGGATCTAAAGGGGGACCAGGTAACAATCACCGGGAAGTAGCCTTGATTATCAGTTCCAGGCACTTTAGTGCACGATGGACATATGACATCTCAAGAAGGAGAACGAATGGCAGCAATGGAACAGAGAGAAGTGGATAAATACCGCTGTACAAACATTAAAGCCAGTTCAGCATAGCATATGCCTGTCAAGGAGAGAAATTACCTTTGAGAGCTGTTGCACTTGACCATAAGCCCACAGTCCTAGAAGACCAAGAAGTGCAATTCCAAGGGTAATAAGGAACACAGACTCAACACTGAGAAAGCCTCCAACCTCAACAACCTCAATGGTGCCATTGTAGAAGACATTCTGATAGTGCTGTTGATCGATCTCATACACTATGTAACCAACAAGATCATATGCACCAGGCTGCAAGGACACAAGCATAAGATCCAAGAAACAGCAATGAGCATCTTCAGTATTTGGTTGTTCCAAAGTAAAGAAAAGAATAAGAATGCGGAGTGAAACCTGCAAGAACTTGCTCACGGCAAAAGTATATGGAAAGGCTGCTTGCACAGAGACAGGAACTGATGCGTTGGAGAAAGTCTGCAAGAAAGAAGACATGAAATCTTCCAAAGGTAAATGTCTGACTTCTAAATAAGTGCTTATCCAATAACTTGTCAACCTCAGTACCCTAAATCATCAAGCACTAGCTCTACCTTTCGCTCCTGAGCTACCATTCATCTCATGGACATTACTCAATTACCCAAATGGCCAAATCACTATAAATTATGTCATGTTATTAGTTTTAGAATTCAGATTGCTAAAATCATTGTAGGGTCCACAAACATCTACTACTCTTGCTCCCACAAGAACCCCTCCCCAAATCAGGCAGATGCCCCTATATGCTCTCAAGTCTATATCAACTCTACTCTGAGACTCTGAGTCACTCCCATCAAGTCCAGATCTCCAGGACCTCTACCCCCTTTTTTTCCAAACCAATACAACTTCAGAGGCAAAAGCCTATAAATGCATGTGAACAAGGAAAACAAACATCCAAAGAAACATTTACACCTATTTCTCAGTATTACAAATAAGAAATATTTTTTGGGTAATCAGAATTAAGTAAATAATGATGGCTGGGTAGAATAGTTGGATGGTGCGTCCATCCACAAATGCAAGTTTCATTTACTTCAGCTATTATAGAAAGATAGCAATAAGTAACAAGGATCATATATTTGCTCACCTGGACCGTAAGGTTTTGGCCATACATACGATGATCGTAAGGAAGATGAAGAGTTGAATGAACAGCAACAACATTCAAGGTTGATTCACCTGTTAACACCATGTACAAAAAGGGTGTGAGCCTAACAAGATAGTAAAATATTAAATGCAAAAGAGAAACTGTGATTCTGTCACAAAATAAGATGGCCGTTAAATAGCAGTAATATGATAGTAGATGCCGAAAAACTGAGGTAATGAACTACTCAAACAATCTCATGCACTAAAGACCAACCGGATGTAGATGATAGCAATCAAAGGTAGGTGAACTTGCATTAAGTTATTAGACATGAAGCAAACAACTGACAGCAATGTGCATGGATGAAACAGAAACTCCCCTAAATAGCTCAATGGAGATATTCCAAGACCATCACTAACCCTAGCTTACTAACTTAAAGTGCTAGAGAAAAGAACTGGAAGTTCGAAGAAACATCACGAGTTACCGTCATTCTGCAGGCCAACCAATAGCTCAGTTTCTTCACCTGCTGGTACAACTGCAACCAAACAATGAAATAGACAGATTCTTGATTAGTGAACACTCAAGAAAGATATAATGCAGATTTTCAACAGAATGGGTTCTCAAGAAAGCATAAAGTATTTCATATTTGCATGCAATTAAAAATATATACATCAAACTCTACAGATATTCATGAATTTTTAGACGACTAAAAACATCTAGTTTATTATCATTAGCAACAAACAGGCATGATTGAACTTGAAGATACATTATTGCAATTTCTTAAACGTAATTCATTCATATGAATGGTAAACAAAATTGCACGGTACAACTTACTTTTGCCAGCATTTTTTGGGAAGACACATACAGTCTCCACACCAGAAGCGGGCTCAAAGGTGTATCACTGGAAACCGGGGTATCATCACCGACGTATCCTAGATCAGCACCGTCGACAACTCTTGCATAGCAGCATCTTCCTCTGACTGAGCTCTAGCAACTGTAGGAAGAGAAGAAATGTATCAATCAGTCTATAGACGGAGCATGGCAGGAAACAATCATGCATGTAATCATTATCATTGAAGAAACTGGGCAATGTGAAATTATCACTGGCACGAATCCATAAAGCATATTCATGGCGATCGTCAAAATTTGGCCATGCACCAACACAATCAATATTAGACATGCAACGTGATAAGGGACTTCAGAAACAGAAACATGCAACGAGCTGGCAACAAAATCTACTGGTGAGCAGACCCAGCATGTGAGCACTGCTGCTTATTAGCGCTTTAAAAAAATTGAACGCGTGCTGCTACTACTGGCCTTGTTTTCCAATTAGAAACGCAATGACCTGCTGTACTAGAGCCCAATTTTCAAACTGCTTCGTGGGACAGTGCCTTCAAAATTCAAACCACTTAGTCTATCCTCGAAAATTTACCACGCAGCATCAATCTACTGATGCATCGCAGACCGTAAATTGCATGAGAACCCACAACATTTCGGAAGCTGCTACTTCCCCACAAGGGCTCACTCACTACTCCAACATGCAAACAAACACAGGTAAATTTCGCTCAAGGCCCCTACGAACCAACTCGTGTCGAGTGCCGGCCCGCCGCATCGGAGACCCCAACCCCGCCGCCGCATCGCAGCAACTCCGCTAAACCCCGGCGGGCGCGCCGATCTAGTAAACCCGCTCGCACCAAATCCCAACGAGCTCCGGCGCAACCCCAGACTTACCCCTACAGAGCCCGATCAGCTCCATCCCCGCGGCGCCGACCGACAGATCTACCCGCGGAATTCTCGAGATCTGGGCGGCGGAGATCAAGAGGGAGGACAGGGACGGGGACGGGGACGGGGTGGGCGTGGTTACCTTGGGCGAAGGGTGAGGCGGCGAGGAGGAAGGCGAGGAGGATGGCGGAGAGGCAAACCCTAACCGCCATGGCCGGCTCCGTCAGATCGGATCAGGGGCGAGGGAGGAGGTGGTCTTTGGGTTTTTGCGGGGGTGGACGTGGTGTGGCTCGCTCTACTAGTAGTAGAGGCAGAGAGAGAGCACGAGGTCCACGGCTCGTAGTGAGATGGGATGAGATGACATGGAAGCCCGCGTCGTCATCAGCTTGCCGCGTTGGATTTTCTGTTCTTTTTCCTTGGGTTTGTTGCTGCTTGTTTGGCTCATTCAATTCAGTGTCAGTAGATCGTGATCCGCGCTGTAAATCCTCTGATGAATGGGGCCCACAAAGCCTGTTTTCATATGTCTGGGCATCCAGACGAGACGATGCAACCAGCTTTTTTACTGCATACTTTAGAAATATACAAAGACTAGAAGGGTTAGGGCGCGCTTTGCCACGCCCAGATCCATACTTATGCAGTTCTAGACTGTTTGTTATTTGTGTGGTTAAGTCTTAGCTTGATTTCTTTTACCAGGAACAATATTTTAGGACTGATCAATTCATTACAATCATTCAACAGTTCATAGCACCCCATAATAACATAATATGGTGAAATATCATCAAAGTGGGCACTTCCAAAAGGCGATTACAAACCGTTCAAGATAATGATTAAGAAACTATGTAAGGAAACAATAGTTGTACAACAATGGACAGTTACAGTTTTATTAGTATCACAAAAATGATCACAATTACCGTTACATCTTTATTCATAGCATCTCACCCTTCATGCAACACGAGGAAATTAGTTTAGACCTGTTGAGAATAAGCAGGGCACACAAATTCTCCAGTTCAGGCCTCATTTCAAAGATCTCCTTTACAACGGAGAAAGAAAAATCACAATTTACTTGTACTCATATTCTATCAAATAAGCATCGGGTAACTTGAGCCCTTCAAAGGAGAGAAATATCATAATTAACAGAACCATTTGCAAAACACTCTGTCACGCATTTATTATGTCTTCTTTATCTTTATAAGATATCAAGGCCAATGAATCTCTCAAGTAGGTAGATAATAGATGGATACTGAAACAAAATCCTGGTACACCTGCATGATTAAATTATCAAATCAACATAGTCTCATACTGAACAGAATGGCTTCACGTACTTTCCATAAAAAATACAAAGAAAAAGCCTGAAAGAAATCTCCCCATGCAAGCAGAAGAAGCACAACCAAAGAGCACACATGCAACCATCATTTCTCTGAACATACAATGATCACTGGCAAATCAACTACAGATTGCCGGGTAATGGAGGAGCCTAAGGTAAATGATTTGACATTTAAGTTGCCATAGAGGAGCTCAAACTATATTAAGTTGCCAGAATGCCAAAATTATTGCAACCATGTGAAAGACCACAAAGAAGCAAGGTTACACCATACTAAGTATTTTAATCAACAAAGGGTTAAGCTAGTGCATCTGACATAGTACCAAGGGTTAAGCTAGAAGCAATGATAACTATAAATGGTTTGTGGACTCACGCGGCTAAGAAAACAAGCGAAAATAGTAGACCATACTAAATGAAGCTTTAGTCAGGCACAAACAGTTTATATTTAACGCTATCCAGTTGCTATCACTTCTGTTACCGAAAGTGGCTTTGCACACAATTGTAGAGCAATTTATAAATGTTGTGCGACTGAATAACATCTAACAACATAAAGTAATAGCACAATCTCCACAAGACATAGCATATTTAGATAAGAAAGATATATATTTACACATAAATAAATAAAACTCATCTCCAACCAAACAAAACCAGATAAGTGATCTAACCCAAAAAAAACATTCCTCCATTTGTCACAGGTACAGCTCTAGAGGCTGCAACTGTCTGTGCCTCTCCGACTGATAGGAAATATACATGGATTTTTTAAACCTCAAGTCTAATTTTAAAATATACTACTCCCTCCGATCCGAAATGTGTCGCAACTTGTATAGATGTTTGTAGTACCACAGTGCAATCTCCACGACAATTTTACTGGACCGGAGGGAGTATTATTCCTGATACACAGATATTATCTCCCTAAACAAGTAGAACTACTTAAACCAAGCACTTTGGGAGCAATTTGTTGTAGGAAAGAGAAAGTGGTAGTGATACTCAACAATATAACTAAATTATAATGACCCCTGACCTTCTAAATCCATACAAAATAAAATATATGAGAAATATCAGAACAGTAACGACACCCTTCAATAGCTATGGACACATGTACAGAAACTCGAGATGTAAACAAAAAAATGTACTGCGTACACAGCCCAAGGCACTTTCTTTACTGAAACAATCAACCATACTTCTGCTAGTATTAGAAATCCATTGAGAGTGACCACAGCCCCCTTCCCTCCCGTGTCGTGCCCAGGCGACACCGGAGGGCCACCGCGTGCCGCCGCCGCTCCCACCCCCTCCTCGCTCTCCTCGCCGCTGTCGTCGCCGGCCTCCGCGCCGCGGCGGTGGCGGCCTCCCCGCTGCCACACAACTGGTGGCGGGGGTGGTCTCTCTCTCCCTCGCGCTCGGCGGGAGCCGGACCCGACTGGGCGGCGATGGCTGGTCGTCGGCGATGGCAGGCCAGAGCGGTGGCTCCGGGCCCATAGGAGTACGGTGGGGTGGACGATCCGGGGCCCTCGCGCCCGGATCTGGCGGGGGCGGGCCTGGTCTGGCCGTGAGGACGACAGGTCGGGGTCGCCGGCGTCGCGGCGGCGCGGGCTTTGGCGCCTGGTTGGGCGCGGTGTGCTCCTGCGGCGGCGGTGCGCGCAGGACGTGGCTGGGGGCGCGCAACGGCGGCGGCGCACGTCTGGCTGGGCCCGTGCGGGCCCATCTGGGTCGCGCGGGCCGGCGCTTGGCGCGCCTGCGACGGCGTTGCGGTTACGGAGGCGTCCACGGCGCCTGATCCTTGGCTTTGGCAGGGACATGGTCGGGGAGGAGGAATGCCGGGGTGGCGGCCCCGGAGCTGCGGCTCGACTGGGTCGATGTCGGCGTGCCGCTGGCCATGGCGTGAGGTGTTGCGGTAGTTTGCGGCTCGCGTGTGGATGGCCTGGCCGGTCCTTGACGGGCGGCTTGCGGGTCTGCGACCCATCACCGGGCGAAAGTCCCGCCCTGGTTGTCGGCCAAGCTGACGACGGCGACGTCCTCGGACGCCGCATCCTTCTTGAAGGCGTCGTCGAGGTGGTGGTGTCACGTCCCCATGCCGGGTTCTTTGGGGGAAACCCTAGATCCCTTGCGGGATCGGGTGAGGGCGGTGCTCCTGCGTCGCTTGCCTCTTGGGGGCCTCGCCTTGGATGTTCCACTGGCCAGTGGGACCTGCGGAGAGCTGGTGGTTGGCGGAGGCGAGTTCTCGTCTTCGGCTTGGGGGTGCGCGGCCCTGGGGCCGGCGTGGATGCCGGAGCGGCGGCTCCGGGTTTCGCCTCCGCCGTGCTGCGTTGAGGCCGTGGAGCGCTGACTTTGGTCATTTGGACGTCTTGGTCGTCGGCTCGTTTTGGAGCGCAGCCTTGGGGCTGGCGTGGATGCCAGAGCGGCGGCTCCGGATGCTTCGCCTCCGCTGTGATGTGTCGAGGCCACCTCCGCCATGTTGCGTCGAGGTCGTTTGGTGTCGGCTTGTGTCGCTAGGGCGTCTTGGTCGTCGACCTGTGTGGAGCGCGGCTTTGGGGCCGGCGTGGATGTTGGAGCGGCGGCTCCGGATTCTCCCCTCTGACGTGTTGCGTTTAGGGGTTCTGGTGTCGGCCATGGTTGCTTGGGCAACTTGGTCGTCGACCCGTGTGGGGCACGGCCTCGGGGCCGGCGTGGATCGAGTTGATTTTTTTTTCTTTTTAGGCCTTATCCTTCTTGTTTGCTTCTACTTTATCAATATAAAAGGCAAAGCTTTTGCCTTGTTTCTAAAAAAAGAAATCCATTGAGAGTGCAAACTCTTCTAAAAATTATAAGCGAGCTGAGTCTGGTTACCTTGCATTCACAAGAAAAACAGCTGGGGAGAGTATGGTTTGTCCTTTTTATCTGGTACAAAATAAGCTTGCAATATAAGATGATAGTTATCAGTATACAGAAATAGATTACAAACATGAACATGGACTACTAACAAACAGATTACATAACCCTAGAATCAGACATCATTTACATGTAAATCCATATGATGGTAGAACATGTTATTTGATCTAATGACAACCCACCCATGAACACACACCTGCACGCAGACAGATAGACGATTTGATGAACCTGTAGGTCAACCAGCCCCGGCATGTGCATCAGAGCTTACTCATCCAAACAATGTATCAGCTTGCGATCAGCATGTTTCATGTCTTCGGCACCAAGTGTTTGAAGCCGATTGACCCTCAGAAATATGCAAATAATACAACACATCAATGATGAGATATCAGAAAATACATCAGATTGACAGCACCAAGTGACCCTCTGATGTATAAAAAGTAAAGAACACACATCACTCAAAGATAATCCACGTAAGAACTGAATAGATATCTATGCAATCAGAGATGCAAGAAAACAAGACCGAGTGGTACTCTCTGTCAGGTCAATAGATAATCAATACCCGCCTGAACAGTCACATACGTTCAACAAAGGACGGATGCACCACCTAATTTACTCCCTTTGTCAACACAAAGTGTTCATGTAGGCCGGTGAAATAAAACGGGCAGTTAAAGAATAATTCTTGGTGGGAGTTTACATGATTATGTTAAACTGTATTTGTAACAAGCAAGGTTAAAGTTATGACCAAGTAATTAATTGTATTCATTATCTGAACAAATTGTTCAACTGGACAATCAAAGCGTTGCCTTGAAAAAAAACTTTCCAGGCTACGAACAATCAATGAATTTAGTAAGATCGACAATGAGTAAATGGAGAATAAAATATAGCATCATGAAACACAAAGTTCTGACACATTAAGGTAGTAACAAAGACAGATAAGAAGTTTATGATCTTTCAAAATCGAGGACCGTAAGTGCATCATTGGACTTGTCAAAAACAGCCAAATAATCCAACTGTAGAAACACGAACAATACCTAATCAGATCATATAAGATATCGTTAAAACTCTGAGGTTTGAATACGCCAAGCTTGACAGGTAGGATTAAGCTTTCTTAGTTAGATACAAATCAACCAAGAAAATTATGGAAATGTCAGTGATGTAGCAGATCAATTGAAGATTAACCATATTATTGATAGTCTAAGATTACCTGTCCAGGAGTATAAATAAAAGGTGCACCAGTCAACATCATTCTTTCAACCTAAGAATTCGCAGTTTGATGCAAATCCTACAATACAAGCATCTGATGCATAAGCAGGGATGTACAACTAATGTGCTACGGTGGCTACTTTGTAACTCTACAGGAAGAGTTAGGTACTGCTAATCAATTTGTAATGTATGCACTAATTGTATAGCGGTTTGATCACTTACAATGGGAAATGAGAACACGAATCATATTCAAGAATTGTAGGATCTTAACATACATAATGCATTAACATCAAGCCATAATCATCAAATTGTGAAGAAATACAATCGATCCAAAGTACAAGCATCAAAATTTTACCCTAAATCCTTAACACGGACAAGGGTATCCGGCTGTAGGTGGTACTGCACCACAACCCATGCCTAGGCACGAGATAGGACTGTTTCAGGGATGTACCATCTACTCGCGTTACATCATGAATCTGCAGTAACCCACGGAATTGCATCAAAAGCTCAATCCACCGATGAATCCTGAAATCTTTAATACCCAAAGAATAACATATGAATGTAACTGAAAGAAAGAGACAGAGCAAAATTATTTGCATACAATTTACCGCAGTTCACCTTGACTACCTTCGATCCTCCCTCGACTCAAGTGGCAGCCGCAGTGGAGCCCATCGCTGCCGCTAGAGAAGCATGGGGGAGCAGTACAGGCGTAGGATGGCCACGACACTATTGTCAGAGGCTTGGGGAGGAGCAACACGAACACGGTGTTGGAGAAGAAGAGGCAGTTGCAGCTGAGCACCCTGAGAAGAAAGCGACGGAGACCGCAGCGGATGCCGTGGTTGCTGGGGATACTAGGGACGACGCACGCCACCTTCGCTCCTCCCATTCCATCCACTCATTGCTCCATCCACCTTCACGCCCATATTCCATCCCTGTTCCAACCCAAATTGAGCCCTCAATCAATCCGTCTCGGGCCGCTTTGCGCCCACTGTACGACAACGCTGAGCTCGTTGGCATGGAGGTCGGACGTCACGACCTCCACCGCAGCCACCTCCTCGTCATCCTCCACGGCCGCCAAGATCCCGGAGGCGCCCCTCCCCACCAAGACAAGAGCGCAGCGGGCCAACAACACGCCTGGCAGCGGCCACGTCCCGGAGCGGCGAGCTCACTAAGAACGCCACCATGTACGTGTCCTTGAGCCGTTGAGCGGAGAGCTCACCAAGAACGTCACCATGGCCGCCGTCCGGGAGGCCCAGCTTCCAGATCCAACAGATGTAGAAACGGACCTGCAAAACAAGTAAGGACGAAATTTAAGAAGAAGAAGAACACATATAATACATAGAAAAAAATCAAGAGGCCGGCCAAGATGCAGACCCAAAACCACCACTGCAGCGAACCCTAGAGAAGAGAAGAGGCAGATGGGGAGTATGGGGAAGGAAGAAAAACGAGCTCGACGGCACTCGGGAAGGTCCAGTGGCGACGCGTCGGGGAATTCAGAGGCGGCGAGCTTGGGTGGGAGGCCACGGTGGCAGGAACCGGGAGGTGCTTAGGGGCGGCGTTCTCACCGGCAGCGGTGCGCACGGGAGGTCGCCGGCGGCAACGTGCGCGGGAGGTCGCTGGGGCGGCACACTCGGGAGTTCGCCGGAGGAGTCACGCTCTGGATGTCGCCGGCAGCGGCGCGTGATGGCGTGAATCACACACACATGTCAGTGACACAAAGGGGCATACGATAGAAGGCGCGCGAACTGGGGGGGTTATCGTAGATTTTGCCCACACTCATTAGGAGACCCAAGAGCAAGGTATGATGCAGTTCAGCAGCAAGTTTTCTCTTAGAAAGAAACCAAGGTTATCGAACCAGTAGGAGTATCAACTCTTCAGAACGTTGTTGGTGACTCGCACGGCGTAATACGATCACCAACGTGGAATCTGCACACAACACAATCACACTACTTTGCCCCCAACAAAACATTGAGGTTGTTAATCTCACCGGCTTGCTGAAAACAAAGGATTAAACGTATGGTGTGGAAAATGAGTATTAAATTGCAAAGAATGAAAAAGGAACAGTTTGCAGTTTGTGGTTGTTTAATCAGTGTGAAAGAATGAACCGGGGTCCACAGTTCACTAGTGGTGTCTCTCCATAAAAGATAGCTAACATGTTGGGTGAACAAATTACAGCTGGGTAATTGACAAATAGTGAGCGCATGACAATGCATATACATGACATGATGACTACTATGATATTTAATTGGACATTACGACAAGATATATAGACCGTTATCCAACAGCATCTATGACTAATAATCCACCGCCGGGTTGTCATCCGAGTCCCCCGTTGGTATTAAGTTGCAAGCAACGGATAATCGCATTAAGTAAAGCGCGTAATGTAAATAAACACATATGCTCGTGGACATAGCATCGTTAGGTTACCCCTAGTGGCAACAGCACATCAACAACCTTAGAACTTTCTGTCACTGTCACAGATTAAATGGAGGCATGAACCCACTATCTAGCATAAATACTCTCTCTTGGAGTTACAATCATCTACTTGGTCAAAGCATCTACGAGTAACGGAAAGCATGCAAGATCTTAAATAACATATAAGATAGATTGATAATCAACTTGACATAGTATTCAATATTCATCGGATCCCAGCAAACATAACATGTAGCATTACAATAATATGATCTTGATCATGTAGGGCAGCTCACAAGATCTAAACATGATGGCACAAATTGGAGAGACAACCATCTAGCTACTGCTATGGACCCGTAGTCCAAGGATGAACTACTCACGCATCACTCCGGAGGCAGGCATGGCGATGTAGAAGCCTCCGATGATGATTCCCCTCTCCGGCAGGGTGCCGGGAAGAGGTTCTGGACCCTCCCGAGCTAGGGTTGACGGCGGCGGCGTCTCTGGAACTTTTCTTGGATATTTGCTCAGGCACTTAGGGTTTTCGCGTCGGGGGAATAAGTAGGCGAAAGGGCGGTGGCTGGAGACCCCCGAGGGGCCCACACCACCCTAGGGCGCGGCAGAGGTGGGGCCCGCGCCCTAGGTGCGTGTGGCCACCTCCTGGCTCTCCTCTGTTGCTTCTTTGGTCTGTCAGATGAGTTCTGGTAAAATAGGGATCCCCGTGAAGTTTCGTCCAATTCCGAGAATATTTTCAGACTAGCTTTTCTGGAATACAAAAACAGCAGAAAACAGGAACTGGCACTTCGGCATCTTGTTGATAGTTAGTCCCAAAAAAATGTATAAAAGTGATATAAAGTAGATGCAAAACATGTAGCAATTGGTATAAAACAAGCATGGAACATCAAAAATTATAGATACGTTTGAGACGTATCAGCATCCCAAGCTTAGTTCCTACTCGTCCTCGAGTAGGTAAACGATAAAAACAAAATAATTTTTGAGGTGACATGCTACCATCATAATCTTGATCATATAATATTGCAAGGCACATGTAAGTGAATGAAGTGATCCAAGTCAATGGTCTATAATTTGCTACCAAATAGATAATGAGTAAACAATGAATCACACAAGCTAAACGTTTTCATGAATAGTACTTTCGAGACAAGCATCAAACAGTTTTGCATAAGTGTTAACTCATAAAGCAATAGTTTCTAATAAAAGGTATTCAATCAACACAAATGAAGAATTAAGTTTCAGCATTTGCTTCAACTTTCAACATATTTATCTCATGGATATTGTCAACACAAAGTAGTATAACAAGTCCAATACGTTGCATATAACGCATGTTGTAACAAATTGACACTAGTGTTTGCTTGTGGAAGACAGAAAGAATAGGAAAACTGACTTAACATAAAAGTAAAAGAAATGCCCTTCGCAGAGGGAAGCAGGGATTAAGTCATGTGCTAGAGGTTTTAGGTTTTTGAAAGCATATAGAATTGTATAAAAATTTGATACTCCTCCCAACCTTGCTAACACAAGCCATGGCTAACCGAATTCTCGGGTACCTTCCATCAATCACATACCATGGAGGAGTATCTATTTTTGAGAGGTGTTTGTTAATTGTCAACGAATGGTAGCGGGTGAGAACAGTATTCTACCTGTCAAACGGACTTTGTGCACGTACCTTGGGGAGTTTTTATCTCCTAAAATGCCTTGGGAGTTTCAACGAATGGTCTCCTAAAATGTCTTTATATCTCACACCCATCATTTTATTTGCCGCTCCTTGCTCACGTTGCAAAACATTTTATTTGTTGCAAGTTGTTCTGCTCCTTTTTCTCTTTATATTCTCTTGCATATGCTTATGTTCGAATCTATCTAGGAGGGAGTGAGGATTCCATGTTGTGCACACTATATTGAAATGCAAATCCGTTTTGTGCACGTACCTTGGGGAGTTCCCTCTCGATTTTGAGAACACCTTTTCGGATCCTTTGTTTGGTTACTTCTTTTGTCGAAGTATCCTTCAAATTTGATTTTCTTTCGCAATCTTTGGATCCTTGATATAGTTTGATCTCCCTGCCTCTATTCGTCATTGGATACGTGCATTTGATTTAACTCATATTATGAGAAATGCACACATTATGGGGGAGCTATTCCTATATTGGTCTTCTAAATTTTTCCTCCCATTTCGGCAATCGATGCCAATGGGGGAGAGATTTAGAGGGTTTAAGGGAATTTGGTTTTATGCTTTAGTTTCGTTCTTAAGCATTTGCCTTTCTTTCTCTTGCATCCTTGCTCTTTATTGTGCATGGTTGCTTAATTCATTATATAAACCCTCGTAAAAGGGATTGTCATCAATTACCAAAATGGGGGAGATTGAAAGAGCATGTGTTGCCCCATGTGTGGTTTTGGTAATTAATGACAATCTCTATCGACTAATGTTTGCAATGAGATATCTTTATAGATCGAGTCCATGATGAAGTTTGGAGTTCATGTGTTGGACTCTAGAAGAGTATATGATGACCAAGGTTCTATCCAAGGATTTATATATGAAGAATGGTCATGTGTATAGATGAGCTTATTGCAAGAGTGGCTTGGAAAAGAAGATTGAGTGAAGATTCATGTTTATCTCCAAGCCATCATCATATCAAGACAAGAAGTATATGAAGCGCAAGTGGATTCTTGAAGACGGAGCTTAGCGAGGCTCTCCCATAATGGAGTATGGGGGAGCATTTGGAGATGTCTTCATCAAGCATGTGCTAGCAAGCGCAATCAAGAAAGGTGGTCCATTTGAAGAGATCAAGATCGTCATCATCTAGCTCAAGTGGAATGCGCAAGGCAAAGGTATGATCTTGATAGGTTTTCTATTTTACCGGTCTCATGTTGTTAGTGGGAGACCGGGTTATAGGATAGACGGCGTACTATCAAGAGGGGCTCTCAAGTGAGTAACTTGATCGCATCTTTGTGGAGAGCTCAAACCTGTGCATTCTTGGCATATCATCTTTCTTGGTTCTTATTTGGCTTTTATCCATGTGAGAATTTAGAGCTTGTGTTCATCTCCATACCAAGCTCTAGTTCATCAAAAACGGGTTTCAAGTGAATATCTTGTGGTGTTTTTGATGTTGGAGGTTTTACCGGTTCGTCGTTTCTAGAGAGGTCAAACTCTCTCCTTGTGGTCTCCTCCTCACATGATGGACTATGATGTGTATATGCATGATCTTGTAGTGCTTGTGATTATCTTCGGAACAAGCCCAAGATCATTGAAAACGGAGTCCGGATGAAAACTTGTTTGCATTCTCGGCTTTGGAAATATTATCGGTCCACTTCAAGATAGGGTCCACACCTTCCCATGTGTGGTATCCCCTCTATATTTGTGACCCTTAATATTTCCACACCTTCTCGGCTTTGTAGGCTTGCTATTGTCGTTACCTTTCCAACGCAATTGGATTCACCTGATTTGGAGTTCGGACGAGAAAGTTATTGCATTTCAGGATTTGCTGCTCTGCTGGTTTTTCTGTCCGGAGTCTCCGTGGTTTTAGGTCCGGAGTCTCCGGCCCCTGGTTTTGAGGCTAAGTGCCTCGCGCACGGCGCTTGCGGTATCGAGGCCGGAGTAGGTCCGGAGTTTCCCCGGAGTTTCCGGCAGGGCCGGAGTTTCCGCCCTCAAGGTCCGGAGTTTCCGGCCCATCTGGTTTTTCTGCGTTGAAGAGCTTCGCGGCGGCAACCACTGTTTTGAAACCGGAGTTGGTCCGGAGTCTCCCCGGAGTCTCCGCCCAGACCGGAGTCTCCGGCCTTTTGTGGTCCGGAGTCTCCGGTGTTAGTTTTCTGCAAACGGTTTTTTCCCTGCTCTCCCCGGTCCGGAGTCTCCGCACTTTTGGTCCGGAGTCTCCGCACTGGCCGGAGTCTCCGGCCTCCGTGGTCCGGAGTCTCCGGTCTACGTGGTTGTAACGGCTCTTTTTCTGGGAGGGGTATTTATACCCCTCCACCTACCTTCAGCCACTTAGCTCTTCCAAGCACGTTTTTCCCCTTCTCTCTCCTTCATTGTTGACCTTGGAAAGCTTGCCCCTCTCCAATTCCTCCCATGATTCTTGCATATCTTTGAGGGATTTGAGAGAGGAGATCTAGATCTACATTTCCACCAATCCATTCCTCCTCTTAGTGAGGGAAACCTAGTAGATCTTGATCTTGGAGTTCTTGGTGTTTCTCCTCCTTTGTTCTTCCTCTCTTATTCCCCCATAAGAATTTGTTGCTTTGTTGAAATTTGAGAGTGAAGGACTTGAGCACTCTGTGTGCTCTTGCCATTGCTTTTGTGCATCGGTTTGCTCTCTCCACGAAGATTCGTGGAAGTGAAAGTTCGTGAGTTTGTTACTCTTGGGTCATTGGACCCTAGACGCCTTTTGTGGCGAGTGGCGCCTTTTGTGGCGGTGCAAGGCCTTTTGTGGCCGCTTGGGAGCTCCCGATCCTTTTGTGGGTTGTGCCTCAAGTTTGTTGTAAGGGACTCGATTTCCGCCCAAAAGGAAATCAATAGTGGAAGGTGAATCGAGCTTTTGGGCAAGGTTCATCGGAGAATTGGGTGAGGCCATTTGTGGCATCTTGAGTTTGATACTCACACCCCTCCAACGAGACGTACTCCCCCAAAAAGGAGGAACTCGGGAATACATCGTCGTCTCCGCGTGCGTCGGTTATTTATATACCCGAGCTCTTTACTTATGCAATTTACATTGTGATAGCCTTCGTGCGTGAAGTTATATATCTTGCTATCACTTTGTTGCTTGACTTGCTTAGCATAAGTTGTTGGTGCACATAGGTGATATAGTTTATTTAGGTTGTTGGCTTATTAATTTAAACATCTAGTTTTATTCCGCAATTAGCAAGACTAAACCAGAAAAGTTTTTAAACGCCTATTCACCCCCCCCCCCCTCTAGGCGACATCCTTGTCCTTTCAGGCTAGCAAGGTTTATGTAAGCAAACAAGAATATCAACCCGTACACCAAGTTTTATATGACAAACATATTGCAAACGTTATAAGACTTCATACCGTCTTCCTTGTTAACCAAACCCTGTTATTAGAAAATATCTAGACCTTAGAGATACCACCGATGCAAACCAAATTTTCAACAAGCTTTACGGTAGTTCTTCACTAATAGGCTTAACTCATGTGATGCACAATTTAATCATGATCTACTTGTTAACTCAAAACAATTGACAAGCATCAAGTTATCCATTAGTGATCTACAAGATTAAGCAAGTTTTTCCTTATACCAATTACCACATGCAACATTTTCTGAACCAACCAAACACCAATCAATTTATTTATCAACTCTCCAAACAAATATAAGTGAAGCAAGAGAGTACTTTCTACAAAAGAAAGCTAATAGCTCTGACAAGAGATACATGAAAACAAGAGCTAAAAGCTGAACAGCGCTAGATATGAATACTCAACAAATATAAGTGAAGAATAGGAGTATTCTCATGAAAAAGCGGAGCGTGTCTCTCTCCCAATCAAGAATGCTAGGGTCCAGTCAAGCTTTATTGAAAATAAAAGTGCAATACTGAAAATAAAAGCACACAGACGCTCCAAGAAAAGCACATATGATGTGAAAGAATTAAAATATAGTTTCACTAGAGATGACCTGATAATTTTGACGATGAAGAAGGGGATGCCTTGGGCATCCCCAAGCTTAGACGCTTGAGTCTTCTTGAAATATGCTGGGGAGATCCATGGGAGCCTCCCCAAGCTTAAGCTCTTCACTCTTCTTGATCCTATTATATCATCCTTCTCTCTTGACCCTTGAAAACTTCCGTCACACCAAACTCAAAGTAGATCTCATTAGAGGGTTAGTGCATAATCAAAAATCACATGTTCTATAAAGACGCAATATGATTTGTTACTTTAAACATTAGCTACAGCCACTGATGTTATGTGAAGCTCTTCCACCCAAAAAAGAATTTCACTCAACACTAGTAAAAGAGAGAATGCAAAATAAAAAGGCATAATCTGTCTAAAACAGAACAGTCCGCAAAGACGAATTTTTTAGGCACTTACGACGCTCAGATCGAAAACTTAACTAATGAAAGATTCAGACATTCATAAAGATTACGCACAAAAATTTCAGATTTAATTAACAATCTGGTGATTTTAGGAATTTCGTACAGTGAACAGCAAAAATCTGTTTCTGCGCAGCAATCAAAATTAAGCATCGTCTTAACATTAGAGGCTACTCTTGGCACAACAATGCGAGAAAATAAAGATACAAAGGAGTTGCTACAGAAGTAAACAACTCCTTGACTCAATAAAAGAAAAATTGCAGAAAAAAATAATGGGTTGCCTCCCATAAGCGCTTTTCTTTAACGCCTTTTAGCTAGGCACAAAGCATGCATCAAGTATTACCAAGTGAAGAAGCATCAAAGAGATCGGAAGTTTTCTCAACAATGCATTTATCTTATCTATGTAGGTTTCGGAATTCCCTTTCTCAATACCTCTAGGCTCATCATATTCATCAAATGGGTTTCAGGAACAATCCAATCAAAATTCTTTTCTAGTGCCTCCTGCATTCCTATAAGCTTAAAAGGTATTGGTATTTTAACTTCCCCCTCACATTAGTTTCTTAGTGTACTTAAGCCTCTCTTTTTCAAGTTTTTCAAGTGTATTAACAACGTCAATACAATACCAAGCATCTTGTATTTAATAAAAACTTTTCTAGCTTCCCTAGCAACATCACCAAATTCTTTAAGTAGGGTTTCTAAAACAAAATCTTTCTTTTCACCATCTTCCGTATCATGAGTTTTAGAAACATGTGCTGCATTATGGGACTAAGATTGACAAACCGAGCTTCCAACATGTGAACTAGAGAAGCTGTAGCAATTTCATAATTTGGAGCAAGTTCTACCAAGGATCTATCTTCAAAATCTTTAACCATACTAACATGATTAAAGAATTCCTCAATGTTATCTCTTCCAATGATAGACCCACTACCCACAGATATTTCTTTTAAAGTATACTTAGGGAGAAGCATGATGAAATAATAAAAACCAAACAGAAAATAAACTAGATGCAAGTAACTAATTTTTTTGTGTTTTTGATAATTGAAAGCAAACAAGATAAAATAAAATAAACTAAGCAAGACAAAAACAAAGTAAAGAGATTGGAAGCGTGAAACTCCCCTTGCAGAAGACTGCTGTCTCCCCGGCAACGGCGCCAGAAAAATAGCTTGATGACGTGAACACACGTTCGTTGGGAGACCCCAAGAGGAAGGTATGATGCAGTCAGCAGCAAGTTTTCCCTCAGAAAGAAACCAAGGTTATCGAACCAGTAGGAGCAGCAACTCTTCAGAAGGTTGTTGGTGGCCGCACGGGCAATACGATCACCAACGTGGAATCTGCACACAACACAATCAAACTACTTTGCCCCAACGAAACAGTGAGGTTGTCAATCTCACTGGCTTGCTGAAAACAAAGGATTAAACGTATGGTGTGGAAAATGAGTATTAAATTGCAGAGAATGAAAAAGGAACAGTTTGCAGTTTGTGGTTGTTTAATCAGTGTAAAAGAATGGACCGGGGTCCACAGTTCACTAGTGGTGTCTCTCCATAAAAGATAACTAACATGTTGGGTGAACAAATTACAGCTGGGCAATTGACAAATAGTGAGCGCATGACAATGCATATACATGACATGTTGACTATGATATTTAATTGGGCATTACGATAATACATAGACCGTTATCCAACAGCATCTATGACTAATAATCCACCGCCGGGTTGTCATCCGAGTCCCCCGTTGGTATTAAGTTGCAAGCAACGGATAATTGCATTAAGTAAAGTGCGTAATGTAAACAAACACATATGCCCGTGGACATAGCATCGTTAGGTTATCCCTAGTGGCAACAGCACATCCACAACCTTAGAACTTTCTGTCACTGTCCCATTAAACGGAGGCATGAACCCACTATCTAGCATAAATACTCTCTCTTGGAGTTACAAGCATCTACTTGGCCAAAGCATCTACGAGTAACGGAAAGCATGCAAGATCTTAAATAACATATAAGATAGATTGATAATCAACTTGACATATATTCAATATTCATCGGATCCCAGCAAACACAACATGTAGCATTACAATAATATGATCTTGATCATGTAGGGCAGCTCACAAGATCTAAACATGATGGCACAAAGTGGAGAGACAACCATCTAGCTACTGCTATGGACCCGTAGTCCAAGGATGAACTACTCACGCATCACTCCGGAGGCAGGCATGGCGATGTAGAAGCCTCCGGTGACGATTCCCCTCTCCGGCAGGGTGCCGGGAAGAGGTTCTGAACCCTCCCGAGCTAGGGTTGACGGCGGCGGCGTCTCTGGAATTTTCGTGGATATTTGCTCAGGCACTTAGGGTTTTCGCGTCGGGGGGAATAAGTAGGCGAAAGGGCGGCGGCTGGAGACCCCCGAGGGGCCCACACCACCCTAGGGCACGGCATAGGGGGGCCCGCGCCCTAGGTGCGTGTGGCCACCTCCTGGCTCTCCTCTGTTGCTCCTTTGGTCCGTCAGATGAGTTCTGGTAAAATAGGAATCCCCGTGAAGTTTCGTCCAATTCCGAGAATATTTCCAGACTAGCTTTTCTGGAATACAAAAACAGCAGAAAACAGGAACTGGCACTTCGGCATCTTGTTAATAGGTTAGTCGCAAAAAATGTATAAAAGTGATATAAAGTAGATGCAAAACATGTAGCAATTGGTATAAAACAAGCATGGAACATAAAAATTATAGATACGTTTGAGACGTATCAGCGCGCAGTGGAGGGTGCAGGGCGGCATCGAGAGATTGGGACGGGACAGGTGAGGGCTCGCTACTGGTTCGGTTCGCTGGGTTGGCTTTTTTTTTTTGGCAATATGCAAGGAACCGACTTAACAAGACGCGCACGCACAGTTGTATCTCGACACGTAGCTCTGTGAACCGACCTTCACTGCACCAACGAATCAATCGCGCTTGGGTAGGTGGATTCGGGCCAACAAATTAAGTCACGACAGGTGGACACTCTCATAGGCCAGGAATTCTAGCCCGGTTGTATGTTGTAGAGATAACAAACCCAAGGGCACATGCCTCGCAACAGAAACTCCACCATACTACCACTTCCCTATGGTAATAAGACAAAAACAAAGAGAAAATACACAACTTTTAGGCAAAATCTTCAAGACGGAGAAATCGCACGTGCGCCGCTAGTGACGAGTTCAACCTAAGGTCGACCATCCCCAAATACGAGTTTTGAGCCACCACTTTCAGCAAGGGCACAAACGCAAACACGCGTCAACATTGCCAAAAATGTTTCCACCGATGTGTGCAAATTCAAAATGGAAGCAACTACCATCATCACATGTCCGACCAATGACACATCACTGACCAGATGCCGCTGGAGGAGAAACTGGAAGCCGATGACGTCTCATACCGCCACGCCTCCATCCACTGTCGCACCAACTTCGATCGAGTAACAACATGCATGAGTTGACACCGTAGAGAAGACGGCGGCGGCGGCGGGGAGTTGGAGGACAGGAAGGGTGGGGGCGGCGGCTAGGGCTCCACCAGAGTACACAGAGGGAGTAGACTTTAGTCTAAAAACAAATGCACGCACAAACATTGTTCATTAGTGTTGGTGCTCTGTAGTACACACAAGCTCAAAAGCAAGAGAATAACAAAACAAAACAAAACAAAACAAAAAAGACAAGAACTGCCGGTAGTGCAACTGAAAGTGCAAATAAACTACTCAGCAAATATGTTCCCATATGGATGCCAACTGTGTATCGCACATCCAAGGTCGCACCGATCTCAAAGCGTGAACAGAAGTCATTACATGTGGTATTTTTAGCCAAATTTATCCCCTGACAGAAACTAATAACTATTTCGGAATCTACCCCCTAAGGTCGGAGCCATCGGGGACGACGCAGGCATCAAGGAAAATTTGCAAAAAACAATTGCTCCACGGGTTCGGCGTCAATGACATTGGCGCCGACCTCACTTCGGCCCCGGGCTGACGCCTACATACACGACTTTGGTGCCACCCCCGGCTGGTCTGACGCCTACTTACACGACTTCGGCACCATGATCGGTGGCGCCAAGCTCAAGGGCTAGATTCCAAAATAGTTTCGTCAGGAGGCCGGATTTGAAATTAGTTTTAGCTAAGTGCCAGATTTGGCAAAATATACTCCAATCGAAGTGAACATTTACCTCGAGTCAAAACTCGAAACACAGCTAGGCAAAGCAGGAATTCAAGAGAGTTCAGGCGAACAAGCACAATCCTACGAGCAAGACATTTCAGTTATTTTTAGCAGCACCACAGTAACAACAGCAGCGGCTGAATCTGTGTTCAGGCAGATAGATGAACTGCAGTTATACATGTCTATGGGTTTACTACGCAACCGGACAAATGCGCCCAGCCTTTTACACACATTCAAGATACAAGTGTCAGGGTTGCGATTTCAACACACCACATCTAAGGTAAAAACAATTCACAGTTGGCTTCGCGCCACGAATCACACACCCTGTAACTTGACAGAATCATCAGTTGTTCGGGACATCCAGGGATATTTTCTTCTTTTGCTGTCTGTGGCAATGTAATTGTAATTCTGTTTGTGACATCAGTTGGACGAGTGCAGGTTTCTCCGGTGTGACTTCCACTAGTTTCCATGGTTCAGTGCCATGAACTTGCACTGCTCACTCATCGCCTGGAGCTGCGCGTCCTTCTTATCGACCATGGCACGTAGCCTCACATTTTCCTCCATCACCTTCTGGACTTCAGCTTCTTTCTGCGCTTTCTCAGTTTCCAGCTGGTTAGTCCTCGCGACTAGCCTGTTAACAAACATAAGAAGCTGAATACTCGATTGGTTGTAGATAATGGACTGGATACTTACGGACAGTACATGCTAGAATTGCCTGATTAATCATAAATTACATGCCGTACAAGTTATCTGTGTACAGGCACTAAAAGCAAGGAGACTACAATGCATGCTCTCTGTTATACCTAGAAATTTGGTGACTGGTGTGCAACAAAACAAGAGACCTGTTTTCCTGTGGGAGGGGGTTGAAAAAGGAAGAAATATTAAAGCAAAGAGCATGGGCACTGCATATTCGTTGAGTAGAAAGTGGTTAGTATTTACAGAGAGACCCTGTTTAAATGGGAACAAGACCTGGAACCTTACGAACCAAAATCGACTACTCGCCCTCAATCGCACTGCCTGGCTGCATAGCCAAGGAACTAAGGTTTATCTCTAAATGAGCCACCTCTTTATTCGCCAGCAGACTTCTTTGAATAATTCCTTTTATGACTGATATGCTGACTAGTAAGCACACCTGTATCAAGAAGAGAACAGAAGAAAAGATGGGGAGAACAAGAGAAGGCATATGATTTTTCCACTTGTCCTCTAAAATGTGTCACTATGGTTTAGTGTTTCCTTCAGTTAATTTTCTACTTCCCCGTATCAAAATATAAGATGTTTTAGATATTGAGCATTTTTCTGATACAGATGTACCTAGACATGTATTACTGTGTGGATTCACTCATTTCAATCCGTATGTGGTCTATATTGAAATAGCTAAAACATCTTATATTTTGATACGGAGGGAGTAGTTTGAAGGCCATAAAAGGGGTAGAAAGATTAATGATCCAAAATGTCATATCTGGAACTGAAAGACCAATCAGGTTGAGAAAGCAGCAAGTAGAATTTGAACCAAATGCGGAACAAAAGAAAACCAGGTTGCTAGAAACTGCTTATAACATTTTAGATCTCTATCACAAGTAAAGGGAGTCACAAAAACAGTAATTGTTTAAGATATAGCATTTTATATAATAACATAGGTCCAAAATCTGTGCCGTATGACTATTTGGAACCAATGGTTGATGAGTAGTTAACTGAATTCATAGCAGGTATCAGCAAACCCCTCACTATATCCCCTCACAGATGATGGAGGCGATGAAGAAACTGATGACAATATGTGAGAGAGAAGCCCTCTGGAGATGCCATATAAGTGCTAGTTTAAAATAGAACAAATGTGTTATATGCCCGTAGTTCACTTTTAAGGTAGAGCCCAATTAATAGACAAATAAATTGGAATTGTTAACAGAATAATTATACATACTAAAAAGCATTAGCATCATACACCTATATAAAAACTTATTGTTTTGTTTTGCATTTCCAACTTGCTAAATTTGGGTTTGGGAGATGGGAGGGAGGGCGTAAATATTCAAGAAGATCAGTTGGGTTCAATGCATAGCTGACTCAATATATTGTTAAGATGATAAGCATGGTCATGGTAACTAACATTTCACGGCATAGTGTGAGTTTACTGAACTTACCAGGACTTTAAGGTCTATGCATCAAAACAGGCCAGAATGAATATAATGAATGGTTAGTGCTGCTGTTTTGTTCAAAATTGGGGGGGTTGAAATCAACTATACTAAGTTTCTCTCCGCCATTTCTTAAGGTTTTCTTGACCAAGCTATGCATAGTTTTCCAAGCAAGATGAACCCATAACAATCCACTCGTACAACAAGTAATAAGCAATAAAAACAGCAGGAGACTTGTTAAAGTACCTGTCGAAAAGCTTCTCCATTGTTTCGAATTGCTTCTCCGAAGAAAGAAGAGTTTCTCTGACACTAACGAGCGTGCTGACATAAGTCCTGAGCGACTCGAAGTCATTCTTCACACGACTAAGCTCCTGCTCATTTTCAGCGGCGCGCTGCCTCTGCCGCGTGGTCTCCAGCACCATATCTTCGACCCGCTGCCTCATATCATTCAGCATACCGTTGGTACCGACCGCAAACTTCTCCATCTCCTCAACTTTTACCGACATGGACTCGACCTGTATCGTCTTCCTCCTGATCTCCTCCAACCCAATCCTCACCTTCTCCTTCTCATAAGCAGTCTCGGATTCAGCCACAATCACCCTCTTCACAAGAGACTCCATGACGTCGGTCACCACACGGATGGACTTCAGAATATCATCCACATCTCCATCCCCCTCGTTGGCATCGCCGTGTTTGGGAACGCCCTCTACCGCCGCTCTGTTACCATCACCGCAGGAACCGGACTCGGCGGCCTTGGACCAATCGGCGAGCGGCACCCCGTGGCGGTCGACGAAGCCGACGCCGTCCTGGTTGGTGATCCCGCAGGAGGTGTGCGCGAGGTGTGGTATCGCCATGATCCGCGCCTTGGACTTGAGGTAGGCCAGCAGGGTGGCGATGGTCTTCACCCTGCGGCACAGGTGCTCGAGCTCCCGGACGGAGTCGTCCTCGGAGCGCCGCATCCCGACCTTCACCTCCACGAGCCTGTCGCGCAGCGCCTCCACCTGGGACTGCTGCTGCCGCAGCTCCTCCCGCCATTCGCACTCCCCGACCGGCTGGTCAGGGGCATCCTCCATGAAACCTCTGAAATTCGGGGGAGCAGATAGATTTCACTCGTCACTTCCAGGAAACATTCTGATTTGGGCTACAGAGGATGGATCTACCGGCAAATTTGACCGGGCAAAATAGCAAATTGCACGGATTTGCGCAGGAAATACTGGGGATTTGGGAGTAGGGTAGGGCATGGGTATACCTTTGGGTCGCCGGCGAGGAGGGGGAGTTGACCGGCGGCGAACCGGATGGAGGCTCCGTCGAGCTGCTGTTGTTTGCTTCCCCTTCTTCGCCTTTGGTGGGGTTCTATTGTGCTTCGCTCGCGGCCTCGCGTTCGACGGCCGCCTCTCCTCCCACTTTGCCTTTCCCTTTTTCCCTTCCCCCAGCCATGAATTGCTTGATTTTTCTTGCTATACTCTATTTTTCTTGACTGCATCATTGGAGTACTATGCTTGTGGGCCTTGTGTATGGGCCCATCGGCGGAGCATCGTGGACCTATCTAATGGATTAATTGTGGGCATTAGGGGCGACCCAACTACCAGAGCCCGTCATCCCCCCGTGCCTGCTGCCGTCGCCGGCCCCGGCCGCGACGGTGGCGGCACCCCTCCGCTGCCAAAGGTGGTCGGAGGGAGGCGCGCTTGTTGGTGGTTGACCGGCCCGTGGGGGGCGGCGGCGGTCGGGTGGTGGACGCCGAGCCGGCGGGCTCGGACGAAGGTTGAAGACGATGGAGTCGGCCGACGCGCGGGCTGCGGGCGGTGGCGGGTGGTAGCGGCGCCGCCCACTGCGTCGGCTGGGTGGCCAATGATGACCCATAAGTATAGGGGTGTATCGTAGTACTTTCGATAAATAAGAGTGTCGAACCCAACGAGGAGCAGAAGGTGTTGACAAGCGGTTTTGATGAAGGATTCACTGTAAATGCTCACAGACAAGTTTTTAGGAGTTTTTGATATGACAGATAAATAAAGTACAAGTAAATAAAATGCAGTAATAATAGTTGCAGCGAGTGGCCCAATCCTTTCTACAGCAAAGGACAAGCCGGTTGTTGTACTTATAATGACCAAACGTTCTTGAGGACACACGGGAATATTGTCAAGTGCTTTCGCTTCATATAGTTGATTAATCTTCATTGTTTTGATAAGTGTTGTGTGGGTGAACCTATGCTAATGCACCGCCCTTCCTAGGACTAATACATACTTGTGATTATACCCCTTGCAAGCATCCGCAAATACAAGAAAGTAATTAAGATAAACTAACCACAGCCTTAAACTTTGAGATCCTGCTATCCCTCATGCATCGATATACCAACGGGTGTTCAGGTTTCTGTCACTCCGGCAACCCCACAATTGGCAAACGAATACACAATGCATTCCCCTAGGCCCATAAAGGTGAAGTATCATGTAGTCGACGTTCACATGACACCACTAGAAGAATAACACCACAACTTAAGCATCAAACCATTAAATATTACTCAACATAGTTCACTACTAACATCAAGACTTCTCCCATGTCCTCAAGAACTAAACGAACTACTCACAAGACATCATACGGAACATGATCAGAGGTGATATGATGATGAATAACAATCTGAACATAAACCTTAGTCCAATGGTTTCACCCAATAGCATCAATAACAAGAGTAATCAACACCGGGAGAGTTTCCCCTATGAAATAGACAAGATTCAGCCCTAGATGTTACAGCGGAGACGGGGTGCAGCGGCGGTGATGATGGTGTTGGCGGTGGAGATGATGATGATGATCCCGATGAAGTCCAGCTCGATGACGGTGATGATGGCGACGATTTCCCCCTCCGGGAGGGAATTTCCCCCGGCAGATTTCTTCCTGCAGGGGAGCTTTTCGCTCTCTGGTGTTTTCCGCCTCGTGGAGGCGGCGGAATATTTCGATGGCCTCCTCTTGTGTTAGGGTTCCGAGGGGGTCAAGTACGCGAAGGGGGAACGGCTGAGGTGGGCCAGGGCCCCAAACCACCTGGCGGCGCGGCAGGGGGCCCACCGCGCCAGTGTGGAGGGCCCCCATGGCCCTCTCAGCCTCCCCTTTTGGCCTCCTCCATCTTCTGGTAAAATAGGACTTCCATATGTCTCCTTCGATTTATTGATCTTCAGAAATAGTGCATCTCGACGGTGCTTTTTCCAGCAGAATCCTGACTCCGGTGTCCAATTCTCCATTATTCATCAAACATGCAAAATAGGTAAAATAACATAAGTAACACTTCTAAATATGAAATATATCGATGAATAGCAGTAAATTATGATATAAAATAGTGATGCAAAATGGACGTATCAACCCCCCCAAGCTTAGACCTCGCTTGTCCCCAAGCGAAAACTGAGCTCAGTAAACATGACCACAAGTTTATGGAGCAAAGTGTCGATAAATAAAATACGGACAAGAAGCATCACATTCATTGATACACAAGTCATTCTAGACAGCAACTTCCCTTCATATAATCTAACTTGAAATAAGTAAAGGGAACCACGATGAAGTGCATAAAGAGAACCATGATTGGTGAAGGCAAACTTAAACTCTTGGTCAGAGAACAATTAACAGATCATACTTATCTTTCGAGAAGAGTCTTTATATCAGAGCTTATATAGCAGAACTTACATGCCTTAATCATAACAGTCTCCTTACAGTCATTGATAACTTTCAAAGTTATATTCATTCGGATAAAAGCTATTGTGCGAAACAAGGAAATGAGAGATATGATTAGAAGTATCAACACATATAACTAATTGGATCTCAACAACTCAAATGCTTGCTTGAGATAGAGAGGAATGGGTTTACTGACTCAACAATAATGTAAAAGATAGGCCCTTCGCAGAGGGAAGCAGGGATTAAATCATGTGCTAGAGCTTTTAAGTTTTGCAAAGCATATAGAGAGAAAATAGTTGTTTGAGCTATGTATGTCGTTGTCAACGAATCGTAGTAAAGTGAACACTAACCCCTTGTCAACCAGACTTTCAAGAGCGGCTCCCATGAAGGACGTTATCTCTACCAGCAAGGTAGATCATCCCTCTTCTCTTTTGTTTACACATGTATTTTAGTTTCTTTATAGTTGACACTCCTCCCAACCTTTTGCTTACACAAGCCATGGCTAACCGAATCCTCGGGTGCCTTCCAACATTCACATACCATGGAGGAGTGTCTATTTGCAAATTAAGTTGCTTACTGATAAATCAGGGCAAAACATGTGAAGAGAATTATTAATGAAAGTTGTAGTTAATTGGGACTGGGCACCCCATTTGCCAGCTCTTTTTGCAAATTGTTGGATAAGCGGTGTATATGCCACTAGTCCATTGGTGAAAGTCTGTTTGACAAAAGTGAGAAAACTCTACAGAACCCTCATGAGCTAATAAACAGTGACACAAAACTAGGAGTAATAAGTTTTGAATAATTTAAAGGTAGCACATGAAGTATTTACTTGGAATGGCGCAAAATACCATATAGTAGGAAGTTATGGTGGACTCGAATGGCAATGGTTTGGCTCAAGGTTTGGATGTATGAGAAGCATTCCCTCTCGATACAGGTCTTTGGCTAGCAAGGTTATGTAGCAAGCATAAGAGTTGAGGGATACAAACAATTATACAAGTGATAAGAATAATCATGCAATCTTCCTTAGAAGCACAAATAGTTTAACTTAAGAATACTAAGCTTATGAGCTACAAAGAAAGAAAGATCATGGAATAATATATTTGCATGCACTCCCTCTCTCTACTTAAGTCTCAAAGTATTGTCTACTACTGACCAATGCTAAGTTTGCCAAAACCAAAAAGATTAACTTGGTGCTCTAAAAAGTGATCCCTATACTAACAACAAGGTTATCAATATGAAAGAGAATTGCAAGCTAAAATAAAGTATGCAGAAAGTAAATGATAAAACTTCTCATTAATATTTCATAACGGCAACTCACACCAAGGGATACATAGATAACCAACTAAAAGAGAGATACTTCCACATTGCAAACCATCATATAAGATAACTTCCCTACTCACGATATGACTTTATGGAAAAGTAAAAGGTAAAGATAATGATGTGATACCGCGGCACTCCCCCAAGCTTGGAACAAACCAAGGGGATGCCAATACTTATGATGAATTACTCCTTCGGTGGTGGTGGTGAATTGTTGATAAGCTTATCAACCAGCTCCTTCAGTTCATCAATCTTGTAGGTGAGGGCGCGAATCAGCTCAGAGTTGTGTTCGATGCGATTCATAAACTTGTCAGACTGCGAGTCCCAACTCTTGGAGTTGTTTCCCCACTCCTCAGCAGCAGAATCCCTCTTTCCTGTATTGTTAGAACGATCTATATTCCAACCACTAGGCAATTCAGCCTCCGGGATCCTCTCAATTTGATGCTTATGGATAAGAGTATGGAAGGGGTTATTTATGCCTGGGGAAGATGTCCTGGGAGCCAAGAAGTCGTGGAACCTTCCCTCCGGTGCTCATCCGCGCCCTTGCCTGGGCTTGAATGGATTTGCCACCACTCCGATGCTTGCAACGGTAGCGCGCGGGTATTCGCGCGGGTCTTCCTCCACTTCTCCTTCATCTTCGCTCTTGACTTCCTCCTTCAGCTTGGGGTCTTGAGTCTCGTCTTCCAAAGGCTCCTTGCCCTTGTTGTTGTTGTTGGAGACCATGGCGCTTCTAAATCTGAAAACAATATCTGGACAGAAACAGCTCGAAACGAAACACGATGAAAAGGCGAGATACGAACCTCGGGGGTTCGGGTGAGTTATATAGCAAAAAGTTTTACAACATAAGGAAGGTACAGGAGGAAACCTGATCGGAGACGAGCTCCGGGGTGCTCAAACCACCAGGCGGCGCGGCTGGGGGCCCACCGCGCCGACCTATGGTTTGGGCACCACGGGTGCCGTCTCCCATCCGGTTCGGTCTCTTATTTTTCCATATTTAATAAAAACGACGAAAATATCTTCTAGAAAGTTATTCGCGAAACTTTTCTTACCGAAACTGTTACCTATTCGAATCGAATTCTGCAGTCCCAGAAAAATGTTCTTCAATGAAAGTTTCCGGAGTCACCACTTTAATTGTATCAACCTCTTCATTAATAGAATCTCCAGAAATATAATGCTTGAGTCTTTGACCATTTACCACTTGTGTAGAGTTATCTTTCAATGAAGCAATTTTTATTGCACCTGAACGATACACCTCCACAATAACAAATGGTCCTTCCCATTTTGAGAGTAACTTTCCTGCAAAAAATCTGAGACGAGACCTATACAATAGAACTTTCTCACCAACATTAAATTCTCTTTTAAGAATTCTCCTATCATGCCATCTCTTAACTTTTTCTTTAAAGAGTCTAGCATTTTCATAAGCCTCACTTCTCCATTCATCTAAAGAACTTAAATGCAACAACCTTTTCTCACCGGCAAGTTTAAAATCTCTATTAAGTTCTCTCACTGCCCAATAAGCTTTGTGTTCTAATTCTAAAGGCAAGTGACAAGCTTTACCATAAACCATTTTATAAGGAGACATGCCCATGGGGTTCTTATAAGCAGTTCTATAAGCCCATAAAGCATCATTTAACTTACTAGCCCAATTTTTTCTAGATTTATTAACAGTCTTTTGCAAGATAGATTTAATCTCCCTATTTGACAATTCTACTTGTCCACTAGTTTGAGGATGATAGGCTGAAGCAATTCTATGATTAACACCATATTTAGCAAGAGTCTTTCTAAAACCACCATGGATAAAATGAGAACCTCCATCAGTCATAAGATATCTAGGTACACCAAACCTAGGAAAAATGACATCTTGAAGCATTTTTAAAGAGGTCTCACCATCAGCACTTTTAGTAGGTATAGCTTCTACCCATTTAGTGACATAATCAACAGCAACAAGTATATGAGTATTACCTTGTGAAGAAGGAAAAGGACCCATGAAGTCGAATCCCCAACAATCAAATGGTTCAATAACAAGAGAATAACTCATAGGCATTTCATTGCGTCTAGAGATATTACCAACCCTTTGACATTCATCACAAGATAAAATAAACTTTCTTGCATCCTTAAAGAGGGTAGGCCAATAAAAACCTGATTGTAGAACTTTCTGCGCAGTTCTATCTCCAGCGTGATGCCCTCCATAAGCACTTCCATGGCATTTCCTCAGTATTTCCTGTTGTTCATATTCAGGAACACATCTTCGCATAATACCATCGACTCCTTCTTTATATAAGTGTGGGTCATCCCAAAAGTAATGCCGCAAGTCATAAAAGAATTTCCTTCTTTGCTGAGCTGAAAAGGTTGGAGGCAAGTACTTGGAAACAATAAAGTTAGCATAATCAGCATACCAAGGACTATCTCGCGAACTTACACTTATTGCAGCCAATTGTTCATTTGGAAAGCTATCATTAACAGGAATAGGATCATAAGGAATGCTTTCCAATCTAGACAAATTATCAGCAACAGGATTTTCAGCACCTTTTCTATCTATGATATGCAAATCAAATTCTTGCAAAAGAAGTACCCATCTAATAAGCCTTGGCTTAGCATCTTTCTTTTCCATAAGGTATCTAATTGCAGCATGATCAGTATGAATAGTGACTTTCGAATCAACTATGTAGGGTCGAAATTTGTCACAAGCAAAAACTACAGCTAGAAATTCTTTTTCAGTAGTGGCATAATTCTTTTGAGCAGAATCAAGAGTTTTACTAGCATAATGAATAACATTTAACTTTTTATCTACTCGCTGCCCAAGAACAGCGCCTACAGCATAATCACTAGCATCACACATAATTTCAAAAGGTAAATTCCAATCAGGTGGTTCAACTACAGGAGCGGTGATTAAAGCCTTTTTCAAAGTTTCAAAAGCTTCCTTACAATCATCATCAAAAACAAATGGTACATCTTTTTGAAGAAGATTAGTAAGAGGCTTGGAAATTTTAGAGAAATCTTTAATAAACCTCCTATAAAAACCAGCATGACCAAGAATACTACGAATACCTTTAACATCTTTGGGACAAGGCATCTTTTCAATTGCCTCCACTTTAGCTCGATCAACTTCAATACCTCTTTCAGAAATTTTATGTCCAAGAACAATTCCTTCATTAACCATAAAGTGGCATTTCTCCCAATTAAGAACAAGGCTAGTTTCTTCACATCTCTGCAAAACTTTGTCAAGGTTGTGCAAACAATTATCAAAGGAAGTTCCATAGACGGAGAAATCGTCCATGAAGACTTCCACAATTTCCTCACAAAAGCCATGAAAAATAGCAGACATGCATCTTTGAAAAGTAGCAGGAGCATTACATAAACCAAAAGGCATACGTCTATAAGCATAAGTTCCATAAGGACAAGTAAAAGTAGTTTTCTCTTGATCTTGCGCTCTCACAGCAATTTGAGAAAACCCAGAATACCCATCAAGGAAACAAAAGTGAGTTTTCTTGGACAACCTCTCAAGCATTTGATCAATAAAAGGCAAAGGATAATGATCTTTCTTAGTTACTTTGTTAACCTTTCTAAAATCAATGCACATCCTATAACCAACTACTACTCTTTGAGGAATTAGTTCATCATTTTCATTAGGAACAACGGTAATTCCTCCTTTCTTAGGAACACAATGCACAGGACTTACCCATCTACTATCAGCAATAGGATAAATAATACCAGCTTCAAGAAGTTTTAATACCTCATTTCTTACCACTTCTTTCATCTTGGGTATTAAACGACGCTGATGCTCAACAACAGGCTTTGCATCAGGTTCCATGTTGATGGCGTGCTGACATATAGTAGGAGAAATTCCCTTCAGGTCATCAAGAGTATATCCCATAGCTCCGCGGTGTTTCCTCAACACTCCCAATAACCTTTCCTCCTCTGTACCTGAAAGTTTAGAGCTGATAATAACAGGATATATTTTCTTATCATCAATATAAGCATATTTAAGATTATCAGGCAGAGGTTTCAAATCAAAAACAGGATCCTCCTTGGGTGGCATTGTGGTACCCAAATCTTCCACAGGTAAATTGTGTTTGAGCATAGGTTGACGAAGGAATACTTCATCAAGCTCATTCCTTTCTTCCCTGAAGTTCTCACTTTCATGATTCTCCATATGTTGCTGCAAAGCATTGTTAGGAGCAAGAACAATAGATGCAAGTTGAGCAATTTCAAAATCCTCACTAGGCAATTCAGTTTCATAAGGTGCTTTAGCAAATTTAGAGAAATTGAATTCATAAGATTCACCAGCAAATTTAGTAAAGATTTTCTCTTTCTTACAGTCTATAACAGCACCACAAGTATTCAGAAAAGGTCTACCAAAAATAATAGGACAACTATCATTGGCAGCCGACCCAAGTACAAGAAAATCAGCAGGGTATTTAGTCTTACCACAAAGGACTTCGACATCTCTAATGATACCAATTGGAGAGATAGTTTCCCTATTAGCAAGCTGAATAACCACATCAATCTCTTCAAGTTTACAAGGAGCAATTTCGTGCATAATTTCCCTGTAAAGCTCATAAGGAATAGCACTAGAACTTGCACCAATATCACATAAACCATAATAGCAATGATCACCTATCCTAACAGAAAGCACAGGAACACTAGACTTCCTAGAACTTTTAGGATGTGAGACAATATTAGAAGCATCCTCACAAAAGATAATGTGTCTATCTTCTAAATTTTCAGTGACAAGATCTTTAACCAATGCTACAACAGGTTCAACAGTTATTTGCTCATCAGGTTTGGTAGTTTTCTTATTACTTTTACTAACAACACCAGTTATGATAGTATGTTCCTTAATCTTATTAGGAAAAGGAACTTTTTCAATATAAGGTTCTGGAATAATGCGATCAACAACATTAACCTCAACACCTTTAGATATATGAGAAACAGATTCATCTTTATATGGTTCATGATAATTTTTAAAACCCTCCTTCGGCAAACCGAAATAGGAAGCAAAGGCTTTATAAAAGTTTGCAACAATTTGAGAGTCAAGACCATAAGTAGTGCTAATTTTGCGATAATCATCAGTATCCATAAAATTTTTAACACACTCAAAGTCATAGTTTATACCTGACTCCCTACCTTTGTCATTCTCCCATCCTTCAGTGTTCTCCTGAATCCGATCAAGAAGGTCCCACTTAAACTCTTCTTTATTACGAGTGAACGATCCAGCACAAGTGGTATCCAATAGAGTTTTATCTTGAAAGGAGAGTCTTGCATAAAAGTTATCAATAACAATATTACCAGGAAGCTCATGAATGGGACATTTGAGCATTAATGCCTTCAATCTCCCCCACGCTTGAGCGATACTCTCTCCATCATAGGGCCAGAAGTTATATATGAGGTTCCGATCCTTATGAATCTCACTTGGAGGATAGAATTTGGAGTAAAAGAGAGGTACAATTTCCTCCCATCCAAGAGAATACCCATTCTTCAGCAGTTTATACCAATGTGCAGCTTTACCAGACAGTGATAGAGAGAATAATTTCTTCTTAACTTCTCCCATCGAGATACCTGCACACTTAAATAACTCGCACAATTCATGCAGAAATAACAAATGATCTCCAGGATGGACAGTTCCATCTCCTGCATAGCGGTTATTTGTGACACGTTCAACAATTTTCATAGGAATTTTGAACGGTATTACCTGCTCATCTGGCGCCTCCTCTACTACCTTAGCAGTGGTAGTTGTTTTCCCAAATAGGAATTCAAGAGAAGACCCCTCCATAATGAGATATAGCAGCAGGCAAAAATAAAAACAGCACGTACAATAAATGTTTCCCTTACCAATTCCACTTACCAATAGCGCTACACTCCCCGGCAACGGCGCCAGAAAATAGTCTTGATGACCCACAAGTATAGGGGGTGTATCGTAGTACTTTCGATAAATAAGAGTGTCGAACCCAACGAGGAGCAGAAGGTGTTGACAAGCGGTTTTGATGAAGGATTCACTGTAAATGCTCACAGACAAGTTTTTAGGAGTTTTTGATATGACAGATAAATAAAGTACAAGTAAATAAAATGCAGTATAATAGTTGCAGCGAGTGGCCCAATCCTTTCTACAGCAAAGGACAAGCCGGTTGTTGTACTTATAATGACCAAACGTTCTTGAGGACACACGGGAATATTGTCAAGTGCTTTCGCTTCATATAGTTGATTAATCTTCATTGTTTTGATAAGTGTTGTGTGGGTGAACCTATGCTAATGCACCGCCCTTCCTAGGACTAATACATACTTGTGATTATACCCCTTGCAAGCATCCGCAAATACAAGAAAGTAATTAAGATAAACTAACCACAGCCTTAAACTTTGAGATCCTGCTATCCCTCATGCATCGATATACCAACGGGTGTTCAGGTTTCTGTCACTCCGGCAACCCCACAATTGGCAAACGAATACACAATGCATTCCCCTAGGCCCATAAAGGTGAAGTATCATGTAGTCGACGTTCACATGACACCACTAGAAGAATAACACCACAACTTAAGCATCAAACCATTAAATATTACTCAACATAGTTCACTACTAACATCAAGACTTCTCCCATGTCCTCAAGAACTAAACGAACTACTCACAAGACATCATACGGAACATGATCAGAGGTGATATGATGATGAATAACAATCTGAACATAAACCTTAGTCCAATGGTTTCACCCAATAGCATCAATAACAAGAGTAATCAACACCGGGAGAGTTTCCCCTATGAAATAGACAAGATTCAGCCCTAGATGTTACAGCGGAGACGGGGTGCAGCGGCGGTGATGATGTGTTGGCGGTGGAGATGATGATGATGATCCCGATGAAGTCCAGCTCGATGACGGTGATGATGGCGACGATTTCCCCCTCCGGGAGGGAATTTCCCCCGGCAGATTTCTTCCTGCAGGGGAGCTTTTCGCTCTCTGGTGTTTTCCGCCTCGTGGAGGCGGCGGAATATTTCGATGGCCTCCCTCTGTGTGTTAGGGTTCGAGGGGGTCAAGTACACGAAGGGGGAACGGCTGGGATGGCCCTGGGCCTCCAAACCACCAGGCGGCGCGGCAGGGGGGCCCACCGCGCCAGCCTGTGGTTTGGGCTCCCCAGGTGCCGTCTGAAAGTGCATCTTCCCTAGATGATGTTTTGGTGTTAGTGATAACACAATTATGTATCTAACAATGTATTTTGAGCTTCCAGGGATTCTCGTTATAAGCGTCATCGATTAGAGCGTCTTAGGAGTTTTCTGCTCCAGGCAGCGGTAGTACCGCCAGGAGGGCGGTAGTACCGCTACGCAGTTCTTCCTCGCAAGCTCAGCCAGCTACCGCTGGCGGTACCGCTGGAGGTACCGCCGTTTTTCAGCTTCTGTCTCCATCAGCGGTAGCTCCAGCGGTATCGGAGCGGTAGTACCGCTGGGCAGCGGCAGTACCGCCAGCCCCAGCGGTGGTACCGCTGGGTGGCGGCAGTACCGCCCGAGGTGCTGCTGTTTTCCACCCTCTGTTGCGTTGGGCGGTAGCCGCAGCGGTACCGCAGCGGCAGTACCGCTGGGCAGCGGTGGTACCGCTGCCTCCAGCGGTAGTACCGCTTGAAGACAGGCGCGGGCTCCAGCAAATCGAGCCGTTTGAATTGAAGACGAAGAAGCAGCGGTAGTACCGCTGCCCCCAGCGGTACTACCGCCGCGGGAATTGGGCTGCGCAACGGCCACTTTTGGAGGGCTATTTAAGTGGGTCTTCTTCCCACTTGAAGACCAAGTTTTCCTATGCTCTCTCTCCTCCATTGATGAAAGCTTCAACCTACTAAGATCTCCCACTCCAACCACCCAAACCTCTTGATACTTTGTGGAGTGAAGGAGGAGGTCTAGATCTACGTCTCCACCGAAGGAATTTCAAATCCCCCACACGGATAGTGTGGAACTTGCATCTTGGGTTGCTTGTAACTCGAGGTGCCTTTGTGAGTCTCGGAGGAAGTCCGAGGCATTGTTGGGAGGCTTCAACTCATTGTGGAGTTCCCCGACCTTTGTGTACCGGCTTGGTCAACGCCATCAAGGTGACCTCATAGTGAATGAGCCGAACCCCCACGGGTAAAGCTCACGGAGAATAGAGTGAGCACATCCGTGCTATTGGAGCGCCTAGGTGGCTCCACACTCCTCCAACGTAGACGTACTTCCCTTGGGAAGGAACTACGGGAAACATCTCCGTGTCTCCACTTTGCGGTTACTTCTATCCTTTACTTGTTGCTTCCGCTACGTTGCTTACCTTGCTTGTATCACATAGGTTGCTCACTTAGTGCACATCTAGTCAACCTTGTTATACTTTGCTCAAGCCTTAATTAATCGAAAAAGAATTAAAATTTGGTAGTCGCCTAATCACCCCCCCTCTAGTCGACATATCGATCTTTCAATTGGTATCAGAGCCTCGTCTCTTATCTAAGGCTTCACCGCCTAAGAGAATATGTCGGACGTCGTGGACCCTCTCGCATCGGTTACTAATGAACGCTTTGGTGAGGTTGTTAGTGAACTCAAGAGTGAGATATCGAATCTCAATACCGAGATCACTACCAACCTCAACATAAGCATGAAGGAATCGATGCGAGAAATGTTCAAGGAGTTCCTAGGGAAACCGGATCCTCCTAAGGTTGATTTACCCTCCTTGGAAAATGTCCCGGGAAGTAGATACTCTTCCTTCTACGGGTATTGTCAATGCGGACGGAAAGGCGCAAGCCAATCCCGAAACAAAGAACTCCGAGGATGGTAACTCAACCCCAAGGAAGCCGCCGGGGGTGTATGCTAATGTTCCACCGGAACAAGTGTATAACACAATCCACCAACACGTCTCTCCGCCACACATCGCCAATATGGGCGCACCTCCTAAGCTTGATCCAAAAGACTTTCCTAATTGGCAATTCTCTATGCGTTCACACATGTCTAGTTGTTGTGTTTTCTTGATTGACATTTTAGAGCAAGGCTTCCATCCTCAAGACCCACACAACATGACTCCAACGGAGAAGGCCAATCATCAACTCAACGCCACCGCCATGCACATGATACAAACGGCCGCAAGCCCAACTTATCGCACGCATATCCGTATGTGCACGACGGCAAAGCAATGTTGGGAGAATCTTCATAACTTGTTCTTGGGGAACAAAAGCATTCAACTTTCCAAGTATGAAGCGGTTCAAGATGAAGCCGATGAGTTTGTGATGAATGAAGATGAGACCCCCGAAGATCTCTATCGAAGACTCTCCGCTCTTGCCATCACCTTGAATGATTTCGGTTTTGAGAAGATTAGTGATAATTGGATCAAGCGCAAATTTCTCAAGGCCATCACTCCCTCAAATCAAGGCTTAGCTCAAACCATTCGATCAAGACCGGACTTCTCAACACTTGACTCCAACACCGTGCTCAACGAGTTTGTATCCATTGGGATGGTTGTCAAGAGCTCTATTCATGCTCAAGCTCGGCAAAGGGGACTTGCGGGACAATCTCCAAATGTCGCTTTGAAGTCCACCACCATCACTAGTGAAGAAGAGTTTGAACATGGAGGTGAAGAGGAGGATACGGAGGACATCAAGAAAGACTATTGTGAGCACATGGCTCTTGCTTCAAGAGCCTATTGGGGCAACCGTTCCAAGAGATCTTCAAGACCTTTTGCTAAGAAGAACTTCGTTGCAAGACCAAGAGGAGACCGTCCAAAGACTTGCTATAATTGTAGTAATCTCAATCACTACATTGCCGATTGTCCTTGGGAGAATCGAGAGGACCACAATGGCAAGCTTGTGAGAAAAGACAAGTCCAAGGGCAACGGCAACAAGAACTACGTGAAGAAGAGGGTTACCAATGCCTTGTGTGTTCAAGATAGAAAAGTTTTGGAAGAATACATGTCCGGTGATGAAGATGAAGATGAAGTTGTAGCTACCGCTCGCATTGCCATAGCTACACCTTCCTCTACACCGTCATCCCTATTTGAATCCCCCAATGAAAATGAGTCCATTCCCTACACATGTCTCATGGCAAAAGCCACCTCGGTAACTCCTTCTCCTAAACCTATTGCCTCTACACCTCCTTCCTTATTGGATTGTGTAGAGAATGTTGTGAAGGAGCCCCAAAGTCCAAATGAGGTGGACGTGTGGCTAGCAATCTTAAAGGAGAAGACAAAGTGAATGTTGATGCTCTTTTGGAGCAACTTGAGGAAACTAACTCTCTTGTAGATCAAAAGGAGGAGATCATTTCGGGCATGGCAAACCGTGAGGTTGACTATGCTAATGAGATAGCGGATTTCGCTATTGCTCTTGAAAAGGAGCAAACTCGTAGAAGGTCCCTTGAGGAGGCCCTATCTAATTCCGAGGAATCCTATGCTATTGACATGTCTAGAGTTAAAAAGGATCATGAACATGCTCTTGCTACTTCTAAAGTCTATAAGAATGAGAAGCTTGAGCTAGGCATTGAACATGCTAGACTTGAGAAGGAAAACAAGAGACTTGATGAGGAACTCAAAACCCTCAAAGAGTCTTTTGCCAAACTTGAGAAGTCTCATGATCAATTCCTAGGTCAACAAGTGAAAGAAGTTATTGCTTCCACATCAAATGAAATTATTGCTAAATCTATTATTTGTTGTGAGCATGCTAACCTTGTTGAAGAGAATGCTAAGTTGAAATCTCAACTTGAGAAGGGCATTATGGCTTGTGCCCAAGGAGAAAAGAACCTCAATGACCTTTTGAGCAATCAAAAGGATCAAATTGGAAAAGAAGGACTTGGTTTCTCTACCAAGTCAAAGAAGAAGAACAACAAGAAGAAGAAGTCTTCTCCCTCTTCAAAAGCTATTATCTTTGTGAAGGAGGGGGAGTTGGCTAAAGAGAAGGAGACCAACACCATTGTGGGTGGTGAGGTCACAAGGGACCTTCCTACCCATAATGACTTTGCCGGCAAATATAACCCATCTTATGTTCTTATGAAATCTAGAGATGGTCATGTTTATGCTAAATATGTTGGCTCTTCTTATGGTGATGATTATCATTGGGCTATTTGGGTTCCTAAGACCCTTGTGACTAACAAGAAAGGACCCATCGAAAAATGGGTACCTAAATCAAAGACTTGATTCCTTGTAGGGTGTGGCGTCCGGTGCGGGTCGATGGACGGTGGATAGTGGCGCATCCCAACACATGACCGGACGCATTGACTTGGTGGATGATATTGAACCTCCTCTACCTCAATATTCACGAGTCAAAATTGGTGACAACCGCGAGCTTAAGGTATTGGGACGAGGCAAGGTCGTTGTTGCTAGAGAAGTCTCTATCAAGAATGTACTTGTCGTTGAGTCCCTTGGTTACAACTTACTCTCCGTCTATCAACTTACTAAAAGTGGTTATGGGTGTTATTTTGATGACGAGAGTGTGATCATCACCGTGAAGGGATCTCTTAAAGTAGTCTTTGTTGGACATGTCGAGTACGGCATGTATGTGCTTGATTTCTCGAAAGAGAGCATGTCGGCCGCGACTTGTCTAATGGCTAAAGTTGATGTGGGTTGGCTTTGGCACCGCCGACTAGCCCACACCAATATGAGAACACTCCATGATCTTCAAAGTGGTAATCACATTCTTGGACTAACCGATATTAAGTTTTCCAAAGATCGTGTGTGTAGATCATGCGTTCTAGGAAAGCAACATGGAGAAGCCCATCCACCAAAGACGAAGATTACCACCAACAAGATTCTAGAGCTCATTCATTTGGACCTTTTTGGTCCATTATCTTATGATAGTCTTGGTGGGAAGAAGTATTGCTTGGTGATTGTTGATGACTATTCAAGATACACATGGGTCTATTTCTTCAAGAAAAGAGTGAGACTCAACAAAGAGTCATTGACTTCATCAACATGGCTCAACGCCAATATCAAGAGAAGATCATGACAATTCGAAGTGACAATGGGTCCGAATTCAAGAACTATACCGTGGAGGGGTTTCTTAGTGAAGAGGGATTGCTCATCAATATTCCACTCCATACACCCCTCAACAAAATGGTGTTGCGGAGAGGAAGAACCGGACTCTTATGGATGCGGCTAGGACCATGATTGCGGAGTATGCTTCTCCGTTAACTTTTGGGCCGAAGCCATCTCCACCGCTTGTCATGCAACAAATCGGTTATTTCTCCGCAAGCTATTGAACAAGACCCCATATGAGATTCTTCTTGGGAAGAAACCGGATCTTTCTTATTTTCGTGTCTTTGGATGCAAGTGCTTCATTCGCAAGAAAGGTAACCGGTTATCTAAGTTTGAGACTAGATCTATAGAGGGCATCTTTGTTGGTTACTCCACAAACTCTCACGGCTATAGAGTCTACAACAAGACCACCGGTCAAGTTGAAGAATCTAGTGACGTGAAGTTTGATGAGGATAATGGCTCCCAAGTGGGGCAAGTTGATCCTAATGTTGTAGGTGATGTACCTATGGAGCTCGCTCTAAGAAGGATGGCAATTGGGGACATTCGTCCCATTGAAGAGGATCCTCCTCAAGTTCAAGATCCTCCTCGAGCTCCTCCTCAAGTCATACCATCACCAACTCAAGATCCTCCCCGTAACCAAGAACAAACTCCGAGCCCTCAAACAAGTGAGCAAGGTCAAGAACAAGATCAACCTAGTGGTTCCTCTCCACAACTTGATGTTCAAGACCAAGCTCTAGATGGTGCACACGACAATGATCAAGAACAAGATCAAGGTGGTCCTCATCAAGATCAAGCTCAAGATCAAAACAATGCACATGACTCCGATGATGAAGGAAATGATCAAGTCATCTCTCAAGAAACTTCGAAGAGGCCATCAAGAGAAGAGAATTGCGAAGAGAGCAAAAATTAACTCGCTTAGAGCATACATTGGACAAAGTTCTTGGAGGTGTCCAAAGCAAGGTCGTCACAAGAAAACAATTGGCAAGCTTTAGCACCAACCATGCTTTTGTGTCCTTCATCGAGCCCAAGAAGGTGTATGAAGCTCTTGAAGATCATGATTGGATTGATGCCATGCATGAAGAACTCAATAACTTCAAGCGCAACAAGGTGTGGAAGTTGGTGCCAAGGCCAAATGGGTGCAAGAACGTCATCGGCACCAAATGGGTCTTCAAGAACAAGCAAGATTCGAACGGCATTGTCATTCGAAACAAGGCAAGATTGGTGGCACAAGGCTACTCTCAAGTCGAAGGTGTTGACTTCGGTGAAACCTATGCCCCCGTTGCTCGTCTTGAATCTATTCGCATCTTGCTTGCATATGCATCTCATCATAACTTTAAATTGCAACAAATGGATGTTAAAAGTGCTTTCCTTAATGGTCCTATTAATGAGTTGGTATATGTTAAGCAACCTCCCGGGTTTGAGGATCCCAACCATCCGGACCATGTTTACAAGCTCGACAAGGCACTCTATGGCCTTAAACAAGCCCCACGTGCGTGGTATGAGCACCTTCGAGAGTTTCTTGTAGACCGTGGATTCCAAGTTGGTGTTATTGACCCCACCCTCTTTACCAAGAAGGTGGGTGGCAATCTTTTCATATGCCAACTCTATGTAGATGACATCATTTTTGGTTCTACTAACAATGCTTTCAATGATGAGTTTGCAAAGCTAATGACAAGCAAATTTGAGATGTCCATGATGGGGGAGTTGAAGTACTTCCTAGGATTTGAAGTGAAGCAATATAGGGAAGGTACCTTCATCAATCAAGCCAAATATACCCAAGACATGCTCAAGAGGTTCACGATGACGGAGCTCAAACCTTACAAGACACCCATGTCCACCTCCGTCGACCTCCACACCGACACCGAGGGTAACGATGTCGATCAAAAACTCTATCGCTCTATGATTGGTCTTTGCTTTATCTTTGTGCATCTAGACCGGATATTATGTTTAGTGTGGGTAAGTGTGCAAGGTATCAAGCGGCTCCCAAAGAGAGCCACTTAGTGGCGGTTAAGCGCATCTTTCGATATTTGCTTCATACCCCAAACTTTGGTCTTTGGTATCCCAAGGGTTCAAGCTTTCATCTCATGGGTACTCGGATGCGGATTATGCCGGAGAGAAGAAGGATAGGAAGTCTACATCCGGGAGTTGTCAATTTCTTGGCCGCTCCTTGGTGTGTTGGTCTTCCAAGAAGCAAAATTGTGTTGCTCTCTCCACCACCGAAGCCGAGTACATCTCCGCCGCAAGTTGTTGTGCTCAACTCTTATGGATGGTGCAAACTATGAAGGATTATGGTATTAACTTCACCAAGGTGCCCTCCTTTGCGACAATGAGAGTGCTATCAAGATCGCCCACAACCCCGTGCAACATGCCAAGACGAAGCATATTGAAGTTCGTCATCATTTCATCCGGGAGCATGTGGAAGGGGCAACATTGACCTTTCTTTTGTAGGAACCAAGGATCAACTTGCGGATATATTCACCAAGGCCCTTGATGAACCAAGATTTCGAGAGTTGAGGAATGAACTAAATGTCATTGATGCGAGCAACTTTGCTTGACCGCCTTGCACAAGTACCCATAGTAGACATCGTAACTAGTTTAGATGCATGCATGGACATAGGGGGAGTGTAGCTCAACTCATGAGTCAACACTACTTCTATTATGCGCACATAGACAATTCGTGCTTTATTTGGTCACTCCGGTGACAAATTGTGCTTAAACGATGAGTATTGGCCTTAAACCCAAGATATATCTTCGCGGTTTTGGGTTGATAATTGCTCATACATGGTGGCCTAGGCCACCGCCCTCCTCCTTTGAGGAGTTGGTTTTATTTGGATCTTATTTGGTCTTTTAGACTTCTTTTTGGGGAGAGAACTCAAGCTTGGGTCTTCAAGTTTGGTTTTTGCAAACTTGAGTTTCTTCTCCTTTCTCAGCTACTTGTCTATCCCAAGCCAACACTCTTTATTAAAACAGCCCTATCTCTCTCTAAAAATGCCTTTTTCATGCTCTTGGTTGTTTGGATGGTCGGAAACGGCGGTCAAATCGGATTCGGGGCTCATTTTGAGCCCTAGCTGTTTTTCCCCAGGCGCCGGTACTACCGGGCACCCTGGCGGTACTACCGCTGCGCGTGCTTCACAGCACTGTGCAGCGCGGTATCGCCACGGTGCCTGTTTTTACCAGGACCGGTACTACCGCTGGATCGAGCGGTAGTACCGCTCGCGGAGTTTGGACAGATAAGGCTCGGGGGACTCGTTTTTGAGGGTTTCTCCCTCATTTCGTTTCTTCCCCAACTCCTTCTCCTCCCACCTCCGCCGCCGCCGGCCACTCCTCCGCCGGGAAGGAGCTCTCCCAGGCTTGGATCTTCAACCTCCACGCCCCGGGACGCCTCCTGCATCTCTCCTCCTCCTCGATCCTCTGCCATGAGTTCCGGTATGCCCTATCCCTCTCTCTCATCTAGTTGATGGATAGAGATGAAATTAGTGGTGTTCCTCTTGGATTCGTGGTAGATTGAGTAGGTAGAGATGTGTATTTGTGGATCTAGAACCTTGTCTATAAATTTGTTGCGAAATTTGTGGCTAGATTGAAAGTTCCTCTTCCTAGATTTAGAGGAGTAACCCTAGATAATGTTAGTGCTTTTTAAGCCATAATATTACCTCTTGTTACATCTCCAACACTAGATTTGGCACTCTCCCTCTAGTTTTAATTTCATACAATTTTGTAGACATGTGCTCTTTTTCTCCAAAATAATGAAATGGTGCATTCTTACCTATGTGCTTGCCCCTCCCATGCTATTCACAGGTAGTGCGTCTCGTGGTCGCACCAAGTCTGTGGGCGCAAGAAACCAAGGACCGATGGTGGTGATGAGATTCAAGATGAGATTGATGGGGTTCCCGTGACTCGCCGGAGGTTTCCACCTCCGGAGAAGACCTGCCCAAGAGGACCAAGACTGCTAGTCAATGTCGGACAAGGATTTTGCGGTCAAGCGGGCTGTCAATTGCTATGTGATTGAGAGGATGGATCAAATTCCCTCCATTCGGGGCAACAATCCTTCTTTCACAACAAGTTCCAAGAACAATGCTACAATGAGATCTTGTTGAAGAAGCCGGTGGAGAACTATGTGGAGCAACACTTCATCAATATGGATCACATGAGGGACAAGATTGATTACTTTGGAGAAGCTTGATTTGCGAAGAGTTTGGGCTTTTACCCATGATGGAGTTGGAACAAGATTTTGATGAGAAGCTTGTGGCTCAGTTTCTAGCCACCGTTCACTTTGGCAATGAGACGGAGCGCACCATCACATGGATGACAAAGGAGAAGAAGTTTGAAGAGAAGTGGTCTGCAATTGCTCAGATGCTTGGTTATGAGGAGTTTGGTTCCGTCCTCTACGAGACTTTGATGATACTCACTTCCGTGTCATCATGGGGGTGCAGGCTGTAGAAGTGAGAAGCTTTGCCTTTATATGACCCGGAGAGCGCTGAGAAGTGGAAGGTTGGCAAGTCAAGGGACTTTTCCCACTTGGGACATCATGCACGGATTTATCGCGAGACCATCAACCCAAAGGTGGGCAACATTGATGAAATTCATGGTTCTCAAGAATCTATGCTCCTCACAAGGGAGATGCAAGGAAAAGGGAAGAAGTTGGATGTCATGGATTTCATTTGGCATGAACTTTGGGAGGTCATTATCAAGAAGAAGAACATCGCTTTTGCTCCTCTCATCATGCGTATCATCATTTGGAAGTGGGTTGAGGAGAACGATGTTGCGGAGCTTGGGGATGCGGAGGATGGATCCCCACAAGAGTAAGCGGCTCCTTGTTAAGCCCCATCCGAAGAAGAAGAAGAGCAAAGAAGTTGTGGATGAAGCCGGTCCCTCTCACACTAAGAAGGAAGGGCCTTTCCTTTGGATGGCTACTTCTATGAAGAAGCTCTTCAAGCTGACCAAGAAAGTTGAGAGGAACCAATATGATGTCTATGAGAGCACGATGAAGGCTCGCCAAGCTGAAATTGCTCACCGTCGTGCTCAAGGAGAACAAGTGCAGTCCGGCTCGGAGAAGAACATCACTCCATGGGAGGAGTGGCAAGCTCAGGACAGTGCAGGGCAGGTGATCACTTGGGCAGATTATGAAGAAGATGAAGTCACCTCTCAGCAGCCTCCGTTCGGTTTCGAGTGACCCTTGGGGCGTTAGCATCGGTCTTCCCTTTTTGGTGTCTCGATGCCAAAGGGGGAGAGATATCTAGTAGCTCGTACGGGGTTTCGCAAGGGTTGTGTGTCACAAGCTTGTTTTCGTTTGTTTCTCTTATGCTTGTGAACACTTTTTTTTTCTGTTGTGGATCTCTCCATGTGGTGTAAGACATGTGAACCTTAATTGCTTAGCTTATGTTTATCTTTGTTCATGTCTTATTCTTTGTTGCAAGCTCTTTATCTATATTATTTGCAAAGTTTGCAAAAGCTAGGGGGAGCATTGATCCTAGGTTGTGTGCGTTTGTGCATTCAAAAGCATTTCATGAATAATGCACATGTCTAGGGGGAGCTCCGTCTATCTTTTACAAATCTTTTGCCTTGCGATAATTGTGTTGTCATCTAACGCCAAAAAGGGGGAGATTGAAAGTGCATCTTCCCTAGATGATGTTTTGGTGTTAGTGATAACACAATTATGTATCTAACAATGTATTTTGAGCTTCCAGGGATTCTCGTTATAAGCGTCATCGATAGAGCTTGCAAATTGGTCTTAGAGTTTTCTGCTCCAGGCAGCGGTAGTACCGCCAGGAGGGTGGTAGTACCGCTGTGCAGTTCTTCCTCGCAAGCTCAGCCAACTACCGCTGGAGGTACCGCCGTTTTTCAGCTTCTGTCTCCATCAGCGGTAGCTCCAGCGGTACCGGAGCGGTAGTACCGCTGGGCAGCGGCAGTACCGCCAGTGTGGAGGTTATGCCGAACGGGTATACCTGCCACGGTGGATAAAACCTGGCCCACTAGGGAGGCCCATCAGATAAAGCCGGAGGGCTTAATGGAGAAGGCCTCATGGGCTTAGGCGCAAGGATAAGCTCTGGGCTAGCTTAGTGAAGTCCAAGACGAAGGCCTGGCTGCGTTCGCCTTAGGGAGCAAGTTAGGGTTTGTTACCGTGTTAGTCTAGGACTCGTGATCTAGGTCGGTTAAGGCTTTCCTTGTAGGGGAAGGCTGGGCGCCTTTGTAAGCCAGCCTTCCAGCAGCCTTAGGGCAGACGCATACAACCTCATTGTAACCTGTACACATATTTGCCTTGAGTGAATTATAGCAGCACGTAGGATCTCGCCACCGTCGTGAGATCCGAAGCTAGGTAAAATCGTGTGTGCAATCCCGTCACTGGAACCCTCCACGTTCTTCCCCACCTCCTCTACGGTACGTATGAATACTTCTAGTAGTTCCGCGTTACCAATACCTCGACAGTTGGCGCCCACCGTGGGGCCCAAGGCGTCAGGAGTTTTGTTTCAGGCGGGAGCATTGGGTGAGATCGGCAAGACTATGGCAGTTGGTCGCGCCCGCATCATCAACAACTTTGGGTGCATCGAAGACGACGGGTCCTACGTCTCAGCAAACGACGCACTGGTGTCAAGCTTCGTCGTTCCCTTCGGCACCATCAACATCTTCATGGGTTTTACGGCTGAGGCGTATGGATTCCCCAGGGGATCCGCCGCCTTTTGGCCCACCCACCACCCCATCAATTATGCAATCGAGCAACAACACAGATCGGATCAGGCCTTTGTCTATCACGATCTGAGTGACTCTGATACCCAAAGTGAGTCTGGCTCCAGCTCTTATGAGCTTATGGAGCCCGCCTCTCGCTTTGTCGGTGTCATTGACGCATCTGGCCCCAAGCCGGCCGAATCTGACCCTGAGTCAATATTACCTGCCTTACAGACAGGAGCAGACTCAGAAGCCGGATCTGAGGGCACCGCTCCAATGGCGGAAGATTCAGATCTCGATGAGCATAAGGAGGAAGACTTCGCAGCACAGGTTGCCGCCCGAGGCTATGGCTCATCCGATCCAAACGAAGTCTTAATGACTTTCCGGCACAGATAGCTCTGAAGGATGGTGCGGCCGCGGCTAAACCAGACGAGGCTGAAGTTTCCTCTAGCATCAAACACATTGGTGACAAGGCGGAAAAGCCAGAGGATGTGCTGGACCCTAAAAGGCCTCCCCCGGCTGCGCCTATTGAAGAAGACCTGGAACGGTCAAAGGAGGAACACATGCGCGCATTGGAGCTACTCAAAACACCTTTGGGACCAAATCCAACCGCGGTTGAACTTGAGGAAAGACGGAAGGCGCTCCTGGCTGAGACTGAAGTCAACATCAAGTATAAGTTGTCCCTCCTGAACAAGGAAAAAGAGTTAATCCTAGTTGGAAAGGCTCTAGAAGAGGAAGAGTACCAGCGTGAGCGCGATGTTGAGAAATTCCGCAAAATACGAAGTATACGTCTCATATTAGTTTCCGTCTTATCAGGTAAGACGGCCGAAACCAGATCTATATGATGATCTTCAGATGGGCCTAAGGCTGTCTCTTGTTGAATGGAGGGAGTGGGGGGAGCGATGGCTGGAGAGGGCTCAGTCTTCTTTTGCCTGGCAGAAATTACTTTCTTCCTCTTGAGAGGCGCAGTTGGTTTGATCCTGCAAATCACATACAAAATAAGATAACATTCATAGACATTGTTCGCCTTACTAAAGAAATTGAGGTTCGGCTTACTTCTGTACTGGAGCATTGAAGGCCGCATCTTCATCGTCCTCAATGTCGAGCACTTCGGCGTTAACAGGGATGGCTTTTTCACGCTTCCGCCTTTCTGCTGCTGAAGTTGCTGCAGTGGCTCCTGACGCCTTTCGTTTCCGAGTTTTTGAGGCTCGGGTGCTGCTTCAGGCACGTAAAACAAAGGAGCCAGCAGATTATCCGGCAAAAGGGCGAGCTGAAATCAAAAGTGATATTAGTAAGGCAAACATTGTGGAAGTGTAAAAACAGTAATGGTAAATGCCTTACCTTAGGAGCCGGGTTGGTGGCTGTGTATATAGGACGCTGCTCTGTGAGCTGGATCCTTTCCTTGGCAATCCTCTTAAAGCGATACATAAGGGCATCGTGCGTAAGGTCACTCTCACTAACACAGAGGGGATCTTTCTTCTGGTCCATGTAGTGGCACATGAGTCCTTTGCGATCTTTCAAAGGCTGGATTCGTCTTGACAACCAGCATAGGATGGTGTCTGCGCCCGTGAGCTTGGGCACAACAGTCATTGTCAAATACTCAATCCGCCTTTGCATGCGACGGAGGTTGTCAGGAAGGACCTTCAGTGGTTTCTCGCCCCAAGAAAGGCGAGGCTCCGCAGGCAAAGGAGAAAAGCGAGGAAGTCCTGTCTTTGCCTACTGGTGCCATGTCTTTGCAGTAGAAGAAGGAGCTATTCCAGCCTTTAATGGAATCTATTTTGGCGCCTTAGGATACCAGTCTCTGCCTCTACGAAGGTTGATGCTAACTATTCCTAAGGAAAGCAGTTCTTCCTTCTTTGTTTGGCGCTTGCAGGTAAAGCAGTACTTGAAGAATTCTAAGCTGGGCTCTATGCCTAGGTATCCTTCGAATAAAGCCATAAAGCCGGCTATGTACAAGATACTATTGGGGCCTACGCTATGAGGCTGAAGGCCATAGTAGTCTAAGACTGATTGGAAAAAAGGATGCGGAGGCAAAGACAAACCGCGGAGGAGATGTGAGACGAGGAGCACTCGTTCATCGCCGGCGGGATCTGGAGCAGGGTGGCCGTACGCTGACCGCCAGTGGCATTTCTCCTGTGGTGGGAGGATACCCTCCTTTTGCAGCTGCGTGAGGTCCGTGTCAGTGACGGTGGAAGCTGCCCAGTTGCGGGATGATGCTTCCTCTCCCTCCTCCTCTGCCTCCGCCGCATCGCCCTCATCGGAGGGCTGGGCATTCTTCTCTGCTTCGGTGGAGATGGCCGCAGAACTTGTCGCCGCTGCCACGCGAGATGCAGATGCATCCGCGGAGCTCGATCCCCTCATGGTCAGATCTTGTTCCTCCGTCGCTGCCGACGCCGCCGCCGTTGCCGCTCCCGCGGTCGCATCGGAGCTCTCCATGAGTGGGTGCGCAGGTGGTGGTGGTGGAGCTCGCCGGAGTTCAGATGGGACAGGCGCGAGGAGGACGATGAACAGGGAATGAACCAGGTGGAAAAAATCAGTCCCCTTTTATGGGGGCCGTGTGCCGCGATTAGTGCGGTGAGATAACGTTCGCGTGATTTTCGCCACGCGTCCCGCAACGGTCAGGTAGTGGGCATCTTCTCCCGCACGCCTCGGAGATCGTGTGCGGAAGAATAGCAGTAATGGCGTCACAACGTCTCTTTGCTTGTCCAGACTTTCGTGGACTGGCTTTGACTACGGTGACGTCATGACAAGACTCGACGCTGACAGAATCTTTCTGCCAGATTGTTCAAAGTGCAGGAGAGTTCGGCTTAATCCTTAAGGCAGACTGAATGTCTCATTTTGGAATGCTCCAAGCTCTTCTGTCCGCCTTGCACAAAGGCGAAAGCCCGTGTTTCACAAAGACGGCAAACGAAGAACTTAAACCTTTCCGGGGACTACTGTGGAGGTTATGCCGAACGGGTATACCTGCCACGGTGGATAAAACCTGGCCCACCAGGGAGGCCCATCAGATAAAGCCGGAGGGCTTAATGGAGAAGGCCTCATGGGCTTAGGCGCAAGGATAAGCTCTGGGCTGGCTTAGTGAAGTCCAAGACGAAGGCCTGGCTGCGTTCGCCTTAGGGAGCAAGTTAGGGTTTGTTACCGTGTTAGTCTAGGACTCGTGATCTAGGTCGGTTAAGACTTTCCTTGTAGGGGAAGGCTGGGCGCCTTTATAAGCCAGCATTCCAGCAGCCTTAGGGCAGACGCATACAACCTCATTGTAACCTGTACACATATTTGCCTTGAGTGAATTATAGCAGCACGTAGGATCTCGCCACCGTCGTGAGATCTGAAGCTGGGTAAAATCGTGTGTGCAATCCCGTCACTGGAACCCTCCACGTTCTTCCCACCTCCTCTACGGTACGTATGAATACTTCTAGTAGTTCCGCGTTACCAATACCTCGACAGCCAGCCCCAGCGGTGGTACCGCTGGGCAGCGGCAGTACCGCCTGAGGTGCCGCTGTTTTCCACCCTCTGTTGCATTGGGCGGTAGCCGCAGCGGTACCGCAGCGGCAGTACCGCTGGGCAGCGGTGGTACCGCTGCCTCCAGCGGTAGTACCGCTTTGAAGACGGGCGCGGGCTCCAGCAAATCGAGCCGTTTGAATTGAAGACGAAGGAAGTAGCGGTAGTACCGCTGCCCCCAGTGGTACTACCGCCGCGGGAATCTGGGCTGCGCAACGGCCACTTTTGGAGGGGCTATTTAAGTGGGTCTTCTTCCTCACTTGAAGACCAAGTTTTCCTATGCTCTCTCTCCTCCATTGATGAAAGCTTCAACCTACTAAGATCTCCCACTCCAACCACCCAAACCTCTTGATACTTTGTGGAGTGAAGGAGGAGGTCTAGATCTACGTCTCCACCGAAGGAATTTCAAATCCCCCCACACGGATAGTGTGGAACTTGCATCTTGGGTTGCTTGTAACTCGAGGTGCCTTTGTGAGTCTCGGAGGAAGTCCGAGGCATTGTTGGGAGGCTTCAACTCATTGTGGAGTTCCCCGACCTTTGTGTACCGGCTTGGTCAATGCCATCAAGGTGACCTCATAGTGAATGAGCCGAACCCCCACGGGTAAAGCTCACAGAGAATAGAGTGAGCACATACGTGCTATTGGAGCGCCTAGGTGGCTCCACATTCCTCCAACGTAGACGTACTTCCCTTGGGAAGGAACTACGGGAAACATCTCCGTGTCTTCACTTTGCGGTTACTTCTATCCTTTACTTGTTGCTTCCGCTACGTTGCTTACCTTGCTTGTATCACATAGGTTGCTCACTTAGTGCACATCTAGTCAACCTTGTTATACTTTGCTCAAGCCTTAATTAATCGAAAAACAATTAAAATTTGGTAGTCGCCTAATCACCCCCCTCTAGTCGACATATCGATCTTTCACCGTCTCAGCCTTCCCTTTTGGCCTCCTCCATCTTCTGGTAAAATAGGGACTTCCATATGTCTCCTTCGATTTATTGATCTTCAGAAATAGTGCATCTCGACGGTGCTTTTTCCAGCAGAATCCTGACTCCGGTGTCCAATTCTCCATTATTCATCAAACATGCAAAATAGGTAAAATAACATAAGTAACACTTCTAAATATGAAATATATCGATGAATAGCAGTAAATTATGATATAAAATAGTGATGCAAAATGGACGTATCAGCCAAGCGCGCGATGGGCTTGGCGGGCCCGATCTGGGCTCGCCGGACCTGGTAGGTGGAGCGGCGTTCCTCCAAGGGCTTGGGGTGCGGGCGGCAATGGTGGCAGTAGTGCCGCCCCGTGCGCCTGCAGGACAAGGCCGAGCACCCGATGGGCTTGGCGGGCCCAATCTGGGCTCGCCGGGCCAAGGTGGCGGAGCTCCACTGCGCTGCGCGTCCTGGACGCCTCTTCGTCGCCGGATTCTCCGAGGGTGGCAGTGGCTGGTGGGTTTGCCGGCGCCGGTGGGTGTGATGTGTGTCGAGGTGGTGAGCGGCTAGGGTGAACACCCTGTCTCGGCCCTGTGCCGTGACCGGCGATGGCGACGGCTGTGGCCGTCGTTGACCTTCCTGGAGGCGTCGCTGTTCTGTTGCTGCCCACTTCCGCACGGATCGGCCAGTTTGGTTCTCCAGGGGAAACCCATGATCTCGTGATCGGACGATGACGGCACTTCGGTGTCGTTTTCCCTCCTGGGGGCTTTGTTTTCGGAGACCGGCATCGGCAAGAGGGACCTGAGGTTCGCGGTGGTTGGTGTGAGTGTCGGGAGCACTCTCGGCATACCGCCGACATCGGGCGTGCGTGGTGGTCTTCTTCTCAGGATTGGAGGGCGTCTCTCCTCGGTGCTGTTGAAGACGGCGAACAAGCTCGTGGCGGTGCTGTTGCGAGGAAGTCGAAGTCATACGATAGACGATGATGTATGATGACGTTGCCCAGCTGGCCCTTCTGGTGCCCTGTATGCCTTGTAGTGCTCTTTGTCGATGTAAAGGTATTCGCCGGTTTTCCTTTGATTAACCGAGCAGTTCGGGTCCTTGTACCATCTTCTTCTATCAATGAATCTGGCAGTTCTCCTGCCATCGTTCAATTTTTTTTAATTGTGGGCATTGTGGACCACCATAAGCAATATCTGATATAAATTCCACCCATAATAAGCAAGAAAGTGATATAGTTGTGCTGACTCTGACTCTAAACACCTAAGAGCAACTCCAACAGATGATGTATAATACATCACCTATTTTCGTTTTACAACACCTATTTTTTGCGCTTTACATCACCAAATCGATTTCGTCCATTCCGGGTGATGTTTAATAGGTCACCACTGAAATTCCAGATGATGCAAAATAGGTCACATGTTTGACTTTGTCACATCAATAGCAATGAGAATATATCGAATGAATTATTACGATTAAATGATAGCCCTATCTATATTCCAAGTAGTAACAGGATATATGTGACACAAATATCATGAAACTCATATCTTAAATGATTCTAAACACAAATAAAATATAAATTGTAATCAAATAGTACATCACACAAATAGTTCATCAATTATTACACAAATAGTTCATGATCAAGTTCCACACATAGCATCAAAAAATACAAATAGTTTGACATACAAGAAATAGTTCACCGAATGAAACAAGCTAGTTGGTTTGTTGCCCAAACCATGTCCACCACTCCACGATGAGATCTTTCTGAAGATTCTCGTGCACGTCGGTATAACGAATGGCATGGTACGTCTCAAGAAAGTGGGAGCTGCGGTCCACCCTCCGTTGCGGCCGAACCAGCTGACCCACCAACTCATAGTGACCATAATCTAAAATTTGAAAGGTGATATGTCCAAGATCTCTAGCACAATTCCTCCTCTGCTCGAAGAACCGGTCATGCAACATCACGGAGTTTGCAATGTGCTTGATTAACTCGGTTCCCATCCTAAACCGGCGATGCAAGTATCGCTTGGGAAACACGGTTTCTCCACAAAATAGTTGAGCATCAACCGGTTGTCCCTTCGACCCTTGCCCTCCCTAGCCTCTCACGACCGAACATGAAACAACCACGCTTCAGCCATTTGTTCTTGTAATGAAAGATCCATAGCAATGTCCTCCTCTTCCATGTCAAACTCTTCATCCGACGTCATAATCAAACGAACTCGAACCATCTTCATATGAACATCTACAATCAAACAATTGTTTGTGAAAACTAATCCTACTACATCTCCTACAACAAAAGAATTAAAATGTAAATAGCAAGTTGTATCAAATACCTTGTGTGTGAGCGGTGAGGTCATCCACCGCTGTGGTGGTAGTTGCGTCGTCCACGTTGTCGGAGCACGGCAGAGGACGTGGCGGAGCGTGGCAGAGATGCAGACCGGCACGGCAGAGGTCCGGCCCATGTTGCTGTTATCCTCGGCTGCTGCACCATATGAGGCTCTTCGTTCACCGCATTGGAAATGGACAAAATATCGCCTGCTACCGCTGCTCCTCGGCGGATCTATCTCTTTTAAGTAGTATAGTTTTCTATCACACTTAATAAATTAAAGACAAAACTTTATGCTAAACTTAAATATACGATGTCGTTCTTATACAATGAAATGTTTGTGGTCTACAAACATATCAGATAAGTTTAACAATACTTTGCAAAAAAAAAATCCATGTAATTCTTTTGTTACATTGTCTCACAAATATACCTTTTATCAAATCGAGTTTTTAACTGTAAAGAGCAAACACAAAATGCATGCTTCTGTAATGTGACACTCATATGCGTATTAGTGTATATGAACTTATTTTTGTTGGTGTTTCTTATCTGTCGAGGTATTGGTAACGCGGAACTACTAGAAGTATTCATACGTACCGTAGAGGAGGTGGGGAAGAACGTGGAGGGTTCCAGTGACGGGATTGCACACACGATTTTACCCAGCTTCGGATCTCACGACGGTGGCGAGATCCTACGTGCTGCTATAATTCACTCAAGGCAAATATGTGTACAGGTTACAATGAGGTTGTATGCGTGCCCTAAGGCTGCTGGAAGGCTGGCTTATAAAGGCGCCAAGCCTTCCCCTACAAGGAAAGCCTTAACCGACCTAGATCACGAGTCCTAGACTAACACGGTAACAAACCCTAACTTGCTCCCTAAGGCGAACGCAGCCAGGCCTTCGTCTTGGACTTCACTAAGCCAGCCCAGAGCTTATCCTTGCGCCTAAGCCCATGAGGCCTTCTCCATTAAGCCCTCCGGCTTTATCTGATGGGCCTCCTTGGTGGGCCAGGTTTTATCCACCGTGGCAGGTATACCCGTTCGGCATAACCTCCACAGTAGTCCCCGGAAAGGTTTAAGTTCTTCGTTTGCCGTCTTTGTGAAACACGGGCTTTCGCCTTTGTGCAAGGCGGACAGAAGAGCTTGGAGCATTCCAAAATGAGACATTCAGTCTGCCTTAAGGATTAAGCCGAACTCTCCTGCACTTTGAACAATCTGGCAGAAAGATTCTGTCAGCGTCGAGTCTTGTCATGACGTCACCGCAGTCAAAGCCAGTCCACGACAGTCTGGACAGCAAAGAGACGTTGTGACGCCATTACTGCTATTTTTCCGCACACGATCTCCGAGGCGTGCGGGAGAAGATGCCCACTATCTGACCGTTGCGGGACGCGTGGCGAAAATCACGCGACGTTATCTCACCGCACTAATCGCGGCGCACGGCCCCATAAAAGGGGAACTGATTTTCTCCATGGTTCATTTCCCTGTTCATCGTCCTCCTCGCCCATCCCATCTGAACTCCGGCGAGCTCCACCACCACCTGCGCACCCACCCATGGAGAGCTCCGATGCGACCGCGGGAGCGGCAACGGCGGCGGCGTCGGCGGCGACGGAGGACAAGATCTGGCCATGAGGGGATCGAGCACCGCGGATGCATCTGCATCTCGCGCGGCAGCGGCGACAAGTTCTGCGGCCACCTCCATCGAAGCAGAGAAGAATGCCCAGCCCTCCGACGAGGGCGATGCGGCGGAGGCAGAGGAGAGGGAGAGGAAGCATCATCCCGCAACTGGGCAGCTTCCACCATCACCGACGCGGACCTCACGCAGCTGCAAAAGGAGGGCATCCTCCCACCACAGGAGAACTGCCACTGGCGGTCAGCGTACGGCCACCCTGCTCCAGATCCCGCCGGCGATGAACGAGTGCTCCTCGTCTCACATCTCCTCGCGGTTTGTCTTTGCCTCCGCATCCTTTTTTCCAATCAGTCTTAGACTACTATGGCCTTCAGCCTCATAGCGTAGGCCCCAATAGTATCTTGTACATAGCTGGCTTTATGGCTTTATTCGAAGGATACCTAGGCATAGAGCCCAGCTTAGAATTCTTCAAGTACTGCTTTACTTGCAAGCGCCAAACAGAGAAGGAAGAACTGCTTTCCTTAGGAACAGTTAGCATCAACCTTCGTAGAGGCAGAGACTGGTATCCTAAGGCGCCAAAAATAGATTCCATTAAAGGCTGGAATAGCTCCTTCTTCTACTGCAAAGACATGGCGCCAGTAGGCAAAGACATAGGACTTCCTCGCTTTTCTCCTTTGCCTGCGGAGCCCGCCTTCTTGGGGCGAGAAACCACTGAAGGTCCTTCCTGACAACCTCCGTCGCATGCAAAGGCGGATTGAGTATTTGACAAAGACTGCTGTGCCCAACTCACGGGCGCAGACACCATCCTATGTTGGTTGTCAAGGCGAATCCAGCCTTTGAAAGATCGCAAAGGCTCATGTGCCACTACACGGACCAGAAGAAAGATCCCCTCCGTGTTAGTGAGAGTGACCTTACGCACGACGCCCTTGTGTATCGCTTTAAGAGGATTGCCAAGGAAAGGATCCAGCTCACAGAGCAGCGTCCTATGTACACAGCCGCCAACCCGGCTCCAAGGTAAGGCATTTACCATTACTGTTTTTACACTTCCACAATGTTTGCCTTACTAACACCACTTTTGATTTCAGCTCGCCCTTTTGCCGGATAATCTGCTGGCTCCTTTGTTTTACGTGCCTGAAGCGGCACCCGAGCCCTCAAAGACTCGGAAACGAAAGGCTTCAGGAGCTACTGCAGCAACTTCAGCAGCAGAAAGGCGGAAGCGTGAAAGCCATCCCTGTTAACGCCGAAGTGCTCGACATTGAGGACGATGAAGATGCGGCCTTCAATGCTCCAGTACAGAAGTAAGCCGAACCTCAATTTCTTTAGTAAGGCGAACAATGTCTATGAATGTTATCTTATTTTGTATGTGATTTGCAGGATCAAACCAACTGCACCTCTCAAGAGGAAGAAAGTAATTTCTTCAGGCAAAGAAAGACTGAGCCTTCTCCAGCCATCGCTCCCCCACTCCCTCCGTTCAACAAGAGACACCCCAGGCCCATCTGAAGATCATCATATAGATTGGACTCAGCCGTCTTACCTGATAAGACGGAAACTGAAAAGTTGGCCAGGGCTGCCGCTGCTGGGAAGGCGGCGGTACTTCAGTCAGAGCCGAACGAGCCCATTACTCGTGAGGCTATCCGCAACATGGTGAAGCAAGAGCTCTTTGACGACGAGGGGTACATCTTACCCAACATCGCCGCCATGCTTGCCGATGAGAAGGAGCGCAACGAGCCGCCTCCGAAGCTAAGGCCAGTTGGTCAAACATTGACCATATTGAATCTGGAAGACAATTGTGACGAGCTGTACGTCACAATGAAGAAGAGCTACAAAGCCTTGAAGGCCATGATGCAGGTAAACATTCCGTCTTTATGTACATACTAGTCCCCGGGCATTACGTTGTGCTTTGACTAAGCCGACGTAATGGCCTTTCTTTAATGTTGATAAAGACTCAGTCCCCAAGCCCATTGTAGCATACTTATTGTCTTTACCTTTCTTACTTACTACTACCCTTGCCTAGCAGAGCAGTGAGCAACTTACATGCGATCTATGGTACTCACTGAGTAACCAAAGGCAAGTGCTCAAGCAAGCCGTCGCCGAAAATAAGGCGAACAAAGGTAAATGTTGTTCTTTCACATGCAATGTGACTTTAGTTCATTTTAAGCATAAGATGCTCAACACATGCAATGTGTTTTGCGCAGCTGTTGTGGCGAAGGCAAAACAGATCGTCAGCGAGACTGGCGATATAGAAGTGTAAGGCGGGAAAATGCCGCCTTGTTTAAGCAACTGGAGGAGAACCGAAAGACGGCCGAGGCCAATCTTAAAGCCGTCCAAGACAGCGCGCTGAAGAGCAGACAAACTGAAGGCAGAACTTTGAAACTGCAGCGACAGGCTGAAAAGGATGGGCTCCTAATCCAGAGCTTACAAGGTCGTCTTGAACGCCAAGCTGATGAGAGCACCGCCATTGACGAAACTGCTAAGTAAGCCTTCTTCTTTACTTCTCGCACTTTCTGTCACTTTTCGCCTTTATTCAACACTTCATGCGCCTTAATTTTTTCCATTCCTCCCTTCCTCAGTTCCAGCTGGATTTGGGGAAAGGCTTACCTCTGAGACGCGCCTGGAGCTTATCTTGGAGTGTGGCGAGATTGTGTCAGGGCTGTATGCGGGAAGAGACGTTGTCGCCAACATCTTCCCAAAACAGCTGCCCCAAGTGACAAACACCAGCAACTTGCTGCCACTTCTTCAGAACTGCGTCCCAGAGGTGGTGGAGCGTCTTCGCTCAGCAGCTAGAGGCGGAGCAAAACTTGCTCTAGGACTTGTTCGCGGCCACTACCCCGAGTCAACATGTGGCGCGTTATCAAGTGTTTCCCAGCCAAGGACAGAGACGGCAACGAGCTCGTCAAAGAAAAGGTCTATGCCTCTGTCTCTGGCTTTGCCTCAGCCGTTGGAGATGGTAGACTTGTCTATCTTCTTCTCCAAGAAGCCTGTGCCTCCCCGTCCTGACGACGTGTCTGATGACGAAGCCGAAGCCCCACCACTGGCAATGGCGATGAGTCAGAAGACGGAAATGAAGAAGAAGAAGAAGGCGAGTCTGAAGCTACGCTGGATCCATCCAAGTCCCCTGCGTCTTCGCCTCCTCAGTCCCCTGCATAAGATGCAGGAAAAACTTTGCATTAAGCGTGTCATGAAAGATGGCACAAAAGACTTGTTAAGTTATGTTTTGTAATGGCAGGAGCCTTTTTATCTGTTGAACATGTTTGTTTTGCGACGCATGCACTTATTTTTAAAAGGCTTGCAAACTATGCTCCTTATCCGTCTTAAGTTTTCTGGCTTATATGCTTTAGCCTTTTCGTATGCTGGCAGAACCTAAGGCACGGAACACTTCGCTGGCAACAGGGTTAGTAACCAAACTGTTTAAACACAGAAACGGCGCCGGCTTTTGGTGCGTAAAGCATCTACTAAGACAAGCCAGCATATACGCGATCAGATAAATACTCTTAGACGGATGCAATTTTAATTTTTGTAAGGCCTTAAGGCAAAAGCATCATGTGAGTAACCACAAGCACGAAGCCAATTCGGGTTAACATTGATATTTTTATCGAAATATATGATCAAATGGAAATAAAAGACGGCGAGAACTCATGCATAAAAATAATTGAGGGAACCAAAGACTTTTATTTCATAATCATATATGGTGTGATTACAATAGAATTGCTAAGTGTAAAAAGGACGTAGCTGCTCAATGTTCCAAGGACGTTTCGTCTCCTTGAGCACTGCTTCTTCGTTCCTTTTCCTTTTGCGGCCTCTTTTCTTCTTCTTCTCGATATCACGGAGGTCCACAAGATAATATGCCCCGTTCTTAAGCGCTTTGCTGATAACGAAGGGTCCTTCCCATATGGGAGATAGTTTGTGCTCCTTTTGCTGAACAAGGCGAAGCACCAAATCGCCTTCTCGAAACGATCTCCGTCTTACCTTGCGACTGTGGTAACGCCGCATGTTCTGCTGATAAATGGCGGAGCGCTGAAGCGCTATCTCACGCTCTTCTTCGAGAAGGTCTAAGCCATCCTGTCTGGCTTCTTCTGCGTCTGCTTCAACGTAGGCTGTTACACGAGGTGTGTCGTGCAGGACATCTGTTGGGAGTACCGCTTCAGCGCCATATATGAGAAAGAAAGGGGTATAGCCTGTTGCACTGCTTGGAGTTGTGCGTATGCTCCATAAGACAGCAGGTAATTCTTCTACCCATGCTCCAGCTGCTCTATGCAAAGGCACTTCTAATCTTGGCTTTATTCCCTGTAGATTATACTGTTGGTTCGCTCAACTTGGCCATTCGATTGTGGATGAGCCACAGATGCTAAGTCCAAACGAATACCAACTTCACCACAGTACTTTGCCAGTTCTCCTACGGCGAAGTTTGTCCCATTGTCCGTAATGATACTGTGGGGGACGCCAAATCTCGTTATAACCTCAATGACGAACTTCTTGGCTGTTGCCCCATCAAGCTTTTTTATGGGCTTAGCTTCAACCCACTTGGTGTATTTATCCACCGCAACTAAGAGATGTTTGACGCCGCCTCGCGCAGTCCTGAATGGACCTACCATGTCCAGTCCCCAGACCGCAAATGGCCACGTGATTGGATGGTGCGCAATTCCTGGGCTGGCATCTTTGGCTGTCTTGCATACTTTTGGCATCCAACGCATTTCTTGACGAGTTCTTCTGTCTTGCTTTGCTGTGAGCCAGTAGAATCCATGTCTAAAAGCTTTGGCGACAATTGCTCGGGCAGAGGCATGATGACCGCAACATCCACCATGGATCTCTTCTAGTATCTCCTGTCCTTCTTCCGGCGAAACGCATCGTTGATATACACCTGTGGTACTCCGCTTGTATAGCTCTCCATTTATTATTGTGTATGCCTTAGCTCTGCGCACAACTTGCCGCCTTAAGACTTCATCCTCTGGCTCTTCCTTGTTAAGGAGGAAATTTATGTAGGGCTGTGTCCAATCTGGCTTCACCAGCATGACGGAAACAGACTGCGAAGCCATGGGGTCATCCTCATCTCCGCCTTTAATAGACGGCACGTACAGGTGCTCCAAAATATATCGGAGGGCACCTTCGATCTTTTCGAGCCCATTCTGGCTAAGGCGTCCGCTGCTTCATTTTCCTCCCTTTTGATATGCTTGACTTCTAAGCCGATAAAACACCGACCAAACTCGTCTACCGTGCGTCGGTATTCAGCCATTGTAGGGCTCTTCGCGTCCCATGCCCCTTCTAATTGTTGAACAACGAGGTCTGAATCGCCATAGCACAAAAGACGGCTAATGCCCAAATCCTTTGCGACGTGCAATCCATGCAACAGAGCCTCGTATTCTGCAACATTATTAGTGGCATTGAAGTGTATCTGCAAGACATAGCACATCTTGTCTCCTTTAGGGTTCTTCAGTACCACGCCAGCTCCCGATCCCTGCAACATTTTGGAGCCATCAAAGTGCATAACCCAATATTCTTCGTCAGGGAGGGGAAGTTCATCCATTGCTTCGTCCAGTCTGCGATGAAATCAGCTAAGACTGGGATTTGATGGCTGTACGTGGCTTGTACTGGATGTCGAAGGCTGCCAATTCAATTCCCCACTTAGGGCGTGTTCGGCAACAGGCCAGCTTCCAGCTTCTCGTCGCTCCGCGCTGGCGCAGTGCCGAACGTACCAATTTCGCGAAGCCAGATCCACGAAGCTGGCATGAATCACCGCGTAATTTCGGAGCACCAGTTTCCTGGTTTCGCGAATCAGCAGAAGCGCGGAGCAGTAGGTAATTACGAAGGAACTGCCACCGCCAAGTGAGAAATGCACGGTTCGCTCCTTTCTATTCTTTCGAGCGAACCAGCAGCGCGAGCAGAGACGAAACGAATCGTTCATTATCCACTCGTTCTCCACCACACCACGACCCCTGCCCTAGCCGCCGCCACACAGCCGCCGCCACCGCCCCCGCCCCGACTCCGGCGGCCGAACTCGTCGAGTCGCCGCAGCCCCGCCGTCGACTGCTTCCTCGACTCGCCGCACGGAGCTTGTTCGACCAGCCGCGCTCATCCCTGCTTCCCCGAGTCGCCCGACCTCCAGATCCAGCACCTCCGGCGAGGTCAACTCCGGCACCATCCATGCTCCTCTCCGCCCTCACCTGATCTCGCGCGAGAGCTCCTCACGGACGGGACGAGCTGCGGCGGCTCCGGCAGAAGCTGTGGCGGCTCCGGCAGAAGCTCCGCTACATGGGCTTTCGGCCCAGCAACTAGCTGGAGCGCGCCGAACGTCTGCGCTCCACTAGCGACGCACGAAGCCCTCCCGCGGAGCCGGATCGCTGGATTTCAGCGGAGCGACGCGTTGCCGAACACGCCCTTAGCCGCACGTCCAGTGGCATCGGTGTTGTTTATAATGTCCCCAATGGCGCCTTACTGACTACCGTGATTGGGTGCTCTTGGAAATAATGGCGTAATTTTCTAGCTGCAAAGAAAACTCCATAAGCCAGCTTCTGATAGTGAGGGTATCGTTGTTTGGATTCGGAGAAGACTTCGCTGATATAATATACCGGCCTTTGTTCCGGTAGCTCCTTTCCCTCTTCCTTTCGCTCAACAACAACCACTGCACTAATAACTAGGTTGGTAGCCGCCATGTAAAGTAGCATCGGCTCTTGTGGTAGAGGAGACGCTAATATTGGAGCTGAAACTAAGGCGTCTTTTAACTGTGCTAAGGCTGCATCTGCCTCTTCAGTCCAGACAAACGTCTTAGTTTTCTTCAACAACCTGTATAGGGGTAAAGCTTTATCCCCAAGCCTACTAATAAATCGGCTTACAGCTGCTGCAGATCCTGCGAGCCTTTGGACATCCTTAAGACAAGTAGGCTTTTTGATGTCCATGATAGCTCGAATCTTTTCTGGGTTAACTTCAAGACCTCTTTCTGAAACAATGAAGCCTAAAAGTTTTCCTGCTGGGACGCCAAAAAAGCATTTTCCCGGATTTAGCTTCATGTTATATTTTCTCAAGTTATCAAAGGTTTCTTGAAGGTCAACGATGAGATCGCCGCGCTTTCGCGACATAACGGCAATGTCATCGACATAAGCGTGAACATTGCGGCCTATTTGATCGTGTAGGCAACGTTGTATGCACCGTTGGTACGTTGAGCCAGCGTTTTTAAGCCCGAAAGGCATAGTTATGTAGCAGAACGTTCCGAAAGGTGTGATGAAGGAAGTCTTAATTTGGTCAGACTCCTTCATCTTAATTTGGTGGTAGCCAGAGTAAGCGTCCAAAAAGCATAGTAATTCAGAACCTGATACAGCATCTACGACCTGATCAATTCGCGGCAATGCGAAGGGGTCTTTAGGACAGGCTTTGTTTAAGCCGGTGAAATCTATGCACATGCGCAAGTCTTTCACGTCCTTCTTAGGTACTAATACAGGATTTGCTAGCCAATCTGTGTGGATAACCTCTCTAATGAAATTAGCGGCACTAAGCCGAGCTACCTCTTTTCCTATTGCTTTCTTCTTCTCTGGACCGAAGCGATGAAGACCTTGTTTTACTGGCTTGGCACCTTTGGCGACATTAAGGCTGTGCTCGGCAAGTTCCCGGGGTACTCCTGGCATGTCTGATGGTGACCATGCAAAAATATCCCGTTGCTCACGGAGGAACTTGACGAGCGCGCCTTCCTATGCACCACTGAGGTCCGCGTCTATGTTCATCGTCTTGCTTGCATCAGCGTTGTCCAGCACGATCTTCTTCGAGTTTGAGCTGGCCTTGAAGGTAACATCCGAAGCGCAAGGAGGCTTTTTACCATCCGGCATTTCATTGGTGTTAACTTCTTTCTTGTACTGCTCCAGCTCTTCCTTGTTAATGACTGCTTCTGCTAAGACGGCGTTTCCTGCCTCGCATTCCTTCGCCTTCTTGAAGTCGCCATTGACCGTGATGACGCCGTTTGGTCCAGGTATTTTGAGCTTGCTGTAGATGTAACACGGGCGTGCCATGAATTTGGCAAAGGCTGGGCGGCCAAAGATTGCGTGGTACGCACTTTTGAATTCCACCACCTCAAAGGCAACTTCCTCAGTCCTATAGTTTGTTTCGTCGCCGAAGGTGACGTCTAAGACGATTGTTCCCATAGAACTGGCCTGCCTGCTTGGCACTATGCCGTGAAACTTGACTGTGCTATGCTTTAGCTGTGTCTCAGAAAGGCGCATGCGCTTTAAGGTTTCAAGATAGAGGATGTTGATGCTACTCCCTCCATCCATAAGCACTTTAGAAAGCCTGCACTGCTGCACAATTGGGTTTACAACGAGCGCGTAATTCCCTGGGTTCTGTGGAATATGATCAGGATGATCGTTGCGGTCCCATGTAATGGGGTGCTCGGACCAGTTGAGATACTGGGGAACCGCTGGCATAGTGGCATTGAGTTCCCTCCAGGCTGCCTTTTCCTTTTTGGCCGAAGGAGTGGCAAGGAAAGTGACAAGGCTTGTTTCGACCCTTGGAAACTTGTTGCTCCTCTTGTGCTTTGGCTCCTGATCTTCCGGCTCCGAAGCACTTTCCTCGTTGTCCTTGTGCTCTTTCTTGTCTTTACGGTTCTTGCGCTTGAACTGTTTTGCTTTGAAGCCAGCGTCAGGATCCTTCTTGATATCATCGTTAAGGCGGCACTGCCTGTTGGTATGGGTGCATTTGCCAAGCTTGCTATGATGGGCACAAGGTTCATCTTTGATGTCGTCATAGGTGATTTTAATGGGTCTTGACCCTTGACTGTCATCGCCCTTCTTCTGCCATCTGCTAGCCCCGCTCTGGCCACCCTTCTTATTGGCAAAGGCTACCTCCTTTGATGGTCCTGGCGCATCATTGGCTTCCTTCTTTTTCCGGCTTTGATTGTTGTTTCGCTTTTCCGGGTTAACAGCTATGTCCATGCGCAGATCGCCGTCGTCAGCTCGAGCGTCGTCTTCTGCTGCAGCGTAATTGTTCGCGCTGTCTAAGAGCTCGCCGAGGTGTTTGATGTTTTGGCTGGCCAACATATATCTCATCATGTTGCCTTTCTTCAGGCTGTTCATAAAAGCATGTATGGCCTGGATCTCAGAAACGTCTTCGCATGCATTCTTTGTCTCTGTCCATCGAGCTATGAAAGCTCTGCTTGACTCCCCCTCCACTTGAGCGCATTTTAGTAGATCTGAGTAAGCCTTTGGACGTTTGTATGTGCATGAGAAGTGTTGCATAAATGTTTTCTGCATGTCCTGCCAATTGTGGATACTCTTTTCTGGCAAAGTGTCGATCCACAACCGGGTGTTCCCTCCAACATGAGTGGAAGAAAACGTACAGCTGCATTGTAATCACCGTCGTTAATACCAACGGCGTGGATGTAATCAGGCAGCCATATGTCCGGTTTGTCAATGCCATTGTACTTGTCCACAATTTTCTTGACATTGCCTAGCGAGGATGGGAGTTGCACCTTGCGAATCGCCGGTCCAAAGCACACAGGGCCCAGGTAAGACTCCTCTTTGGCCGCCTTAATCTCATCGAGACGGATGCGGGCATCTGAGATATGAGTGTTTTCCCTGGCTGGTCCTTTGTTGGATTGGCTACGCCTTGGCTCCTCCTGACGGCTTTGGCGATGAGGGGAGCGGGAGCGAGATCGCCTTTGAGGCGGATCTCTGTTGCCCCTATTTCCTTCGTCTCTTGCCCGTGCTGCGGGTGGAGGTGGCATGTTAAGCCGGTTACTCCCACGCCGTGCGTCCTTCCCCTTGTCTTGATCTCTTTCACGGCGAGGCGGATCACTCTTCTTATGGCGTGTGTTATCCTGTTGCCGGTGGTCGTCCTTGCCTTTGTCACTATGGCGATTGGACCCAGTCTTTGACTCATCCCTGTGTTTGTCAGGAACTTTGTCCTTCCTAGGCTCTTTACCCTTATTGCCATGGCTACTGGAACCAGCTGGTTCCTCTGGATCTCCACCGCCGGCAACGGCTGTCTTGCAAAGACGCGTATCGTCCGCCAGTTTTGAGTTTGAGTCCGCCTTAGCCTGCTGCTCTACCGCCTTTTCGATGAGCATTTTAGAATAATGGTGGCGCTCTTCAATTGGGACTGCTTCGTCTCCCATGATTTCCCTGGCCGCCTCTAGGTTTTTGGCCGGGGTGGAGAAGAATATGACTCCATCAGGGTTAACTCTGAAAGGGTATTTCTGCCAAGGCTTTAGAGGCTTTTGGGCAGAAGTCTTCTCGAAGTTTCCCTGCAGATCCCGATGCAGAAGAGGGTCACGTATACTTCGTATTTTGCGGAATTTCTCAACATCGCGCTCACGCTGGTACTCTTCCTCTTCTAGAGCCTTTCCAACTAGGATTAACTCTTTTTCCTTGTTCAGGAGGGACAATTTGTACTTGATGTTGACTTCAGTCTCAGCCAGGAGCACTTTCCGTCTTTCTTCAAGTTCAACCGCGGTTGGATTTGGTCCCAAAGGTGTTTTGAGGAGCTCCAATGCGCGCATGTGTTCCTCCTTTGACCGCTCCAGGTCTTCTTCAATAGGCGCAGCCGGGGAGGCCTTTTAGGGTCCAGCACATCCTCTGGCTTTTCCGCCTTGTCACCAATGTGTTTGATGCTAGAGGAAACTTCAGCCTCGTCTGGCTTAGCCGCGGCGCACCATCCTTCAGAGCTATCTGTGCCGGGAAAGTCATTAAGACTTCGTTTGGATCGGATGAGCCATAGCCTCGCGCGGCAACCTGTGCTGCAAAGTCTTCCTCCTTATGCTCATCGAGATCTGAATCTTCCGCCATTGGAGCGGTGCCATCAGATCCGGCTTCTGAGTCTGCTCCTGTCTGTAAGGCAGGTAATATTGACTCAGGGTCAGATTCGGCCGGCTTGGGGCCAGATGCGTCAATGACACCGACAAAGCGAGAGGCGGGCTCCATAAGCTCATAAGAGCTGGAGCCAGAATCGCTTTGGGTATCAGAGTCACTCAGATCGCGATAGACAAAGGCCTGATCCGATCTGTGTTGTTGCTCGATTGCATAATCGATGGGGTGGTGGGTGGGCCAAAAGGCGGCGGATCCCCTGGGGAATCCATACGCCTCAGCCGTAAAACCCATGAAGATGTTGATGGTGCCGAAGGGGATGACGAAGCTTGACACCAGTGCGTCGTTTGCTGAGACGTAGGACCCGTCGTCTTCGATGCACCCAAAGTTGTTGATGATGCGGGCGCGACCAACTGCCATAGTCTTGCCGATCTCGCCCAATGCTCCCGCCTGAAACAAAACTCCCGACGCCTTGGGCCCCACGGTGGGCGCCAACTGTCGAGGTATTGGTAACGCGGAACTACTAGAAGTATTCATACGTACCGTAGAGGAGGTGGGGAAGAACGTGGAGGGTTCCAGTGACGGGATTGCACACACGATTTTACCCAGCTTCAGATCTCACGACGGTGGCGAGATCCTACGTGCTGCTATAATTCACTCAAGGCAAATATGTGTACAGGTTACAATGAGTTTGTATGCGTCTGCCCTAAGGCTGCTGGAAGGCTGGCTTATAAAGGCGCCAAGCCTTCCCCTACAAGGAAAGCCTTAACCGACCTAGATCACGAGTCCTATACTAACATGGTAACAAACCCTAACTTGCTCCCTAAGGCGAACGCAGCTAGGCCTTCGTCTTGGACTTCACTAAGCCAGCCCAGAGCTTATCCTTGCGCCTAAGCCCATGAGGCCTTCTCCATTAAGCCCTCCGGCTTTATCTGATGGGCCTCCTTGGTGGGTCAGGTTTTATCCACCGTGGCAGGTATACCCGTTCGGCATAAACTCCACATTATCCTTAAACATCTCCACAAAGATCTTAAAGAGTGTCCTCTAATAAATACGTCAATAGATCTCTAGAGTGTATGGTTACCACTCTTAGATGTAAGTAAATATAAAAATATGGTGTATATGATTCCCTGTATATTAAGGTGTAGAAATAGAATATTCTAGAGCGTAATTTTAAGGATTTTTTGGCAAACGTAATATTTGAATAATTTTCAAATGAACACATAATTGAATACATATTAATATTTAAATCATAATCTAATATTTAAATCATAGTTGAGAAATTCGCGGTTGGAATTATATGATTATTAGTATGCACAAACTTAGTCTCTTCAGCTATTGGGATTCGCTAGTTTACTATAATATCAACAAAATTTGAATGAGATTTATACTTTTTTATTAATTTTATGCCATTTTTTGGTATTTTTGTTTATAAATTTGATGTCTATTTGTTTTTACATGTGTCCAACACCCCTGAAAGTGGACACATTTTTGAGTGCCCCGGCTAAATTTTCGGGATTGCCAGTGGAGATGCTCTAAACCCCGATATTGCTACTCAGAACCGAGTAGGGGAGGGGATACCAAAAGGCTCGGTACTAAGTTGAACTAGTAAGTCACAAAATAAAACAAAATATTATTCGTCTAGTAATTCGTTGTTGCTAATTATTAAGGAGAAGAGTACCATGGTATTAGAGAACAACAATGTGGAGTGGAGAACTTTTCTTAATAATCCTTCCATGATAATGTACTTTTCGTAAGAGGCGAACAACGTCATGGGCAATTCCACACTTAACAACAACGACGACCACAAAAGATTACACATTTATAGTGAAAGAGACACGACATGACATTAATTCATATAGGTGCCCAACTTAATAAATATCAAGATCACATTGTCATGCAGTAAACTTCAAAAAAAACATTGTCATGCAGTAGATGACACTGATCAGTAACTCAGATGGGCTCATGGGCACAACATCAATTATACAGAAAGATAGATATCATTGCATATCGGCGAAATACCATATCAACTGGACACCATAGGAGAATTAGCCACGGAGTACGACGAAACCATCAACTACAACTATCCTTGGATACGAGGAGTAATCTTCGCTCTTCCAATTCTTCATGCCAGCAAACAGTTCATCTCTGCAACATTTCTCGTGATCCTCTTCCAACTTAGCAAGGAATGCCTCGAATTCTTCATCAGAGACCAGCTCATCGTCCTCCTGATCGATGGTAACATCGGTCACGACTTCCCCCTCCGGTCTCTGCTGCTGCTGCTGCTTCGAAATCTCATCGTCCCTCACAGTAGCACGGGCGAAGTTGTGTGACTCGCAGAAGCCGTTGACTGCCCCCGTCTTCTCGTCCGCCGTGTCTTCCTTGGAGCTGCATTCCTCCTTCATTCCCTTGTGCGGATGGTGACGACCGGCCGCCGGCGCCTTCCTTTTGGTGGTGCGCTGCTTCAGTGCAAGCTTCCCGCAGCTGACCGCGTCCTCCGCCTCGGTGCACGGGTTCAGCGAAAACCCTCGACTGGCCATTGCTCCAAAGATCGCCGGAAGTTGAGTCGATCGGGATTTGATGGTCTCTCGGTTTGGTGGAATTGGGGGATTTCTTGAGCGGCGGCGCCGTCTCCCTTCCCTTTATAGGCGTAGGTCTGCTCTGCTTTGCTCCGGCCCGGAGACGGACTCCCTGTTCGTGTCGAATTTCCTCTGCTGAGGCCAGCCCGGGACGGGACGGAGCGGTTTCCTCTTTACTTTTCTTATAAAAGGATCGACCACACGTGTCAGCAACTGATCATTGGGAGACGGTCATGGCCAGCCTCTAACTCCCCACCCACGCGCGTCTCTCCTTCCCATCGCCGGCGGCACGTCTTCCTGCACGCTCTGTCGGTTACCCCGTCCGACGTCGCGGCTAATCAGTTGGCGACGCGTGCAGTTGCTTGTGCGGTTTTAATCTTGGTTTCTTTCATCGATGTAACCGATCGGCAAGCGCAGGCAGATCGTCCGATCGATACAGCGCGCCCGGGAAGGAATAGATTATCTCCTGAGAGAGGCTAGGAGAGGGGATCGATTGATCGATCAATAATGGCGCGCTGCGTGCGGTGCTGCTGCTGCTTCCTGGTTCTGCTGCTCGTCGCGCTCGGCGTCACCTCCGTCGTCGTCTTCATCCGCAGCAGGAACGGCCGCGGGCCCGTCAACCCCGGCGACATCGACCCCAAGTACGCCGAGGCCATCGCCGTCGCCCTCCAGTTCTTCCAGGTCCAGAATGTACGCAAGCACATTTCGCTGCATTAATCTCTGCGACGATCTGCGTGAGGCATCTGAATATGGGATTCCTGATTATCGGCTTTATTATTAGCCGGGAAGCTGGTGGACAACAAGATTCCCTGGAGGGGTGACTCGGCGGTGGACGACGGGCAGGAGGCCGGCCTGGACCTGTCCAAGGGCATGTACGACGCCGGCGACCACATCAAGTTCGGCTTCCCGATGGCGTTCACGGCCACCATGCTGTCGTGGTCCGTCCTCGAGTACGGCGGCGCCATGCAGGCCGCCAAGCAGCGGACTCCGCCCTCGACGCGCTGCGCTGGATCATGGATTACCTCGTCAATGCGCACCCTTCCGCCGATGTCCTCTACATTCAGGTGATGATCCAGCAAAGAAATATTTTTTATTTTTGGCTATATGTATACTGTATTTCGTCGGAGTTCTTGATTTCTAGACGAGACGGAAAAAATAGATAGAAAGGCAAAAAAAATTAGGTCCCACCGAGACTTGAACTCGGGTTACAAGATTCAGAGTCTTGTGTCCTAACCACTAGACCATGGACCGCTGGCGATGTCCTTGTTCATTCGTCTCTACTTATCAAAGTAACATACTTGTTTGCACAACAATGTTCATGAATGGCCGCCACAAATAAATTAGAACCCTGTTGATCGACGAAAACAAATTTATCACTGATATCTGTGTGAGAAAAACTATCAGAAACGCGTGTATGGCTGTATGCATCTTACAAGTATCGATTCAGAAATCTTAAGAGTTAAGAGCGATAAGCAAATATTGGTGTGATCTTCATCAGGTGGGCGACCCTGGTGATGTTTGTGTTCATGCGTTGCAACATATTGGTTTCATAAATCATGTCAGAGTTCTTGATTTTCAGACCAGACGAAAAATAATTAAGATAAAAAAGCAAAAAAAAAATAGGTCCCACCGAGACTTGAACTCGGGTTACAAGATTCAGAGTCTTGTGTCCTAACCACTAGACCATGGGACCGTTGGTGATACCTTCTTCTTATATAAGAACATATATTGCACAAACCTGTTTACTAGTAAGCCCAACGAGTAAATAGAAACCTTGTTACTCGATGGAACACTGATTTATCACTGATATGCTATTTGATAAAAACTTGCAAAAGCACGTTTGTGCATTTCGCAATAACCGATTCTGAAATCTGAAGAGAGATACGCATATGTTGGTGGTGATCATCATCAGGTGGGCGACCCTGAAGCCGACCACAATTGCTGGAGAGGCCGGAGACCATGTCCGAGAAGCGGCCGCTGACCAAGATCACCGCCAAGTTCCCCGAAGCGACGTGGCGGCCGAGACGGCGGCGGCGATGGCCGCGGCATCGCTGGTGTACAAGCCCATCGACGAGTCGTACTCGTCGTCCCTCCTGGACCACGCCGAGCAGCTCTTCTCCTTTGCCGACCGGCACAGGGGCGCCTACACGCGCACCTTCCCGGAGCTCAGCAAGTACTACAACTCCACAACGTACCAGGACGAGCTCCTGTGGGCGAGCGGCTGGCTCTACCACGCCACGGGAACCGCAGCTACCTCGCATACGCCACCGGCAAGAACGGCGAGGACTTCGCTGACCTCGGGAACCCCAGGTACTTCAGCTGGGACGACAAGCGCCCGGGAACACAGGTACCGGTCGACGATGACATCGATCGTTCAGAGTTTTTTTTTCTTCTGAATTCTTGCTCTGGAGCGAAAATTTGCTGAAATTTTCGCTGAATCGTGCTAGGTTCTCTTGTCGAGGGTGAGCTTCTTTGCGTCGCAAGGATCTGGTCTTGCCAAGGACGACGGCCTGGAGTCGTACAAGCAGACCGCCGATGCCGTCATGTGCATTCTCCTGCCGGACTCTGAGACTGCCGCTCCCAGAACAGATGGTACTGTATCTTCGCACCAAATTGTTTACAGATCGAAGCTGGTTGATCCAAGGAACAATGCATTATTAGTGATGCAATTCTCGTGGTTTACAATGATTTCAGGGGCTTGCTGTATGTAGCCGAGTGGAACTCGCTCCAGCACCCGGTGGCCTCCGCCTTCCTCGCCGCCGTTTACAGCGACTACATGCTGACCTCCGGGAAGACAGAGCTCGGCTGCGGTGGGCAGAGCTTCACGCCGGCCGACTTGCGCAAGTTCGCTCAGTCCCAGGTAAACACACCACTACTCTGTTCAGACATCGATCACATACTAGTACATTCAATTGCTACAACTGCTCATCAGAATTAAGAACCTGAACCTGAACCTGAACATTGTGCTCGCTCGATGGTCTTTGGCAATGGCAGGCGGACTACGTGTTGGGGGAGAACCCGATGAAGCTGAGCTACCTGGTCGGGTACGGCGACAGCTACCCGCAGCGAGTGCACCACCGGGGCGCGTCGATCCCGGCGGACGTCGACACGGGCTGCGGTGGCCAGGAGTGGCTCCACTCGTCGGAGCCCAACCCGAACGTGGCCACGGGCGCGCTCGTCGGGGGCCCATTCAAGAACGACTCCTTCGTAGACGAGCGGGAGAACGTGCTTCAGAACGAGGCCACCACGTACAACAGCGCCCTAGTCGTCGGCCTCCTCTCCGGCCTCCTCACCACGTCCTCCGTCGCGCAGTCATTGTCGTCGTAATTTACTTCTCAAAAAAAAAATTGTCGTCGTGATTTGCTTCGATGATACACTTGCGCGATTCTTAACATCTTAACTGACTGATTGATTCTTTGTGTAGACCGATCAAGTACTCGTGATCCAACTGAAATACTGAACTGGTCTATGAACTGTCAGTCACTATTCAGTGGGAAGATCACAGCACACTGATCTGGTAGGGTGTTGTATGTATCATGGAACTATGGAAGCATTCAGAATTGTACAGGTTGGCCACTGACAGTAGTATTCAGTAGGAACTATTGTACTAGTATGTATTTGTGTTGTATATTTTTGTTGAAAATTTGATCTACTCTTTTTGTTGAAAGGGGTCGCTCTCGGGCGACTCCGAGGCGCCCCCAGCGCCGCCGCCACAAGCCTCCCAATCGCCCATCCCCTCAGCCCCGCCGCCGCCGGAGCAGGCCGAAGGCTGACGGCAGCGGCGGGGCGCCTCCGCCCCCAATAATCTCTCCTCCCCCACTCATAGCAACCCCCAAATCGACGTGATTTTACCGGCGATTGCGCTCCATCGACGACGAGTAGATCGAGCGCAGATGGTTTCCCGACGCTCTAGATCGGACCCTGCCGTGCGTTTAGATCAATCATCGGCGCACGGTCGTGTCCTTGGACGGGGCTGTTCGATCCTATGACGGTTTATCCGTGCGGGGTCAGCCTCCCGGCGCTCGGTGCTCTCTACCTGAGCTGATGGTGCGGGATGCCCACGATCACGGTTGAGGGCCGATGCGGATGTCTATAGCGTGAAACTTCATCGACATGATCTTCGGATATGGATCTCTGCCTAGTCGGTGGAGTCCCGCTTTGGAATGGTAACGACCACCAAGCATGGCGACACCATTGTGGGCGGCGAGGACGTGAAGATCGGCGCAAGAGAAAGGGTTGGCCGGGAACAAATCTGCTGGCACCAGATCACGACGATGGTGGTTGGCGGTCCTACAATAAGGGGCGTTCCTAGGGTTTCTCTCGCGACAAGAAGACGAGGATCGGCCAGACGCCTGTCCTCCTTGATCTGGCCGATGTGGCAAGTTCCGGAAGGCTCCGCCGGCGAACTTCCATGTGCGTTTATGCCTGAAGTTTGCTGGATCGGGTGGGATTCGGTCGTGCCCACGATTCTTCGTTAAGGAGCAAGCCATATGAAGCTCTGCTATATGTTGCCATCTTGGATGAAGTCAGAGGCGGAGAATGTCATGAAAGCCGAGATCGGAGGAATAGGAACGGTGATTTGACTCTTGGTGGTGATGAGGAACTTGCTTGGAGCTTCAGGACCCATATGCAGCGGTATGAAAGTGGGGGCGACAGCACATGTGAAGTTCAAAGTTCTACCTTTCAAGGTGAAAATACAAGGTCTGACCTTAATTGGTTGTGTCTGGCAATGTCCTTGTTGAAGACATTGTTTTGAGAGCGGGGACTATCTCCATGGTGAAAACCCAAGATCTCGATCGGGCGACGACGGCGCTTGTGCACTGTTTCCTTCTTGAAGGCGTTGCTTTTGGAGAGATTGGACATCAGGTGTTGTTTTGGTGGTGGTTATGCTGCTGCTATAAGGACTGTAACTCTGTAGCGGGACTTTTCTTTTTTAGTTTTCTTCTTTTTATTGTCTTTCGACTGTGTGCATCCGTAATACCTTCGGTTATTAGGTTGTTGCAGAGGCTGGGTGTAATTGATATCTTAATTTTTTTAGGATAGTAATTGGTATCTTCGTGATATTAATATATAATCTTTATTAAAAAAAACTGAAAAACCGAAACATAGTTGCGGTGTATTATTCATTCAGATATTCAAGATGCATCAGTACTTACATTTGCAGTTACCAATACCAGCAAAAGATCGAACTTTAGCTCAAAAAATGCACAGGGGAGTACATTCATCGATCTATCGTCTTCGTAATCACATAAGAGCAGCTCATCGGTGCTAATTAAGCAGCAACCATTCATCAATACAACTATCTATCTAGAAATCGAGGTACTGGGCACTCCGCAGTGCTACATCTGGACGGCGCTCTCACTAGGAGCCGCGCAAGACGTCGGTGGGCGCCAGCGGCGGCGCGTCGAGCTGGTAGAGCCCGGTGACGGGCCCGACGAAGCGGAAGAGGATCCAGGCGCCGGCCATGATGAAGATGGAGGCGTAGGCGAACTTGTTGAGCCAGAAGAGCGCACCCTTCTCCCCGACGTACAGCTCCATGGCCTTCTCGGCCAGGCTCATCTCGTCCCACCCCTTCTTCTTCCGCTGCTTCTCCCTCCTCGGCGGCGCCGCCTCGGAGGCCTTCGCCTTCGTCTTGCCCCGCATCATCCTCACCTCCACAGGGGGCAGGTACACCATCTCGGGGGCGCGGCGGGCCTGGTTCCTGGACCGGAGGCGGTCCTTGACGCTGGTGGGGTTGGAGCTGGAGGCAGGGGCAGAGGGTGGGCTGGGCTGGGTGTCCGTGGAGGGCTCCGACGCGGCCGTGGAGGTGTCGCCGGAGTTGCCATCGGGTGCCGCGCAGGGGGCGTAGCAGCGGCGGTGGCGGATGTGGAGGAGGACGGGCTTGGAGGCGGAGCCGTGGACGAGGAGAGGGAGCGGGGAGGCGAGGAGGAGGTGCTTCATGGCGTCGCCGGAGGTTGGTGTCTGGTTTTCTTGGCGCCGCTCTGACGATGGGGTTTGGGTGGCCAGGGAGATGCTAGCGGCGGGCTGATCAACTTTGCCTCCGGTACACGGTCCGATGGAGATTTCAACGGCTCAAATTAAACCACCAGTATATATAAAAAAAAATAAATAGTCTATATCTGGTCGAATATCTAAAGATTTTGACTGTTTTCTTGCAAACTCAGGCTCAACTATGCACGAATACTCCTATTATACACTCTTAACTATATGAACTTCAAGTAGTATATGTTTCTAACGGCAAATATTATCATATGTTTGGGATTTCATGATTTTGATAAATTTATTTAAATGACATGTGTAAATTTATAGTGTTTTCTGTGATATGATAACTTGAATTCATCTCAATGAGCTAAAATGAACTTTTGGAGGTTGACCTTTGGGTCGAGATATACAGGTACATATGTATATGCTAACAATGTTCAATGGATTGCCAATTCTTTCACAACTAACATATCGCTAAATATGAGTCGGGTTTCTCATCTTTGGATTTTTCTTTATACGAGACAAAAGATTTGTGTGTTCCAGTAGTTAAGAAAAATAACTGTGCCTGACTAATATATAGAAAGTCGAGCGGAAATCAATACAAATATGAGTCAAGCCTACTAAAATTCGACGCAATTCGGGACTTCAAATATAACAAGCCAACGGGAAACTCACTGTTTTGAACTAGCCGACCTCTTGCCATTGCCGGATAGAAAAAAGCCGTGATTTGTACTCCCTCCAATCCGGCATAAGTGTCGGAGGAAATGGGTTGGTTACGTGCAAATCAATAACACTACCTACGACATTCTTTTAGGATCTAGGATCGGAGGTAGTAATGTGAATAGCATACCCGGAATAAATCCAGTGGAGTGAGAAATCGAGCACACCACAAAACCTTGCACCAATAGCATGACTGACACATTCGCAACGAAATTCGAGCAGATCTCAATGCCCACACCACACAAGATTGACCTACTCAAAGTTTACAAACTCATAAGGGCGCTACCCGACTTCCTGCTGCCCCTACGTGGTCCACCTACCTCTTTGGATTGACATAGAGGTTTGTGTATGCACCACCTAAGCATTGGGAAAAAATTCTAATCAACAAAATCCTCCCAACACCCCGATGTGATGTGATCAAGGTGGTACCGCCGAATGCGACAAGAGGTTGCAAAGTGAAATAAAGACCGCGCTAGGGATTGCGGGTGATTGGGCGATGGTCTCTATGTTCAGTATGGGAGGTGGGGAATGGACGACCGTTGTAAACTACTTTCTCCATTTTTATTTATTTCGCGTTCTATGATTTTTCAAGTCACAACTTAAAAGTTTGACCAAGTATATACGAAATAAACATCTATACTATCAAATGTATATAATATGAAAATATTTTTTTTGATTGTTCTAATAATATTAAATTATATTGTAGATGTTGATACTTTTCCTATATATCCGGTCAAAGTTTATAAAGTTTGAATTTAACTAAACTCAGAACGCAATGTAATTGTGAACGGAGCGATTACTCCATACTAGCCATCGACTCCCCTAGAAGAAACTACTAGCCATCTACAAAATAAATCATCAATTTGAATCTGCCTCAAGCAAAGTTCATACACATTCGATTTTGGTTCTTGGTGTAAAACAAGACATTTGTTCAAAATTCATTTTGAGTGGAAATACTTTTGGAAAGGCTAAAAGCTGGTATTTGCTAAGAGTAAAGTCTGTAAAAAACCTTGAACTCGTACACGTTGTCGGAATCGAACCTTGAACTGTCAAACCCGGAAATCAGCACCCTCAACTAACAAATCCTGGTCTATTCTTGCGTGATGGTCGTTTCCAGCCCGGAATTGTTGACGTGGCAGGGTCAACGCTGGGATTGTTGACTGACTGGTCTAGTGGCGTACACCTAGGCAAGGGTCTTCGTTGTAACCGTCGCCTCTCGCTTCTTCAAGTTAGATTAGAAAGGGGAACGGAATTAGGGTTCGGCAGGTGGACTGAGCAGGCAATTGAGCGAGGAGATTGGGCAGGGGAGGTGAGGGCGGCGGCGGCGGCGGTTGGCCGCGGTCGGTAGGAGGCTGGAGGATGTCGTCTTTCCTCCGGAGCATCTTCGTCGAGATGCGGCCGTGGCGGCCAGTCATCACGGTCGCCGGTGCCGTACTGGGAGAATCCCATATCGTATGAGCCAGCTATGTACATTTCATAGAGTCCAAACAATCCAGGAAGAAGGCTCTACACTAATCGCAATGGTCAGCTTGCGATTTCTCTGTGTCAAAATTTGCAATTTTTGCCGCTTTCTGTTCATATTATTTTTCCTAACTCTGCAGACTTAGGGATGTGGCTACGTTGAGTGCCATGATGATGTCAGAACGCTGTTTCTTCGTGATTTGGTTGGTGATCGGCGCGATGCAGTACGGAGGCTGCAACGCAAGTAGCATCCCGAACTGAAGGCCTGCACTTAGGACATTGAGAGATGAGATTATCTTATTGCAGAAGATGATCAGAAGTAGCAGGTTTAGTTGTTGAATGTTCCAGGTTAAGTTGGAGGAATTGAAATGTAAATGCAGAACATGTAAGCAGATGTGTGCAATTGAATAAAATATACCTTTGTTAAATTGAACAAAAGTGTCGACAAAGGTCTCGGCAATACTAGTACTGTATGGTCTCAACAAATGTATCAGCTTTGTCGATAGCTTTGTCGATACTGTACTATATGTTCTCAGTTTTGTCGATACTAATAGACAGAGTACAAGATACATATTTAGAACACAATCATCTTAGTAACATCTCTGGAAGATGATCAAAGCAGAACCATTATCTGAAGATGATCAGAAGCACAAACATCTCTGAAACATGATCGAATCCACACACATTCAGGTCTTGAAGCTAACAAAACATGACAGGTTCAGTGCCCACGAACTTATGCGTTCAAGTAAATAAATTAGAGAACATAAATTATTTAATAGCCAAATGCAGTCAAGTACTGCTTCTATCTTCCACTCAGAGATCTCTTCCTTCCACTTCTAGGGATAGAGGCTTCTTGATTGCTTGTGATAGCTGCTGCTTGTGCTGCTCTAGGTGGCTTGAACTGCTTGGTAGTAGTTGCTGCTGGAGCAGAAGAGGATGACGCTGGAGTGAAAGTATTTGTTGCAGCTCTTGCCCCATCTGTATGACCTTGCTGCAAAGAGAAACACAATGTAGTTACAACCAGATTCAGCAATATATGCAAGATTTAGCCAGCTTGAACATATGAACTAGTTATTACCTCTGTTTGCTTTACCTTCTTGCCACGTTTAGAAAGATATGCATTCTTCTTCTTTCCCCTCTCAGGATTTTTCTTACAACCAGATTTGTTGTGCCCAGTATCACCACAAAATCCACATTTAATAACTATGCCAGCCTTGCTCATTTTCTTACCTTTCGGTGCTTCACCCTCTTCCCTTCTCCTGTCATTTTTCTTAGGCCTGCCAGGCATCCTGACATAACCAGGGGCTTGAGGTCTAGGCTTAGGTGATACTGGCCATTTCTCCTCTCCTTCAACAGGTTCAAGGCAGTGCTCATAAATTTTGTTGAATACTTCAATGGAGTAGCATTTGTCAATGAAGTCATCAACTAATTTGCCACATTTGTAGATAGCAGTTATTGCATGACAACATGGTAGCCCCGACAACTGAAAATAGCCGCAAGAACAAGTTCTTTGCTCCAGGTTTACAGTGTACCTTCTCTGTCTTCCTTTGACATGTCTAACTTCAAATCCATCTTTTCCATTCCACATGACTTCTAAGAATTGAGTCATTTTGATACTGACTTTGAGCTTTTTGAAGATGGCTGGGCATATAGTGCCATGAAACTTCACACCTTTCTCTCTCTGTTCTTGAATTCTTACAAGAATTTTCCCCCTGATCCTCTCAAGCATGCTAATAATGGGGTAGAACCTAGCATCAATGATGAAATGATTAAATGACTCACACAGATTGTTATCCACTGATTCACACTTGACCACTAGTGGAAAAAAGGATCTAGCCCAATGCTTTGGATCTGTTTTCATGATATCTTTAGCACCTTCTGGAGTTTTTTGTGCAAGCTTTGCCTTATTATACATGAAATCTTCCCTGTTACACGACTTTGCAATTGCCCAAAACATTTTCTGGAATTCATGATGCCTATGCTTCTTTCTCCAATTAGCATAGATGTGTCTAGCACACATTCTATGTTGTGCTCTAGGTAAATATGTTTGCATGCTCTTCAGTAAGCCCTACAAGTAAAAATAACAGGCAATAACATAAGTAACACAAATAACATAAGTTGCACAAATCATTGTCATCTAGGAGGAGTGTATGTTCACCTTCTGCTTGTCCGAAATAAAAACCCATCCTTCTCCATTGTCATTTATCTCCAAGTCTTTAATTAATAGGCCAATAAACCATTCCCAAGTATCAGAAGTTTCTTGCTCGACTACAGCCCAAGTAATAGGGTACATTTGATTATTTGCGTCCCTAGCAATTGCACACAATAGCTCTCCCTGACATGCTCCTTTGAAAAAGCAACCATCAAGTCCGATGACTTTTCTGCACCCAGCTTTGAAACCTAGCTTGAGTGCATTGAAACAAACATAAAAACTCTGAAAGATATTTTGTTCCATGATGGTTGGATCAAGGCAAATGGCTACTGTTGTTCCAGGATTACTTCTTAGCAGTTCTAGCTGATAATCAAAAACTTTGCTGTACTCTCCTTTCATTCCACACAACAACTTGTCCATCACAATTTTTTTTGCTGCTTTGCACTTAGAAGTGGATACATCGGCAAAGAAATCTTGCAGTACAGTGGATTTCATGCTCTCAATTTTCCAAGTTGGGTTGGCAAGTATGAAATGCTCATATCTTCTTGCTATCACCTTGGCGGTTACTAACTGATTATCTCTGTTCTGTGCACAATGATGATCATCATTGAGAGTGATTATCTGAAACCTCGAACATCTACTAGTGTGAGCTGCATACAGCAGCCAAGGACAACCCGGCCAGTCGCATTTCACCCTAACCCTGTCCACCTCTGACTTCTTAAATGAAAGGCTCCTTTTGGTGACAAGGCCATATCTCTTTACAGCCTTACACAACTGATGTTTGCTCCTGAAAACCATTGACAAACTGAAAATTGGAATTTCACTGTCAGGATTAAATCTTGGATATTTACTCTTCCTCCTCACCATGTGTCCATCTTCGTCCTCATCATAAGAATAATCCTCATCAGAGGTCTCAAATTCATCATCTTTGTTGATTTCCTCTAATACTTCCTCAACATTAGCTACAAGGTCAATAGGAACTGCACCAGTAGCATTTTCCCCTTCTACCCATCTTTGGGAAGCTCTAATCTTTTTCTTGAACTGCTTTGCTTTCTTTCTCAGCTCCACAACCTCTGATTCCTCTCCACTATCATCACTGTGAGGCACATAATCTGAATCTTCTTCGGACTCTGAAAATTCATCACCTTTTTCTTCAGAAATGTGAGCCTCTCTCAACACTAAAGCTTCAGTACTAGGACCTGTGAATTGAGCCAATTCAGTAATAACTTCACTCACTTCTGGATTTCCTGCCAACACAGACTGTCGTGAGCTCGCTTCTCCTCTGCTTCCTCTGCCACTGAATTTCTTCTCAGGGCTGCACATCACTTGGGTGATAACACCAGTGTCATTTGGCACTAGCACATTCCCCGAAATTGTATCTGAATCCACCATATCAATTCTAATTGGCCTGCTGGCATTTACATCAGCGGTTAAAACTTCTGGGACCTCATATTCATCACTGCCTCCCAAACTGATAATTTCGTCCTCGAAATCACTACCACTCGATTCATACTCATCACCATTTTCAGCGTGATACTCCACATATATATCTGCAACACAACCATCTCTAGTATTCTCTGACATTTTCATACAGCCTGCATCATCACCGAGAAAAAGGAGGCCATTCACAAGCTCCCTGCCAGGCATCAAATAATATAACTTCATTGAATCCTTGACAGCTATATGATCTTTCAAGAAACCCTTAACCTCCTGGAGCGACATCTTGTCTCTTTCGATCTCAGAAATAGCTTCATCGCCCCCAACATAATCCAGCGTTGGCCCAATGCGGAGAAACTCGCCACCAATATGAAACCGAACTGTCAAAAGTTCCGATGGATCCATGATGAAACCCTAAATCCCTACAATGCAACAACAATTCAATTGTCATGCTCTAATTCAACATCTACCAACATAACAGACTTATTTAGCGCACAAAACACCCTAATTTTCCCCTCCCATTAAACCCGCAAAGCCCCTACATTACCGAACAAGGAATACTAAATTCTGCCTATCTATATGTGCAATCTGATCCAGTGCGGACTAGCAGCAATGCGGGAGTTACCTCTTTCCTTCGTGCCCGAGATCCTTCGTCGCGCGCGGCGATCAGCCCCTCGTCACCATGTCCGTCGGCGGACCATCGCTGCGGAAGGGTTGAAGCGGACGAGGGAAAAACGGAGTGATTGAAGCCAGCACCAGGTTTTGGACGAACATGTATCACTAAATGGGCCGAGAAAACAGTATTTAGGCCCAAGAATATTCCCAACACAACGTCCTGCTCCTCTAGTTTGCCACATCAGCAATCCTGGCGTTTGGTTACGATCTAAATGTCACCTTAGACCAGGATTTGTTAGTTGAGGGTGCTGATTTCCGGGTTTGACAGTTCAAGGTTCAATTCCGACAACGTGTACGAGTTCAAGGTTCTTTACAGACTTTACTCATTTGCTAACCCACCCATGTGTGTACCTACTCACTTGTTCCGCTGTGATGCCAGTGGTCAACAGAATGGCTGGATTTCTTGCATCTTCATGTGGGCTCATGCTAGGTTGGGATTGGCACCTCCCAACAACCGATGCACGTTCTTCCTCCTAGGAAATTGTCAAGTCAAACACGACCAAATTCTAATCACCAGTTCCCCAAACATTTGATTAAAATGTGAATTACACTTGCAAGCTTCACGCTGATAAGCTGCCGGCGTCGGATGCAAGATCAGACGGACACGGGCGCGGCGGATGCTCCGCCGGAAAAGGTCACCGAATCCAACGAGGAGGAGCTGAGGCAGATACCGAACCCGTAAAGCAACAAACACAAACAAAACAAAAAGGCCGAAGCAACAGGCGCCGCGTCTCCGACCGAGCCTGTCGGACGGAGCTAGGCCACCACCCTCGCCGGCTCGCCGTGGTGGGGACCCCGAATCCGCGCCGCGCGTCGAACCTCGCCCGGTTGTGCGCCGCCGCATCTTCGCTGGGACCCCGCCGATCCGCGCGCCCAGTGGGGTTTGGTTCGGGCCGTGCGGACTGGTCCCCTCGAGGATCCATTTCTTGGTTGGATTTTCCCGGTCCCCTCCCTCCGCGCGGGCTAGGTTCTTGGCGCGGCCGAGGGGATGGATTTGGCGTCCGTCAACGAGGAGCTCGCCGAGATCGACGGCCAGATTTCCGACATCTTCCGCGCATTGCAGTAAGCACGCACGGCTGATCTCCATTTCGCATATCCTTCCTTTTTTTTCCCCTTGCTGCTTGAATTTTGATATGCTTTGATGAAGTGCTCGCTAGATCTCCTATCGCTTAATGTGATTTCGCGTGTTGAGATCAGATTGTTGACCTGTAGAAAGAGCTTTCTTTCAGGTCGGCAGGCATGTGCTTTTTAGTCACCTAGAAATGGTAGTATAAGGTGACTGAGAAATGGGAGGTAAATTGGTTGATGGTTGGTTCGTTTCTCTGCAGAAATGGGTTCCAGAAGCTGGACAAGATCAAGGACGCCAGCCGCCGGAGCAGGCAGCTCGAAGAGCTCACTGACAAGATGCGAGATTGCAAAAGGTTATTCATTCTTTTCTTTGGCGTACCGTACGAACACTTGTACTTGGTAAAATCGGAAGTGTTTGAATGATAAGAACGGGCACACCATTTGGTAGGATTTCCCGCAAAAAAATAAAATAAAAAAATCTGGTAGGAGTGCGTATATGGCCTCTGGCTCATGTTAACTTATCCATATGCCATTGCAAGTTGCAACTGTTTCACTATCTTATAGTACGAAATACATCACAGTCCATACTACCTGGGAATCTTAGTCCTGTGATCAACCACTAGCTTATTGCACAAACATATAGCTGGTTTACGGACTTTTGTTGTTGTATGAGTGTCTTCATAAGTCATAACAATTGACAGTGGTCATTTCGCCTTTTTCTGTCTGTTTTTTATAGGCTTATCAAAGACTTCGAGCGAGTTCTCAAAGACGAAATAGGCCATGCTGATCCCAACACTGCTAGAATGCTGAACGATAGAAAGCAGTCACAGGTAAACTCTTTGAGCTCGAGAATTTATTTAGGAACCTTGCTATTGTGATTCTTCAACCTCCACTAAACCTGAGTTTTTCCTATTTTGCAGATCAAGGAATTGAACTCTTATGTTGCTCTGAAGAAACAGTGAGTTACTACCTATCTCGTGATGCCATTTGCCTTATATTATAGCCACCTTCTGTATACACACCCACAAAGATTTGTCCTCGTGCTAATTTCTGTACTATAATTGCTCATAAACTTGAAGGAATATGTTTCATCAATTATGATAACATTTCGTTAATACTTGTATTGTTTGGATGCAGACATGCAAGTGAAAATAAGCGAGTTGATCTTTTTGATGCTCCAACTGAAGATGGCTTTGGTGAAGAAAATGTGTTGTTAGCATCAAGTAAGTTGCAATATCACTGTCCATGTGGGTGAAATAATGTGGCTTTGGTGAAGAAAATGTTCTGCTAGCATCAAGAAAGTTGCAATATTAGAGTCCATGGGAGCAAAATAATGTGATAGCATGATTCCTTCCAGGCTAAGGGCAGATACAACGCAGACGCTTAGGCAGAGACGCTACGATTTCATTCCTGGCCTTTAAGCAGTTACGTCGTACAATCCCAGGATACAGGCGCTTATTTCCTGGCGTCGACGCAAACTTTTGCGGCAGGCGCTTATTTAGTTTTGGCTTGCGGCGTGAATATCGCACAAAGTTAGTTGGACGGACAAAGCGCTTGAAAACTGGTGCGCGTTGAAGCTCTAAACTCTTGCATAGACGCCAGGATTAATTGCCGATTCTTTTTTCCCTTAAGCGCCTACATAAGCGTTCGCCATTGCACATGCCCTAATAGGCTACAAATATTCCTTCCTTTCTATCTTAAATGTGGTTAACAAATTCATTGAAAGAAAGTAAACGTTTGTGACATGTCCAGTGTGGATTTGATCTCTTAGATCATTGATCCCTGCATGTTTTTTTTGTAGATATGACAAACCAGCAGCTAATGCAGCAGGGAGACAGTTTAATGGATGAGACTGACCAAGCTCTCGCACGATCTAAGCAGGTTAGCTTTCTCCTGTAGTGTTCCTTTTTAGGTTCATGGTGGGCACAGTAGTTCGGCCTTGTTGGTAGGTGCTCACGCTGGGGCTGTAAATTTGAATTATACATCAACGTTTCATAAAACGATTTTCCGTTGGACTATTTGTGCAATTTAACAGTCAATGATTCTTACATTAAAGATGAGCTATCAAGTGTCAAAGCTCTTGGTGAACTCATATTCTGTTTATATAAGAAATTGAAGTGAAGTACTCACATCTCTCTGTACGCAGTATTGCCATATTATTTTGATATTTGGCTTGGTTGTTTACAGTATTTTACTGGAAGTAGTATATCTGTGCGTTTCACCTGTATCTCTATGATTCATGCTGCTATTTTATTTCTATATCGTGCAAGATGTCATCTGTATTAGATTCTTGTTTATCACAGACAAGTTTACCATGCAGTATATCTATACCTAATAATAAAAGCATTAAGGCTTCTTGTCGTACGTCGTTGAAAATACCCCTAAAGTTCGCACAAATTACCCACCACTGCCACCCATAAATCATGTACCGGTTCGTTTTTTTTCTTTTCCCCATCGTCCGTTTAGAAACAGCACGATCCCCCTGGATGTCTCTGCCCTCTGCTCCGATCCGAACTCGACCACCCTCCCATGGATGTCTGTGCTCTGCCCCGACCCGAATTCGAGCACGCTCCCATGAGATCTCCGATATGGATTGCAATTTGCCCGTTCGGCTTGCCCAAAGCCTGTATAAAAAGGACTAAAGTCCCTCGATCAATACCCAAATCGCAAGTTTCGGTGTTCAACATTGTTGCGCCTGAAGCTCATCGCCGTTCCGCCCGTTCTAGACGTTCGAACCATCTCGCCGTTCCGTCCGGCCCGACACCAGCAAGACGGTATCCGCGCTTGCGTCCAAGGATCAAATCCGCCATGGCCGGCCAGAGCGAGGATTAGCGCAGGCAGAGAAGAAGACGCCGTTCTGTTTTTCGTTCGGAATTTCTCCTGCATAGCTGATTAGCCAGTACCAGCCGGCCTCGCCGAGCGATCTGCAGGATCGCCAGGGGCAAATTCAGCTACGACCCCTCACTCGCCCGCTCTTGCCTGTGGTCAACGTCGATTTATCTACCCTCCACATGGTTGTTGCTATGTTTATGAAGGGTTGCACAAAGGCACAGGCACACGATCAGTAGCAGTAGCACAGCAGCCAGCCGACCAGCCCGCAAGTCCTCCCCATGGCGTGCTCGTGCCGGTGTGCGCCGTTCTGTATGCGACAGCCTCGATGTGGAATCAGGCAGGCTAAGGCTCTGCGAGCTGTCGAGCACCGACCCGGGCTCCATCAGCGGCTCATACACAACGAGCTAGAGCAGATCCTGCCCGCTGCCGGCCAGGTCGAGTCTCCCGTTCTGCTCGGCACCGAACAGAGGCGCCCTCATCTACCAAATCCCCACATAATGGCTCAGAGATCTTGCTTCATTGACAATGGCGCGCGGGCCGGTATGGCAGTTTTTTTTCCTGATGTTGCTCTTGCTTCATTAACAATGGCGTGCTAGAATACATAACAGTGAGGAGGAGATATAGGGGATAACAGAGCAGGAGCAGTGTACACTCCGAGGTACTCCGTCTGTTTCTCACTTTCTAATGTGTGCAACATAAAAAGGTTAGAAGGTGTACTCTCCCTGCTTCAAGCCCCGTCATTATTTTGCATATTGAATACGTAAATAAGAAGGCTATATATTAGTTACTACAGTACAGAAAAATCCAATATTTTCTTCATAATACTGTAAAAGTACTATGTGTAGCAAGTTATTATTTTTCTTTCTCATTTTTTCTGCCAATAATCAAAATTATGCTAGAACTCCTATGTGAGCTTGATGCTCATCTGGGTAGAAAAATAAAATTATTCTACGCAAGTCGATTGATTTGGCATAAATTTGGATTGTGCCAATGTTTTCAATCAAAAGTGTTTTTTAATTTTTTTTAAAAAATGTTTTTTTCACACCCGTTGCAACGGGCACGTTTGCTAGTATATTTAACTGTGCTAAGTTTGCTTTCTTGTAAGACACTTGATATCTTTGTAAGGAAATGTGTATATCATTTTCTGTTTAGCTTTCATTTATGTCTTACTGTTTGTAGAAACCTATGCATGCTCACTTTGTTTTCCCTCTGTATGCAAAATTTCTGTCAAGAGTTTACTTATGGCCTATAACTGAGTTTGCGGAGCATCTTCCAAGAAATAACCATTGATTACTAGCAACTGAGTGGTCACCGCTGGACATGTCTTTTCCCATCGCGAGAATGGGACTATTGCTTGAGTCCTCAACCTTTTATGCATTCTAATTGCTTTGACTGATATGATGCAATTTGTTTGGATAGAACCTAAGTCTTAAACGAATTGCAGTGCTTTTTCCGTCATAATAATGTGCTTTCAAAATACATGTCTTTTCCTGCCATTGCCTCCATATACTGATTTTTTGTCTTTTTTGTAGACCGTCCAAGAGACGATCAATGTGGGTACAGAAACTTCAGCTGCTCTCAAAGCACAGGCAAGGCGTCCTTCCTAAATCTCAGAAGCAGCCTATCATTGTATCTTGCTGTCTAATTGGGACATACTAGAGCTAACTTTTGATTACCTCTTAGCAGACAGAGCAAATGAGCAGGGTTGTTAATGAGCTGGATTCCATCCATTTCTCCATGAAGAAGGCATCAAAATTGGTGAAAGAAATTGGTAGACAGGTAAGTACGCCTATCAAATTTACACTTTTATTTGTCGGCTCCGTTGTTATTCACTTCCATTTTCTTAAATAATGTAGGTTGCAACCGATCGCTGCATCATGGCGTTACTTTTTCTCATTGTGGCTGGAGTCATAGCTGTAATAATTGTTAAGGTGAGTGCTTAGCTTCTTCAGTGACATGCTTCTGTGTACTAGGTACACCGAACTGACTAGCTTCTTCACACTAGTTACATTACTTCTGTGTACTACATGCTTCCTGACTTTTGTTTGTGGACTAAGATACTTGTATACACAAGTTCACTTGACAGCCAGACAACTGTTGGCGCATCGATATGTACATGTTACACGCATCAAACATTGGTTTTTTTCCTTTTGTCTATGTTCAGGTTTTACAGTGTGCATCTGACGATTGTATTGCTCCGTTGCAGATTGTAAATCCACACAACAAGGACATTCCCGAAATCCCTGGACTCGCTCCGCCGGTTAGCAGAAGGCTACTATCCATTGTAGAGGGCAAGTGAGTTTCCATACACGTGTAAAAAAAATCGATGGGTCGCCTTGTGCAGTCGCGTGAGGTTCCTTGAATCATGTCGCGCAATGCACAGTGTTGTAAACTTGTAACGCGGTACCCAAGGGATCCATACGCAAAACCAAAGGGTTACCAAAACCAGTGTAAAATTGTATGTTCTTATTATTATCCTGACAAGAAAAGCGGGTTTTCTTTTTTGGCAAGGAACCGTGTTTCCTTGCAATACAATACACTTACACACACATACTTGAGATGCAAACAGAGTTTTATCTTGTGCTGCAATCTGCCGTGTAGTGAAATCTGTCGGTAGGGAGCATGTTAGGGACTCAAGAATCAGAGATAGCCGCTTTGACCATATAAAGAATGTTGCATCATACGAAGGCACTGTTTCCAGTAACGCTATAGACTTGTACTTCGCTCAAACTAGTCGACTGTACTGCCGGGCCGAGGAAGGGTGGCTGCAGTACAAGCTGTACTCGCTCCTGCTCTTTGGGACATCGACACAATGGCGACACTGTGAGTAGTAGTACGTACTTCTGCTGGCGATCAAAAAAAGTAGTACAACATCCACGAAAAGCTATAAGTACGATCAATCGCTAGGATTAAATACTGAAGAAAAGGGACCGACGGCCACAGATTCATTCCGGCCTGCTTCTTTACAAGAAGAACATCATATGCGAGGAGGTTCCTGCAGGGTCGAATTGGGAACACATGAGATGACTCCTACTCTCTCGTGTGTTCTCAGGTCGCCCCTGTTGGAGCCCCCTCGCCTCGCCGGACGTCGATTGCTTGATCTTGATGCGTGGTGAGTCCTTGCTGAGGTCTATTCCGAAAATGCGTGTTAGTTCCACTTGCTCTTCCTCGTATCGATTTCTTCAGAGAGATCAAGCTGGTAGAATCAGTAACACTAGATGTTTAGTTCCAGCGACAGCGAGTGGTAGTGAAGGCGATCTTCAGGTGAGCGCGGAGGGACACGTCGGACGGTTTGATAGGACAAGATTTCCCATGGTGCATTTGGTACTTGCTCCCGGACAGGTTTGGTCGACTTCCAGTCAAGCAGAGTTTCTTAGGGCAGAAAGATTCAGACAAAACAAATGATAGGACAAGATGCAAGTGCCGAATTTTGGAAATTGTCAGCATGCATGACATGTTGCTCTGCTTGAGTGCTTGTCTCAAAAGGATTATTAGCGCAAATGACAGTGAACAGCTTCGGTCTTTGTCCTTGTTGGCACCCCACCAAGTTGGCTTCCTCATCTTTGACCACTTTCTTATATCTTTATTACTTTTCACTAGATTAACCTGCATACATAGCGATCGACAAGACTCAAGCAGATGGTCTCATCTCTCATGCAGGCAGCTCTTGCTGCTGGTGCTACCGCATTCACACTTGTTGGAGTTGCCGCGGCGGCGAAGAGAGCACTTTGGTCAGTCAACTGATGAGGAGCTCTGTGTTAGTTTTGATTTGATTAATTTGGTGGAGATGCGGCTGTTAGGAAGTTGGATAAGCAAAAGCATTGATCATGGACAGATTGTGACGTGTGTAGAAATACCCACCCTGAGTGTGAGCTCATTGTCTGAACTAGACCTCTTCCGATTGACAGATTAGCTTCATGGAGAAACAATGGCTCCACGAGAAGGAAACAGCGGGCACCACGGTATGGGGCTTGGTTCCAACTTGCTGAGTCGGTTTCAGAAGGGACCAAAAGCTATTAGAAAGGAAATAATGCAGAATGGACCCGGTTTGACTACAGGAAGGATCATTCAGGAACTACTTAAATGGAAAATCTGGCAGTAGGTAGGCTAGCAGCATCGTTGATGCTTGAACATCTCGGATGCATGGTCACTTTGAGTTGGGCAAACGCGATATCAAATCCATCATTTCTACATCAACTAGATATGCAATGCATTCCCAGTTTCCTACTCTTCCACGCCTCGCGTTCTCCCAATTCACAACACCTCCCTTGTCTATTTGTCTTTTAAGCCTCCAATTTACTAACCCAGCTTAGTTATTTCGAAGTTTATGCTGAGAACTAGTATACGATCTCAGACGAGCATAAGTAAAACTAGTTTCATGGGGTCTCTTTGGATAGAGTCAACGAACTGAGTGGACTGTCTCACCAGGGAACGCATCCATGGCAATGTGCTGTTATAGTGAGAACATGCATTTGTTTGTTGGGAATAGACCAAAAGGTTGCTTTCGTTATACACGACTATACGAGCACTTGTTTTGTCCTCTAGAGCATCATCAACATACTTTTCTTTGTTCTCGTGCCAAGAAAATTCTCAGGGAAATAAAATTTATTTTCCCCTAATTTTCCTTTTGTGACAAAAATTACTCCATTTTGTGCACCACAATTTATTTTAACTGAAAGCACTGTTAATACATAAATGAAAGCATATTCTGTATGAAAGTGTGTCACAGTGTCCCGACGAGCATGCCCCATCTGACAGAATTGGCAAAAAAAAAGGGACAAAATAGGATTCAAACATCCGTAATCTCAGAAAATAATAATAAAATAGACTAATTTGATGTTATAAATGATAAAAACTAGAGGATAAATAATATAATTCACCCTAACACAAAATTGAATTCTGTAAATATCGATAATCTCGCTTGTTTCTTCATTTATGCTGAAAAAATCTTGGCAGGTCTATTTCCTAGTTGGCCAAGAGCCGCCAGCAGCTGAGTAGCAGCCGTGTGTGTGCGTCAGTGCGCGTGTATAATATCTTTGGCGCCCGCCCAGCCGCCCAACAGCACACCAACGAACGCGGCACCACGAGGGCGGCCGCCGGTTGACTGCCGACGTAAGTATGTACTAACCCCTCTCGATTTCTCGCATGATTCGTGCCGATTTTTGTAGTATATGATGATCTCATCGCATCCGTCCGGCTGGTTGTCTTTGTCAAAGCCAATTCGCTTCTCTCAACTCTGTTTCATCCTGCGTAGTCCGTTTCTTCTGAACCCGTTCTTGGACTCCATGGACAGCTCCTCCTGAGAACCCTGCGGATTCTGTCGTGATCGAGCCAACCGGACCGATGGGGTGCTTCGCCTTCAAGAGCGGCGGCAAGAGCAGCCGGCGGCGGACGTCTGGCGGCGCCAAGTCGCCGGCGGTTGCGTCGGACGGGCCGAAGAGCAAGGCGTCGACCGCGCCGACGACGCCACGAGGAGCATACAGGAGCTGTCGGAGGAGAGGGCGCGGCGCGGCTGCGGTGTTCGGACTGGAGGAGCTCGGCAGCGCCACCAACGGCTTCAGCCGCGCGCTCAAGGTCGGCGAGGGCGGCTTCGGCGACGTCTACCGCGCCTTCTTCCGCTCCGCCGGCGGCGGCCGCGTCGTCCTCGCTGTCAAGCGCCTCAACAAGCGCAGCCTGCAGGTCTGGAATTCTTCACCAAAAAACCTTGTTTTCCATCGAGATTGCTCTAGAAAAAACTTGAGCTCCATCACAATCTTAGCATAATTGTTAAAGGTAAACACATCCACCGGGACTAGGACATCCACACATGTCAACTTCAATCACATAATTATCAACCATTAGAATTCAGAATCACGCTCGAATTAAACTGAACTTAATTAACTAAAGTTTCCTGTTAAAAAATTAACTCAACTTCCGTGCCTTTAAGCATTTCAGGGGCACAAGCAGTGGCTTGCTGAAGTCCAGTTCCTGCGTCCTGGAGCACCCGAACCTGGTGAAGCTCATCGGGTACTGCGCGGTGGATTCAGACGCCGGCAAGCACCGGCTGCTGGTGTACGAGTTCATGCCCAACAAGACCTTGGACGACCATCTCTTCAGCCGAGCGCACCCGCCTCTTCCCTGGAGAACCAGGCTGCAGATCATGATCGGCGCCGCGCGCGGCCTCGACTACCTCCACCAGGGGCTCCCAGAAGTTCAGGTTTTGTTGAATTCTTTTGATCCCGATCGAATTCTTTGAGTTCAACGAGATTATTTGAGATGTTGATCCGTGGCGGTTTGGTGATGTTGCAGGTGATATACAGGGATTTCAAGGCGTCGAACGTGCTCCTGGACGGCGACTTCAGGCCGAAGCTGTCGGACTTCGGGCTGGCGAGGGAGGGCCCGACGGAGGGGCGGACGCACGTGTCGACGGCGGTGGTGGGCACGCACGGGTACGCGGCGCCGGACTACATCGAGACGGGGCACCTCACGGTGAAGAGCGACGTGTGGGGGTTCGGGGTGGTGCTGTACGAGATCCTGACGGGGCGGCGGTCCGTGGAGCGGAACCGGCCGGCGGAGGAGCAGAAGCTGCTGGGCTGGGTGCGGCGGCACCCACCGGGAGGGGACAGCTTCAGGACCATCATGGACCCGCGGCTGGGCGGGCGGTACCCGGTGGCCGCCGCGCGCGAGGTGGCGAGGCTGGCCGACCGGTGCCTCGGTAGGAACCCCAAGGAGCGGCCGGCGATGAGGGAGGTCGTGGAGGAGCTTGAGCGGGTGGTGCAGATGGCGCCGGCGACGCCTCCTGCTCCGGCGACGGCCAAGAGGTGATCGATCTCAGTGTAGAGGAAGAGCTAGCATACTCGCATGGTTCGTCTGCTGCGTCCACAAGTGTACACACGATTGCTGAGCTGAGTGAGAGCTGTAGATTGATCTGAGGAGACGAAGCCACGAAAGTGTTAACCAATTTAAAGTGCAAAAAATGCAATATTTGGTTATGCACGAAGCACGATTGCCCGTGCCCGCGATCAAGGCGGATGATCGATACACTAGGCAATGCGATAATTCGAATCGGCAGACTCTCGGTAACAAAACAGAGGATTCCCGTAAAAAGAAAAAAGACAGATACATGATTCAAATTCAGAAAACTAAATAACTCCGGTGTTCAGATCGAGAATAGATAGCATGATTCAAAATTTGACCTTGCATGCTGCACTGAAACAATGAACAAACATGGTTTTGTGTAATCTGGGGTAGCATCTTTTCACCTTGAAGTACACAACTTATGCAGGTAAAAGTGAACCATTTTTTTTCAGAAACGCGCGCGAATGCACGCCTTTTTTTTATGGATAGAGAGAACACAAAGTTACAAGGGTCTACAACAACAACAATACACAAAAAACTGGACAACCCGCAGAAGAAAACAACACTCTCACGAAAATCCCTCGAGCTTCCACCTTCCGGACTCGGCCATGATCTCGTCAAGAGCCCTCTCCTCTGCCTTAGCCTTGTTGTTGAACATCCGGTTGTTGCGCTCGAGCCGGATAGATCGAAAGACAAGAAGCATGAGGGAACGAACCTTCTTCGCCTCTCAAATGACCCAGACACCAGATGTAGCGAGCCACCATGGTTCCAACACCGCCCCATAGGAGGAGCGAGATCCGATGATCCATCCCAGGAACACCTCAAAGCAAATAGTTCCCGCAAAAGGGCAATCCACGAGGAGATGATCAATTGTTTTGGTTTCCTGCAAACACATAGGGCCGTATTGGCAATACCATGCCTTAGCCTCCGGTCCCCCGTCCAATAACGGTTCCACACAACCGTCCAAGCATTTTGCTGGTACTCCCTCCGTTCCAAATTACTTGTCTCAACTTTGTCCAAATTTGGATGTATCTAATATGTGGAGATACATCCAAATTTAGACAAAGCTGAGACAAGTAATTTGGAACGGAGGGAGTACTTGAGAGGTGTCTTACACAGCCCAATATCTACTCCATCTGTTCAAAAAATAAGTGTCTCAAGTTTGATAAAAAGTAAATGTATCTAGACATGTTTCGTTCAAAATAAGTGTCTCAAGTTTGGTAAAAAGTGAATGTATCTATACATGAAACATGTCTAGATACCTCCACTTTTGAGCAAACTTGAGACATTTATTTCTGGACGGAGTGAGTATATCTATACTACTCCCTCCGTTCCAAATTATTTGACTTGAGTTTGCGTAAATACGGATGTATCTATACTTGTTTAGTGTCTAGATACATCCGTATTTGGACAAACCCAAGTCAAATAATTTGGAACGGAGGAGTACTATTAAAAGAGCAAACATGTTCGGAATACATTAAATTTGTGCCGTTCAATATTTGATCAATGCTCCAGATCGTTCCAATGTTTGGCAACTCAACACAACTCAACACACTTTTTCGTTTTGATGATAATTACAAGAATTTGCCACCGCTCAAATAAACACTTCGACACAGTCGCCACCGGTGATGCCATCCACATGGGGAACATCCGGCTCGCGTCGGCGTGTGCGTCCCATGGTGGTTCTCGCCGCCGCGGTCGTCGTGCAAGAGCTGTATCCGGAGGCGGAGCGTCGTCCTGTGCGTCTTGTGGTGGTGCTCGCCGACGCGGAGGTTGAGCCATGCCCCACCGCACGGTCCGGACGACCAGCTTGGGCAGGCGATGCCCTTGACACGAACGGCGAGCGACGCGAGCGACGTGGCGCCGACCACGAGAGCTGGAGCTGGTTTTCGGCGGGTCCTCCTCCGGCAGCGATGCCGCCCTGCTGAGCTTCTTGACGATGCATCCGACGCGGCCGCGCGGCAAGGTATCGGACTCGGAGGCGGTGTCGCCGGGATGTGGCAGGTCCGACGGACTCGATCTCGCGCCAGCGCTAGATGAGCGAGGATGCGCGAGGGCCGGCCCCGACGGACTCGATGTCGCGCCAGCGCTGGATGAGCGAGGACGCGCGACGGCCGGAGGGCGGCAGCTCCGGGCCGGCGATGCACGCCGGCGCGGGCGGCGACGGGCCGCGGTCCTAGAGCTCCCGGACGCTCCTCCGCCAGCTTGAACGCCGGCGACAATCCAAGGCAGGAGCGGCAGAGCCGGAAGGGCGGCGGTGGTTGGGTCCGTTGGAATCGAGAGTAGGATCTCAGGCTCTCAGCCCGTACAGGAGTTGCCTGCCTTGGATTCGATGGAGAAAGTGGGTTTGTTAGGGAGATCCCACCAAATCCTACGAATTGTTTTATGGACGTTTTTTCATCCGCTTGTTCCGCCTGGTCGTAGGGCGGACGGGACGATCCCATCCCACCTGTCGCCGCAGACAGGCCACAAGTTCCGACGGGTACGCAGTACTGACGTTTCCTCTTCAAAAAGAAACAGGATACTGCTTGTATAGTGCTTGAACATGATTGATTGCTCAGATGGAAGACCGAAATAATTTTTCTTTGTGCTCTGAAAGTGGATCAGTGGATTTAGAAAAAAAATAGTCGTCCTTGTCCTTGCACTGTATGTGTGGTGTAGAAAGGCAACAGAAGAATCTCACGATATGTGTAATTGCTTTTTTTAGATAAAGAGTGTATATTAATATCGCGGAGATACAAATTACACCCAGCCTCTGTAACAACGCAATAACCAAATCTACTACGGATGCACACACCCGAAAGACAATAAGAAGAAGAAATAAAAAGAAAAGTCCCGCTACAGAGTTACAGTCCTTGCAGCAGCCGCACAACCACCACCAAAACAACACCTGATGTCCAATTCTTCAAAAGCAACGCCTTCAAGAAGAACAGTGTCAGACACAACCAATTAAGGCCAGACCTTAGGCTTTCACCCTGAAGATAGTACTCGCTCTCAAAACAATGTCTTCAGCAAGAGCACTGTCAGACACAACCAATTAAGGCCAGATCTTGGATTCTCACCCTGAAAGGTAGGACTTCGGACTTCACGTATGTTGTCGCCCCCACTTACATGCCGCTGCTCCAAGTCATGAAACACCAAGCCAATTCCTCATCGCCACCAGGAATCGAACCACCGTTACTAGTCTTCAAATCTAGGCCTCCATGTCCTTCTCCGCAGTCTGACTTCACCGGGAAACAGAAAGGCATGTCCCCAATGGCAACCAACTGCAGAGCTTCGTGACGCTTCCTCTGAAACCAAACGGTCAGAAAAAACATGGCTGCGCGCGACTGAATCCCACCCGATCCGACAATCTCCAGGCTTGATTGCCCAATGGAGTTCGCCGACGGAGCCTTCTGGAACTCGACAATCCGGCCAGATCGAAGAAACAGGTGTCAGACATATCTTCTTCTTGGCGCAAGAGGAACTATAGGACCGTCGCCTTTATTGTGCAGAGCAGCAGGTCCCCCACGCCGCCGTCCGCCGGCCGACCTCCTCCGGCGGAAGAGGAGGCCCGACAACGAAGAACCACGCGCGCGCCGTCCCGCTGGTAACAGCAAGGCCGAACACGAGCACCGTGCCGCCTCCCCACGCACCTCCGGCGACCGACGGCCGCACCGATGATGGGTCTAGGCGGAAGCCTAGGACCTACAGCCGCCGCTCCACTACACGCACAGGACGTCCATTGCAGACGCCATGCCCGGGAGAAAGCCGCCGCCGCCGCAGACCGGGGGCGCCGCCCCGGATCCCGCTCGCAGAAGATCAACGGCGCCGTCCCCGAACGCCACCGGTGCTCCGCCGCAGCGATGCCCCCAGCACCATAGGCGCTGGGCCCGCCGCCACCGCGGCCCTCGCCGGCGGCAGCGGCGGCAAGGGAGGTCTCCGAGTGAAGTTCTTTGGGCGACGAGGGTCTCGCCCCGGTGCCGCCTCAGGGGACAGCACGGGAGCGGAGGGGAGAGGCGGGGGAGGGGACGGGCGGAGGAGGAGAGAGGCCGGCGGCCGGACTGGTGGCGGCTAGGGTTGGGGACCGCTACACAGGAGAGATCGATCAGATTCACATTGCTTTGCGTCTATGTGTAATTGCTAAATAATTACTGCTAAATAATAGCTAAATAATTATTGCTAAATAATTCTTTGAATTATCTGAATTCTATATTTTATAATAGCTAAATATTTATGTGAACTTTAGATAATCATTTGACCTGAACTTTACATGATCATATTGTAAGTTGCAGTTTAACATGACATCATAAGTGGTTATAAAATATTATTAAATAACATGGGTTATAAAATTTTATTAAAATATAGGAGAGAGAATATAAATGTCCTAGATAACTTCCTGGCCTGCAAGTGTAGCACCGGTGAGCACCACGTGAATCCCACGAGAGTGAGGGCATATTCCGCGATAACAACGATGAGGATGGCGACAACCTTCATGTCCGCTGCCTGCTTTGTGCACTTTTTTCTCTTCCCCTCTACATGCAGACGATGACGGCTAAGACGGTGCCACCGCTGAAGGTTTGCTGACTATATGAGTGTGACATTAAGGATATGACATAATTTATGCTGATAATTTGTCTAAGAAGCACGTCTTCTAATTTGTAATTTGCACCGAGAAACCAAGTAATCCCTGTAGACCTTGTATAGACATTCCTACTTGTAAATCGCCACTTTAGCCATGAAGACGTGCATTGCACATACATGCCAACTAGTGTACATAGAGAGGCCAAAGGGATCGACCCTAAAAAATGCCAAATAGGCGCAACGAGCAGAAAAAACTTTGTCCGCGGTCCAAAGTGAACAATAGGCACATAGAGAGGCCAAAGTGGACAACCTTCACCGTCGCTGTAGGTTTTGTAGGTCTCGATCTGGATGCCTACTAAAATCCGGCACAAGCTTTCTAAATAGGTAAACATGCGGAATTTCTGTTAAATGGGGGTAATTGTGGAGAATAAAGCGTGTAATTCACTCTAAGTGTGAAAATCGACAAAAACTATGGCGGGGGCATAGCCACACTAACTGACTTAAGGTGTAATGCATTTATTTTTGCTTATTTATCCATGCACGTGATGCGTGATGAATATTGGTAAATGATATACGACAGAATGCTCGAGACTTTTTTTTTTTTTGCACAACTGCTCGAGACTATTGCGGTGACCAAGAGACAGAGGATGCTATTGTTGCTCCCTTCTAGCATCTTTCTCCAGAGCGATTGAGTAGGCTCGCACCCTCGATCCCCCCCCCCCCCCCCCCCCCCCCCCCTATATTAGTAGGTAAATTGAGCAAATCAACTCAAGGGCTTCTGTTGGCTCATGATGTACCCAATAAACTAAATACCGATAAAGTACTAGTGGTTGTATCGTTCGGGCCCCTTAGACGCAAGGGTCCTTCACTTGAAGTCCATAATCAGAGGAAAAGCTACTCAACATCAACAACAATTAGATTATACTCCCTCCGTTTTTTAATATAAGATGTTTTAACTTTTGTCCACATGCACATGCACACAAATGTATGTAGACATATTTTTATGTGCATGTTCACTCATTTTAGTGTGCATATAGACAACATGTGTACCCCCTAAAACATCTTATATTAAAAAACGGAGGGAGTAGTAACCAGTGAACGCGTACTGTTTCCTTTCATAAGCATGCAAACTGCATTATTGAAGGTAAAGAAGCAGCAAAGTGAGACCGATCTTATGCTACACGCCTTAGATTTAGATCGGAAGCCATCTCCGCCCTCCAACGTAGGGTTTTTTCATTTCCATCTGGTATAGGAAGATTCTCTTTACAGGAACTCGAACCATAAACTATCACCGAAGCGGTATCTCTTTAACTTGGTCTGAACCTATTTCTTCTATTCCTACGATTGTTCAGTGATGGGTTTTCCCCTTTTAGGATTGGGTTTATATCCCATATCGTGTTGCGCTTTCTTCTGTCATATTTTCTCTCCTCCCTGGCTCCCTCCTTGCTTTGAGAGTTAGCTCTTTCTCCCTGTCGCTCCTCTCCTCTTCGGGAGCCAAATTGAATTTCTGAATCTTGAGTATAAGATTACAGAAATTTATCGGTCTGAATTGTGCCAATGACGTGGGATGTGGTACCTTCGGAATGAGAACCAAAATTGATTGGTTTATATTCTCCGCCCCCATTTAGGGCACTATGAGTCAGGTGCAGGTGGGATCGTTGGCGGGAGGCCCGCACCCACCCCACATCTGCCGCATAAGTTTAGTGGGACACCCACTTAAGCCCACATATTATTATGTTGGATATGTGGGCTTTGTGGGACGCCCACAAAATATTTCAGATTTATCCCATTATATTACCGTATATTAATTTCAAAGCATCATACATGTACGTATATTGTTCCAGTCAATACAAAAACAAATTGCATTGTAATCCAGACTTTATCATCACGCAAGATCAAAACATGAAAATTAAATTCTACTGTTGGCAAAAATTAGTACTACTGCGGTCCAATACTACTTCATAAATCACTTCAGGCATACTGCAGTACTCCTTCACTGGATACTGCAGAACAATACATAGAACATAGTCTCAAATCGCTTCATAACTAGAACAATACATAGACAGAGTTTCAAATCGCTTCCATACTGCAGTGTAATGCTTCACTGGATCAAAGAACCATTGCTGGGAATATAGTGTACTTCAGATTCGGACAATCCTTGCATACTGTAGTGTACATGAACATTAGCTTTGCCTCATACTGCAGTCTGTGAGTACTGCCGCGTTATCTCCTTCCCACACAAATTCCAATGATTTTGATAAAAGTGGTAGCCCCATGTGCCTTGGTAGGAAACATCTGGAACAACACAACTTTCGCCTCTTTCTCGTATACTAGGTAAGATGGCGCGGCGACACGCCGCGCCCGTGTGGAAAAATAGTGTATTTTGTATTTTAGTTAGGGTTAAATTAGAGAGAATTATGTATATGTCCGTAAAAAATAAAAATAAAGTTAGAATATGAAAGTTGTTTGGAATGGTGGTATCTGTCTACTCGGCAAAGGAAAATTCAAACGGAGGGCTTGGAATTTTCAAATTTGAATTTTGATCATATGCCATAAGTAGTTAGCGTTTATTGTTATGGCCATGTTGTTTTTTTGTCATATTTGTAAATATCGTTGTGTAAAGAATTCAAATTTGAAAATGTCCACATTCAAAAGTTGTTCGGATTTAAATCTATTGGAACTGGAATTTGATCGTGTGACATAAATAGATAGCGTTTTATTTTGTGTTCATGTTGATATGTTTGTCATATTTGATTTTTTTTGCGTCTATTAAATGCTTAGATTTGAAATACATTCAAAATTTTATAATATTCAAATTTGGAATTTGATCATATGTTATAAATAGTAAACTTTTATTTTTTGTGTTTTTATTGATATATTTGTCATATTTTTTCCGGCGGATAGATTTGAAGTTATTGTTATACTTCACATTTAGCATTTCTCTTATCTTTTTCTTTTGCTCAAATAATACTCCAAATACTTGTGTTTTTTTCTGACAAATTACTTTGTTATTATAAATTGGAATATTGCTTTTTTTTTTGACAAATGGCTCCATTATTAAGAGAGATGTGAAATGCCTGGAGTATTGTAAAAAAAAAACTCCATTATCATTTGTTTAAGGAATTGGAATATTGCTTAAACAGTACTTTCTTTTTTTATCTTTTTATTTTGCTTGAACAATACTCAGAATATTTCACATTTTTCTTATCTTTTGTAGATCATAATTTTTTTTTGTCAAAATTAAATAAGAGCAGCTCTTATATTCCATCACATAGTAAAACCCATCGTAGACATTGTGATTCAAAATGTTAAAATTCGTTGTAATCTGATGTCTGTAGTATCAGCAATTTTTTTAGCAAATTTAAATGTTCAAATATATTTGTAGTTTGACGACGCGCCCGTGTGGCGGTTAGCTTTGTTCGTCAGCGTGAAAATGTAATGATTAATTTGTCGTTAGAAGAAGAAATGTCGTCGTATCCTTATGAGAAATTTCTGTTTTGATTAAGTTTTAAATTGAAATAATATTTTACAGGTTCAACATAAAATATATTTGGGAAAGACTCAAATACTACATTCAGAAAAATAGGTTCAACATAAAATATATTTTGGGAAAGACTCGAATACTACATTCAGAAAAATATGGAAGAATATATCTATACTGAATTATAATTTGTTGTTTCGAGTATGTCCGAATATTCAGCAATTTAAAATGTTTTCCATAAGATACATAATTAATATAAAAAATTATATTAGTTCTTGCAATTTTTTTAAAAAGTTGTTTAAGCATGCATGGAAATGTGTTATTTAAAGTTGTTTTTATCTTTTGATTTTGCATGAACAATACTCAGAATAGTTAACATTTTTCTTATCTTTTGTAGATCATAAAAAAATAATTGTCAAAATTAAATAAGAGCAGCTCTTATATTACATCACATAGTAAAGCCCATCGTAGATGTTGTGATTCAAAATGTTAAAATTCGCTGTAATTTGATGTCTGTAGTATCAGCATTTTTTTAGCAAATTTAAATGTTCAAATATATTTGTAGTTTGACGACGCGCCCGTGTGGTTGTTAGATTTGTTCAAATATATTTGTAATTAATATAAACAAATTATATTAGTTCTAGCAATTTTTTTTAAAGTTGTTTAGGCATGCATGGAAATGTGTTAGCTTGAAAGATTTCTTTTTTGTGCAAATTTTGGTATATTTTTGTATTTTTGTGAATTATGGATTGAAAGTTATGAATTTTACAATTTTCTGTATTTCTCTGAAATTAGTAAAAACCTGACAGAGGGGCCCACTTGTCGGGTTTTTTTACTATTTACGGGAAACATACGTGGAAAAGATTAAATCGCTGATTTGTGGGCCCCACATGTCAGCGAGAGGTAGCAGTAGCGGTGGCTCTGCCGAACTCCGGTGAGCCCGCGCCGAACTCCGGCGAGGTCGTTCTGCTCGCTCCAGGACGCGCGTGAGGCTGGAATCGCATGTTCCCGCGAGACAACGGCGCGGGGTAGCCGGACAGGCGGAGCGTTGGACCAAATGGTCACCGGCTCGCCGGCGGTGAGCAAAACACGGCGGCGGCGGACGGAAAACACGGCCGCGGCCGCACGGAGCATGGGAGAGGTCAGGAAGAGGTCCAACAGAAGCAGCGTAACACCAGGAGAACGATGGAATGCTCGGCGAGGCGAGACGAGTTCGATGGCGAGCAAATCGAGGTCCACAGCGTGGCGGCCGGAGTTGGGGAAGGAGAGCACGGCGGTGGCGATTCTGGGCGTCCAGGCAGGCGATCCTCGGTGAGAAGGTGAAGGAGAAGACGGCGGAGCTGACCGTCTGCTTGGATTCGTGAGGGGAGGGGCGGTGCGGCGCGTCGGCGACGCCGACGACCTCCGGCTCGCGCGAGAGGAAGGGGGGATTTGAGCATGTTTTTGAACTGAGGCCCCTCAGTTTTTTGCAATTTGCAGATAGATCCACCGTAGCGGCAAATTTATGGATCGCGGGGAAATTTCTAGACTTTCGTGGGCTTTTCTGCAAAATTATCCGGGAACCGGTGGGTGACCGGCTGGCCACCGGGGCGACTGGCTGTGACCGGCGACGTGGCAGTTTCTGATTGGTTGAAATCTGTTTGTACTGTAGCTATGAACAGTGTGCACGGGGGGGGGGGTGGTGTGGACGAATCCTGTCCGTCGTTCGGCCGGATCGGACGGCAGGCAAAAAAGCAGCGACGTGGGGCGATGGAGAGGGGGTTGTCATGTCCTCCCTTTGTATATAGAGGTATGCCAGTACCAACCTCTCATTCACCTCGCGCGTAACCTTCTACAGGACAGAGTTAAGAACTTTATCCAATATTGGATGTACTCTCTGCCTCATAATGATGTTGATAGAACGATGATGTGAGAGTGGTGTTTTGTCTCACGAGCTCATAAGTTCGTGCATGAATAAGCAAATCGGAAATAATAATAAATTATTTTAAAAAACTCTGATTTTTTGGTGATGAACATATACAAAAGTTCTATATACGTGTCAAGTTTCAAAACTAAATGACATGTGTGGTGCTCTGAGCGAAAAAAACAAAATCAGTGCTCTGAAAATATTTTTTAATCTAATTTTGGCCACTGATTTGTCTTTTTGCACAGAGCACCACAAATGTTATTTGTTTCATCACGAAATTTTGCACGCATGTAATTTTTTTGTATATGTTCGTCACCAATTTGTTTCAATTTTTTTGAAATGTTTCACTATTTTTTATTTATGCAAGAGCATATGAACTCGGTAGCCAATGTGAATTTCCAGATGTAGCCATCCTACACAATTCATCTTGATCTCCCATGACAGAACCATCAACCCGGGTGAGCTGCTGGTGGCACAGTTGGTACGGGGGCAACTTGGGTAGGATCTAGCATCAGATAGGATCCGTAAGATCAATTTTTTTGAATGGACAAAACAAATTCAAATATTCACAAAAACATTGACAACATGTATCTATTCACTCAAATCTGACACTATTCAAAGTTTAATTTAGCATTTTTGTTTCTCTACCTATAGATAGAATTTTGCGCTATTTTTTTTTGGAGTTGTACAATGTTGTGTATTGTTTTTAGATTTTTTAAATATATTTTTTATGACATAATTCTATGATTGCACCTAAAGAACAGATCCTCCCCCGCACAGTTGGCACTATGGCCCCAGCCCTGCTCGCTTCGACCGTACCATATTCCTCCTCCTACTCTCCGCCACCCAATGCGGTGGCGGTGCCGGCACTGCCTCTACCTGACCCGGCGTCGCTGCTCTTCTCGTCGGCTGGTTGCACCTCCCAGCCTGCTGCAGCGTCCACCATCCAATAATTCCCGAAGCATTCCTAGGCCGCCAACGCCTCCCACCGCGGGTGCTCACTTTCTTCTTAGGAGCAGTACTCACATAGTACTTGAAATGTTGTTAAGATGAGCAATACTACCAGCTGTAGCTTTGCATTGATGCTAAACGACTACCTACAGATGGGGTGCTGAGAACGACGGAAGCAGAAAGAACAGGGCACTATAATTCTTGAAGAAGCAATCTGATTGCCTTCATTACAGGAGATCTCTGCATGTATTCTCGCTACAAAAGCTATGGTGACAACCAACATCACAACCAAAGAAGAATGATAATTAATTTAACCACAAGACCGAAGAAGCAGGGACAACAACAAATCAGGGCCATGTTATGGGCAGATGTGTAAAAATTTGGTAAACCCAAGAAAGTTCAGCTTGCCATCAGTTTTTCTGATCCAATCTTGCACCATAGAATAGTGAGTTGGAGGAAGATTTAGTTCCTGTACACAAGGAGCGAGGTCAGGTTAACCATTATAGCATAGGAGAAAAAAAAACTATGATTCCTTTATAGGTTCTCAATTCAGGAGGCACAAAGATCACCCTCACAAGTCTGAACTGAGGTAAATGCTCAATTCCTTCATTACTGTGATTCTACATACCTGTGCCAACTCCTCAACTGATATGACTCGGTTTCCCTCCTGTTCAAAGTGCTGGAAAGATGTTCCAGCAATCTCCTCCCACCTGTCCAGAGCCTCAAGCTGGTAAGGACTGATAGCTGCAGCACAGAATTCTTCAAAGTCCATACTCCTGTAGGCAAGTGGGTCTGACTGAGGGCGAAACAAGAACATCAGCAACTTTAGCTAGCATATTATACAAATGCTATCAGATGGAAAATAAAAAAGGAAGAATGGAATGAAATTCTAAACGCAGATACAGAAATAACTAACAGCAGGTATCAACACATGATGAATACTCAAACCGATAAGATAACAGGGCCATTGCATAATTCATGCTATACAGCAGAAATTTATCAAACAACGGCTTGAATTACAATTAATAGTCTCATTGAGCCAAACTGTGTCTACATGTAAGATATCATACGAAAGCCATCAACTGAAACGACCCCGGACAGGATAATGAGAAACCCCCTTGCGTGTCATGCTCCAAACAGATACCCTATATAACTACATAATAAATAAATTAACTTCAAATGCGCTGAAAACCAAATTCACTCTACAGAAGCACCAATGATATGTTAGTTTGGCAAATATGTTCGATGATAAATTTCCATGTCTATTACTTCAAACACAAGCAACAGATTATTATGACATTAGTAGCAGCACCACACTAACCAAAGAGGAAACCATACATTGCTTACAGTCAGTACTAAAAGATCCTTACCACATGAAAAAATTCGAGAATTCTTGATTCCATCGCATCAGTTAAATACCGCGTTAGAGCCTGGATAAGACCATGAAACAGTATGATTAAAATGTTGTATTAAGTCTAGATGAGACAATTTATCGTGACAGTTCATCGGAAGCCAAGACAGTTTTCCAAATGTCTTCATCTTTATGAGGTACACCCTCAGATGATATCTATGATAATTTCTACTACGATATATTGTAGATAAGCACAAAAATCATGAGGGCACTGAAGTACCAAGATATTGTTGGAGTCTGAGTTAGTATAGTAGCAGTACTTCTCTGGTATAGTCTAGAGTATTCCAGAGGGCTGTTGGAGAGTGTGTCAGTATAGTGCATTAGTAGTATTGTCCTACTAGAGTCTAGACTATTCTAGTGTATGAGTGAAGCTGTAAGCCTAAGTTGAGCTATATATATAAGAGGGTGTGGTAGTCCAAGGGACAAGCACATCCAGAAATTTTCCTCCAAAAACTACATGGTATCAGAGCCGTGGTGCTCCTGAGAGGTGGCAATGCTGATAGAGCAGGGCTGCTCTGCTGTGGCCTAAGGTGAGGAAGGGGGCGGGGTGGTGGCCGGGGGTGAATCAGCAGCTTGTGGAGGAGCTCCAGGCGTCCAGGTGGGCAGTGCAGGCAGGCAGAGGTACGGCTGCTTAGAATCTGAGGTTTCGGTGGCGGCGAACGGCAGTGCGCGTGCAGCCAGGAGAGGTAGCAGGGTAAATGCTAGGAAAACAATCGATTCATTCGATGTATAGCTTCTGCATATGAAATATGGACCAATTACATAGGTATTCTGGAGCACAATACCCTCTGCATATGAAATCGATAGACTGATGCATTATGGCATAAGAGAATGTAAGAGAGTAAATGCTAGGAAAACAATCGATTCATTCGATGTATAGCTTACAATGACCCACAACGGTCTTCACTCATGGTTTGTGATTTTTCATCGAGTCTTGATTGACCAAAATCCGTAATTTTTGGCCTCATATAGTTATCAAGTAGGATGTTGGCAGGTTTCAGATCCATATGATATATATGTTTTTCTTTGTGCAGATGATGCAACCCTTCGCAGATACCCTTGATTATTTGGTAACGCGTGTTCCATTCAAGTCCCCTTAATTCATCTGAAGAAAAAAAGATTAGCATGGAATCATGAAATCTTTAACACTAGATTTGTTCATGCTAATTGCATACTGAGTGATATAAAGGAACATTTGTATTTGTCCAGTCTATCCCTAGCTGTCGATAGTAACTCAAAATATAGAAGTGAAAGATAGCAAAGAAAAGAACTGCTTCATATGCAACATTGACATACCAGTAATATGTTTTTGTAGGCTTCCATTGCTCATGTACTCAAAACAGAGCAATCTTTCTCTTCTCTCAGCATAAATATGGTGTCTTGATCCTTCAATTTTTACCGCTATCTGCTCTGTGTTAGCACAGAAGCCAAGAAACCGTACAACATTTAGATGATCGGTCGTCAACAGGCTATCAACTTCACGATAAAATAACTTCTCGTCAATTGAATGGTTGTTCCTAATCCTCTTCACAGCAACTCTCCCATTTGGAAGGACGCCCTGTTTAACTTCTCTTGTGAGCATTTAGAGCAATTTTAGCCCCATTGTAATTTGAGTGGTGCAACAAAAGGATGGAGAAAACTGGATATGCAGTACCAAATTAAGAACACAAACTTTTCTTTCTGAGAAGTAGAGTACAAAGTAGACGCAAACATGAACATTCCTTTCACAGGCTAGAAGAATATTTGAGGCTCTCTACCCTCAACTTAACATCGTGTGCACTGTCCCACTTAAGCACCCAACACATACAGGTGCTTGCAAACAAAAACACAGAACTCTGTGTCAATCCAAGGAATCAAAATGGTCATATACCACTCAAGAATTGGACTTGGCAATATATGTACGACAAAATTTAAGTAGTACTTTGGAGACAATATCACATATCAACTATGGCATTTACTCCCTCCGTTTCAAATTATAAGATTTTTTTACCACTTCAATATGGACCAATTACGGAGTGAAATGAGTGAGTCAACACACTAAAATACGTCTAGATACGTATGAATCAGGAAAAGACTAAAAAGGCTTGTATTTAGGAACAGAGGTAGTACTAATTAACAACTCGAGTGTTCACATGTTTGGCTAAAATCGAGGGTGCACGCAGGTCGAAAGCATATTTTCCAAGTTTTCAAAAATCTTCAAAAAGTCCTATGTCGCTGTCTACATTGTTGGGTCAGTTTAAACATATTGATTTTAGGACATAAATAAGTTTGTTTGTGTTTCAATAAAAGGACAAACTATTGACAGTTGTTTCCCCAAATTTGGGAGCACGTTCTATAATTTAGAAAATACTAGATACAAATCACAATTTAGAAAATACTAGATACAAATCACAGAGCGCCAAAAACATGCACTGCATTGCTACCCTTGATATATTTAGGTGTTGTATGCTTAACTTTATTTAAAAGAAAATTTTACCTCGTAAACTATTGAGAATCCACCCTGACCAATTACTCGATGTTCAGAGAAATGCTCGGTGATGTTCTTCAGAAGTGCAAATGGCAGATTCGTCGGTTTCTCTCTTCCATCAAGTATATTCTCCAGAATATCAGCTTCCATCTACCTGTTGTCCAATCCAGTATATAGTATACTTTCAGCATTCTAGAAAAAAATATTATGTTTCTTTTTTTGTGGAAACCTAATATAGCACAGTTGCAAGGGAGAACTGCCACAATGACCAGACCAGTCTTTCCCCACGGTATGACAATTGTACAACAGAATTTTTTGTAGTAAAACTTTCGTGCCAACTAATATTTATGGCAACACTTTATAAGTATGCTATTTTATTGAAATAACCCATTATTTTATATTTATATTTTCACCTCTTATTTAACAACAATATTCTCAAGCATTCCAACGAGAACATGCTACCTACTTGACACTTACCCTTTAGATGGATTACAAAGTACAAACTGGAACTGCTATGCAGATGTCCAACTATGTGTAAAAGAATTATTCGAAGATGCTGCCAAAGTAGATAAGAAAATAGAAATATGATACTCAAATTGAGACGATAATTCATTTCCTACTCTCTAAAGGTTAGACCCCCACATGGTGGTGCGAGACCACGGCATCTCCGCTCTTGGCAGCAAGGTTTACTGGTAGTATGCGATGATGTTGATCCTCTGCACAGAGCATTGGCCTCCAGGGCGAGATGTGCATAGTTGTCGATGCATCCTAGACGCCCCTCTTCAATTCCGGCCAGGTCCTGCCTTCTGCTCCGGACAAGGACTTCGTCTGCTTCCAGGTCTGCCATCTCAGCTAGGCGTTATGGTGGGGGTTGGCCGGGGTGGTCTTGGTGTCATAGTCGTGGTTTGGGAGTGCCAGGCAGTTGTCTTGAAGTGGCTTTCAGGTTTCGCCATTCATGGCTCGAGTTTATGCTGTTGTTAGCGTAGGACAGTTGTTGAGGATGGTCGTGTTTTTTTTTCTTGGCCTCGCTGTTGGCAGTTGCGGTGCTCATATTGAAAATCCTTGTAATTCTTGGTCATTCACGTTTCTTAGCACTCTCTTCTTAAACAAAACAACACCACAGTCTGGTGCTGTTGGAGAAAGAAAAAACCATGTGGTGCTGAACACACTCTAGACTCAGAAGCAAATTCACAGTTCCTTAGCATCCCTTACTCTTTGGATGAAGCTGTACAGGCTAGTGCAAATAATTAATGCATCATATGATTCAAACAAACTACTTTTTGTGATCGGTAAAAAAAAGTGGCTTTTCATTTATATGTCAGATCTGGAAGTGTCAAGATAGAATACAAAGAAGTGAAGAATGGTTGGTCATTCCATAAGTATTCGGCAAAGCGCTGAAGCACTAACCTGGATGATCTGTAGGGATGCAGCTAGCTGCTCAGAAAACTTTCAAGTAAAAGAGTTTTGGCATGAGAAAATTGCAAAAAACCACCACAATTGGTGGTTAAGCTACAAAAAACCACCGGCTTTCAACTAAGTCGCAAATCGCCACCACTATTCGCTGGCACTGTTACAAAAAACACCGATTTTTCCTGTAACCTCGTTTAGCTAAGTTAACGCTCGTTCTGACCAGTATGGCCTACTGTCAGGCGTGACGTGGCGTGTGTAAATTTTACGAAAAAGTCCTCCATAGTTTTTTCCTTCTTTTTTCTTTTATTTTTTTCCTCATGCTCGCGTTGACTCGATCTCTTCCACGCCTGCCAGCTGCACGCCCGAGTCTCGCCGGCCGCAGATCGGCTAGCTCGCCGTGGCCTCCGCGCACCCCTGGCTGCCGAAGCAGAAGCTCGCCGGCAACTTCCGGTTCGAGTTCGTGGCCAACCGCACGGATTTCTACTACACGTTCCTGGTCGCGACGTCATCTTGAGGTTCGTGCTGAACCAGTCGAGCCTGCAGCGGTACGTGTGGCTGCAGCAGCAGCGGGCGTGGAGCCTCTACTGGTCGCTGCCCAGGGACCAGTGCGACCGCTACGCGCAGTGCGGCGCCTACGGCGTCTGCGATGCGAGCGCCTCGCCGATGTGCAGCTGCGCCGCCGGGTTCACGCCGGCCTCGCCACGGGAGTGGGCGCTGAGGGACGGCTCCGCAGGGTGCGCGCGCAGGACGCGGCTCAACTGCGCGGCATGAAGCTACCGGACGCGACTAACGCGACGGCCGACACCAGCGTCAGCCTCGACCACGGCACGGCCACGGGCGCGGCCACGGCGCGGCCGCGGACGCCGACCACGGGCATGGGCGCGGCCACTCCGAGTTCTTCCGCGGTGCCGAGGTAGCTGTTTACGTGGGTCTGGTTGTATTTCGCGGGGTCGAGGCGCCGGCGGCCGTCGACGAGCCACGCGAGGCGGCGGTGCGTGTCGGAGCCGCCGACAGCCGCGGCGAGCAGCTTCCACACGTGCGCGGAGAGGGCCTCGAGCCGCGTGGCGCGGCGCGCGGAGGTGCTTGCCGCGGCGCGGAGGAGGTCGACGTCGGCGGCCTCGACGACGTAGTTGCGGCGCACGAGGGCGGCGGCGAGAAGCGTGTTGGGGAGGCGTCCCGGGTCGTACCGCACGAACTCGGAGTCCAGCGACGCGGAGTACCGCGGCGGCGAGCGGGGTCGGAAGAGGGAGCGCCGGTCGTGGTGGGGCTCCCACGAAAGCACCCCGCCGGTGCGGAGCATCTCCGCCCAGGCGTTGGGCAGCGAGGTGAGAGGCCGTGGCCATCGACGAGCAGGTGGTCCAGTACGAGCGGGTGGCTCTTTTTTTATTTGTGAGAGAGGGGTGGAGCTGATAGTGGGTCCCACGTTTTTTTACAAAAACACCCACTTACAAAAACTAAAACGCCACATCACGCCTGCAAGTGGGCCCCACTGTCAGAATCAAGGTTAAAACGAGGTCACAGGAAAAATTAGTGTTTTTTGTAACGGTGTCAACGAATAGTGATGGTGATTTACGATTTCGTTGGAAACCGGTGGTCTTTTATAGCTTGACCACCAATTGTAGTGGTTTTTTGCAATTTTCTCTTTTGGCATGGATCCACCTACCAGGTTGGGGTTGTATAGGAATGAAGAGATAGGCAACAAAACACGCTAAGTATGCGCTACTGTTGAATGTCAACCTTAATAAAATTAAGATAACTTGATGCATGTGATGACTTATAGGTCCGGCAGCATTAAAATATTTCTGATTTCCAATTGCACGTAAGAGAATCATCAATATTTTATTTTAGAACGAGGAAGATAGCAGATAGCTCTCAATTTGAATAATCTGTCAATCCGCGTAACCACGAACACCCCTACTCATGCTGGGATCTGGTTTCGTTCACACCAGAGACCAGACCAGAGCAACTAAATAGCTACCAGCCTCATTCGCAAAAAAATACAGTACAGTAGTATAATATTGCTAGGGGTGCCTATTTTTTTCAATTTTTTATTCTAACAGGAGCATATGAGCTCGGGCGCCATTTTAAATTTCTGAATAATATTGTTACGAGTCTAGAAAATGTAGAGGCGACGGCGGTGATGGACGGGAGCAGTACCTGCAGTCGGTTCCGCCGGAGAAGTCCGTGGTGGCGGCCGCGCGCCCAGCAGCGCAGCCGCGTGCGTCCGACGCATGCGGGGCCTAAGATCCACCGCAGCGCACTGAACGGAGGGGTACGCACGGCGAGGTCGCATTGCTCCCGCCCGCCGCTCCGTCGCCGGCAGCCGCCCGCGTTGCTCCTACCGAGGACCCCGAATCCACCCGAGAGGGGGAACCGCTGTACAAGGCCTCCAAAAGCCCAGCCCACTAAAATCTAGCCCAGAGAGAGACAGCAGCCGAGGACCTGGGCTGGGGCTCTCGGGCGATCGAGCAACCGAGAAACAGCTGGAGGTGACCTGTGCTCGTTGTCTACCTTCTGCGCCGTAGACCATCGCCTCCTCTGCGCCGGCGCCGCCACACGCCGTCCCCGGCCGCCGCCACCGCAGCCTCTGTTGCCGCTCCCACAGCTTCCGCGCGTGGCCACCAGCCCCTGCCGCCGCCAAGGAGCACGAACAACTTCGTCCCCCTCCCCACCGATCTGCTCCTCACGCCAATCCAGGACGCACGGTGATTTCCTCAGTTTCGCTTTATTACAGCAAGTTTCTGTATCCCTTTACCATTGTATGTAGTTTATGTCATGTTTGATTTACTTTGTTGGATCGTTAAGCATTGTATTCAAATTATATAAATAGTTGTGCAATCAAGTCATAGTTGTGCAACCAAAGCACACCGTATAATCAGACTTAGTAAACTTCAGGTGCACCCGTAGTCAGTCTCATGGATTACTAGTATTAGTAGTTAGTACTTTATTGATGTCTGAGCCAGGTTTTATGCACTGCAGCTAGCTGCTGGCAAACTCCCTCAGCCAGTCCCAAATCCTAGCGAAAGATGCAGGCGAAGAAGCTAACTCTGCTGCAGACCGTGGCGGCTGCAGGAGTCTTCTCGGCCGTCTCCTGCTGGTAACATGTGATCTGATGCTCTTCTAGCATCCACCAGGTCAAATCTATGTTCATAGGGTTTTAGGTTTCCCCTTCCTCGCACTGCAGGTACGGTTTCATGTTTGGTAGGGAGTCTGCCCGGCGCGAGCTTAGTGGCATCATCGACGACCTCCGCAACAGCTCTGCGGCCCCCTCTGCTGCGGCCCCTGAGTCCCACACTCCCCCAAACCCTAGTGTGGTATGTAATTTTTTCTTCCTTTTATGGGTGTATTTTTTAGGGGTTTGGTTTTTATATAGGAGCTTCCTGTCTTTAAGGCTGGGTAAATTCATGCAACTTGTATACATCTGCACTGCATCTGCTTAGAATGCTAAACAGAAAAACAGATGAAGACACAGTTAGTGCGCTTGAAGGGATGTCATTTGGGGGTTTGCTACCCAACCAATGCTTTCTATGAATACCATGGACCAAAATTTCTTTCAGTTCTTTGATGTATGAAAGCTGTAAATACATGATTCATGGTACTATCTCGAAAGAAAGGGGAATGTAAATTTTGTCATGTCTTTTGATGTCTGCAATCGACCAGTTTTGGTTATCCCATCGTTTGTTAATAGCCACGGATCGCAAGATTTCTTGCAAAGCAACCTCATCCAGTAAGACAGTAGCCAGTCTGACTGCTTGACTGCTGTTCATCAAGCAAACATGGCTTTGTGTTTTATATTGCACAAAAGAGCTAAAGCTGGTTGATAGTATTAAATACAGGAGAAATTAAGTTTGGTGTAAGAGTGTTGAAGTATTTAGAATTCACAAGGGTTAAAATCTTGGACAAAGCAAATGGTCGTTAGTATTATTGCATTCACATTATGGAGTGTACTCTATGAAATTTCTAAGCAGTTTCATTTTAGTTATGTTAGGTGGATTGCAGTGCAGCTTATTCATTACACCATATCGTTCTTCTACTGTGAGTGGTACAAATAGTAATCATATTGACTTTACAGAAAAGACTGATCTAGCATTTTTCTGATGTTTACAGGTCCTTATCTACAGTGTCAAGAACAATGGTCATCATAAATGACGAGGTGAGGTATTAGAAGAGTTTACCAAGTAGTGATATTGTCAGATTCTGGTCCAAAAAGTGACATTGTCAGATGAAGATCTAAGCAATTAGTAGACTGTGTTTAGCAGGTTTCCTTTTTGCGTATTTTACACAAATCATGCTAAAGTTTGATTGGGTTGTCAATACCTTTTCTTCCCATGTATAACAATGTTGTACATGTGCTCTCCTGATGCACCAGAATTAGTGATGCATTGTACTGCTGACTGTGATCTGATTTTCATGTCATGAAATTATTGAACTTCTGGTTCGAATAGTGATGCAAAGATGATTCCGATATGAGCCGCCTATATGTTGAGAGATATTTTGAAATATCTGTAGTCCTTTTCTGTATGCTGTGAGCTCTTTAAAATGCATAGGTCACTCTCAGCGCAATAATTCATTCTAGCCAGCCAGTTTTCTGTGTAGCTGATGTAGCTTTGAAGTACTTTGGCATCTATCTTTCCGACATGTTTCGTGCATCCGTGCTTTAGCATAGATGAGTTGGACATTTTGTACTATGCATGTTAGCAGCGGTCGACTAGGAGGATGTAATAGGAAAAAGATGCACGAATGCCATTCAAGTACTGTTGGTCTCATATGTGAGCTATCTTTTCTAATGAAACCTCCAGGGCCCTATAGGGGTGTTCAAACGCGGCTTTGCCAACCCGGGTGAACTCTTCACTTGTACTAGCATAGACACAAAGTTTCAGAATTAGTGCAATTGTCAATGCTCGAATTTTTTCCCGCCAGTTCTTTTTACCCTGCTTGAAACCGGCTTCATTGCCCCTGTTAGTTATAAAGGAAGCATCTTGTTTCTTCAAAATTCCTTCTTCCAAACCTGGCCTTAGGTTTATAAGATCTACTTTATACAGGGAGTGAAGTATATATTGATATCCACTTTAGTCTATACAAACATTCAAGAAATAACCTTTTGTGCAGCAAGTATTCCTTCTGCTTCTTGAATAGTAGTAAATGTTATGATTTGATTAGATGCACTTTTGAACAAATCAAAACAGCTGGACATATCTGGAGTGACCATTATGACTGAAAGGATTGTGTCTTGTCTTCTTCAATCTGGGTCGGAGATGCACAAGACAGGCTCACAGTTGGATATATTGCTGTGCTCTTTCGGTTTACTTTTTGTTCATGTCCTGTCATGATCCTGAATTTACATGATTATATGTTTTGTACTTTTTTTTGTTTCCTCCCTTCTCTCAGTGTGTGTCTTATTAATTCCCTGTATGGTTTTACCATATGGTTTGGAAAATCTTGCACATGGTTGTCTCGTGTATTATTCATCACGAAGTACTCTTAACAAAGACAGTTGTATATATGTTGGAGTTAGAGAAACAACTAACCGATCAGTGAAAAATTGTCTGCCCAGAAGGTTTCAGCGAATCACTGTCTAAAACTTGTATAATGGGTCTGCCAGTGCCACCAAATGGAGATCTCTCACAAGTCCCTCTCTTAGGGTGATAAGATCAACTACTGCATCAGAGAAGGTAGAATAAAGTGCACTCTGCTGTCAAGTAGAAGAATCTTGTCTTTCTATCGCTCTCTGTTGCTGCGCATCCTCACTACTCACTCACTCCTCTCCTTTGCAAGCACTTGTTCAAACCTTGATAGGCTCTGGTGTCCTTCTCATGCTGGTGGGCTAGATGTCATGGAGGTCCCGTTACTTGCTGTCACACTCCAGCTCTTGGAATATCTCCAGTGGCATGCCCTACTAATTATTCATTCGATTGCGTGTGGAATTGTTAGTGATATATCGTTTTTAAATTTATCTCGTAGTTCATCCATGAGATCATGATGGACGCTCGCATATTTATTTATTTTTGTAGAATTGAACACCCTTCAGGGCATTACATTATGGCTTCTTAGATCGTTGTCACTCATCAGCTCCAAGAATATCTTAAGTAGTATCGATTCTGCATATTGCATGGTTAGTTTGTAAATTGATTTGGTCACAGAAAAAGTTTGCCAATGGGTTTGCTTGGGTGTGACCGATAGTAATGCCACTGCTCATGTAGTCCTGTATAAAGTGCAAGTGCACGGTCACTCATGTCTGTTTTCCAACTAATATGTTGATAGACAAATGAATAGAAAAGCTCTGCTCACGATTTATTTGTAAAAACTAAAATCAAGATAAAAATATATGCCACTCCAGTGATAGATCGCTGAGATCAGAATCGTTAACTCAAGATAACATGTAGATGTAAGGTATGTGTTCCACACTGACAGGAATAAGTGCAAAACAAAAAAGTTATATAGTAGCCATTTAGATTTTTATGGCATAATAAAAACATGAAAAGGAACAACTTTCATCCGAAACCAGTGAAGGAGTAATCTTTAGGAATTTTGGTTACATCACTGCCATGAGCTTGAAAATCAGAAATTTCCTTGCTAAGAATTAAAATTCTGTAGATATCCTGTGAAAATCTACGGTCTAGAGATCGATATGATGGATGCTTTTATGTAAACATGCATGTGGTTTTGTTTGAAAAGCAGCGTATGTGGACATGTGTGCGGATGCATACGGTATCGACAGAGGCACTTCGAACTTTTCAACAGAAAATGGAAATATCTGTAGAGGCTTTTCATTCTTTCTTTTCTCGGGAAGCAATGTTGTTATGCTGTAATATGTGAACCTGTAGGCATTCATAAGAATAAGGCATGATCAACTCGGGCATACAAAAAAATCTAGTATTCCTCCGTTCCGAATAAGTAGTTCAAGTTTGAACTAAAACCATGAATATTATTTCCATAGGGATCATGTACCACTTGGATCTGTGCGAATTTTCTTTTAGTATTTTTTTCAGTGGACCACTCTGCGCTAAAAATTTCCATGAGTCTTAACCTTTCGAAAAAAAAGTCTCATTGCTCCTTGGCTCATACAACTTTTGTACGTGTAATCATACACACAGTGGTGCCAATTACTTCCTTTTTTTCTAGGATACAGCGGTGTCAATTACTATCGTTCCAGTCCTGTAAGATGTAACATAAGCTAGAAAAGAGTGTCTTTTGTCTTGATCTGAAAAACTAATCTACACAGGAGAAATCGGGTGTCATATATCAATATATCATCGAGTGAAGAAGAGTATGCGCTCCAATTCGACCCGAAGTTGGGAGGTGTGGCAGTGGCAACCCAACAGATCGATGATCGATCCTATGCAGAGCTGATGATGATCCACTTCAGCATATACTTGGGCAACAATAACACGCAGGAAAACATCTTCAAGTTTCTTAACTAATTCTACGGAGTAGGACACAACTATACATGTCTCCCCCGAATATGAGCTTCTCCAACCTATATGAGCTTGTGCTGTTCATTGACTTCATTCTAGCTAGTCTCTCCTAGATAGCTAGCTAGCTAGAAGCGTAGAAGATTGATCCATGGCGCCCGGCAACATGCATGCGCCGTCTAAACTAGCTAGCTAGCTCGCGGCCACGGGAGTGCGCGCCGCGCCGAGGTTCGCGATGGTCGGACGGCGGTGCATCAACGGCGGCGCCGCCTCGCGCCGTGCGGTGCAGCTGGCAGCCGGCTCGTCCGCGGCCGGCTTGTGGCGCGACAGAACCCGGTGCCGGCGCGCCACCGCGCGGAGCGCCTCGTCCATGGCCGCCTGCTCCTGCCTGCACTCCTCGTCGCAGAACGCCGCGTCACCCCTGCAAAACATGTAACGCCACATCACTACCAAGAATCCCTTGTGATCTGATCTTTCCCGCGGAAAAGAGAATTAATCGTAGCGTACTTGTACATGAAGATGTCGCAGTCGCTTGAGATGCTCTTCTTGCAGAGGAAGCAGGAGTCGAGGAAGTGGTAGTGGTGGTCGGCACGGGTCACGGCGCCGTCGCCGGTGGCCGGCTTCACCCGAAAGAACCTCGACGCCACCTGCACGTATCGCTCCTCCTCGTCCTTCACCGGCAACGACGACGACGACGACGACGACAACGCAGCCGCGGCGATGTAGGCGACCTCTCCCATGTCCGCACGCACGATCTAGCTAGCTAAGCCGTGATCTCTTGCGAGCTTCCGTCGCCAGCTCCAGAGAAGAGGAGGAAGAGGAGAGTAGCGTGCTCGGGTGTTCGATACGCTTGTTTGGTAGGTGACCAGGGCAAGGCTATATAATGAAGCCAAGCCTGCTTTGTCTGCACATATGTGCAGTTGTGTCTTCCGTTCCGCCTGCGCCGTTGGTGTGCAAGTACACATCAACGCTGCCGTGCTGAATCTTGTGGATCGGACCGGAGGTTTGTGGCGAACCCGTGGGTGGCCGGTGACTCGGTGAGGGAACCTGTTGGCTGGCTGTGTAGCTGGCCGGGAAGTTGATTGATGGCTAGATCGAATCAAATCAATTATGCAAATGACTGTGGAGGAGGGGCCAGATGATATCTGGCCAGGAGTATCTATTTTGAGTTAATGGCACCCGCAGTCACGTAACTTGTCACGTATGTGCACTTAAGTCATACTTCTCCAGAATGTAATTTTTTGGTCACACATCTAGACAAGTGGGTGCACGCAGGTCTCTGGGCCCACGTGTCAGTCCGTTTTGGACGGTAAATTTTCAGAAAACCCCCTGGAGTAATATAATTTTACAAAATGGTACACAATTAGAAGGACCATTTTGTAAAATTAGGAGGACCATTTTGCGAAATATCTAAAAAATACATGGGGTTTTCTGCAAAATTACTTGTCCATGTCAGCACTCCCGCAACGGAAAACGGTCTGACACGTGGGCCCAGAGACCACCGTGCACCCACTTGTCCAGATGTGTGACCAAAAAATCACGTTCTGGAGAAGTGTGACTTAAGTGCACATACGTGATGAGTTGCGTGACTGCGGGTGCCATTAACTCATCTATTTTTCTTCTGAAACTGTCAGGGCAGCGGTTAACAAACATTTGATCTGGCGGCCACTAGCCAGATTACTCTGCAGGATTCAGTGATGAAATTACTTGTTTACTACTCCCTCCGTTTTTTAATATAAGATGTTTTAGTTAGTTCACATGTTGGCTAGGTGCAAATCCAAATAAGTGTACATACATACTAAAACATGTCTACATACATCTAGATACATGTGAATGTGGACAAATCCTAAAACATCTTATATTTATAAACGGAGGGAGTACAAATCTGGTCTCTGAATTCTTCCGGTGCGGTGGGCACACGGATATCTTCCGGTTCCGGTGGCCGGCCGAATCCGGCATATGAAATTCCAGTTGTTTGGGCGCTGGGCACCGGTAACGTCGAGTTCTTCAGAGAGGGTTCTCGCTGTGCTCCGGTGCATTGCCACTTCATTTGCACCTTGATCATATCCAGTGAATCTGTGAAAGATTAGCGTCTGGCTTGATCTCCATGTCTTATTTGTGCCAAGCACACCGGGTGAAGAACCAAATGCGGCATGGGGGAGCTAGCTCATCGGCCGAGGAGCAGGATGAACACTGTCTCCTGCTGGGGCCCTGTGCACGCCGGATCAGGCAGGATCGTTGGATCAACGGGCGGTCCGGCCACAGGTACGGACGTTTCCGTGGGCTATCCATTTTTCCTCTAGGACCTCTACCCGTGCAGCCTGACTCAGAGAGTTAATCCAGTGCCGTAGCTGTCACAAGTTGCGTGGAAAAGGCCCAGTATCAGCTTATCTGGGCCCGCCATACTACGAAAGGAAAAAAAAAAACCGGTGCGCTTTCCCGCTTCCGCCCACGCCACTCCACGAGCCAGGCAGCCGTGACCCCACGCCGTCGCTCGCGTCCAGTCCATCGCCCGGCCGCCGTGTCCAACTCGCCCACACCATACCCAAACCCAAGTTAGCCAACCCAATCCGAGAACACGCGCCCACACCACTCGTCCAGTCGTCCACCACCCGCGCGCCGGCGCCATGGACGCGGCCGTCTCCCTGCACCACCACCACGGCGCGCTCCCCGCCGCCTCACTCCCACCCCACCACCACCACCTTGCGCTCCACCTCAGGCACCCTCCACCAACCTCCATCTCCATCCGCCTAACTGCCACCACCGCGCCGTCCAGGTCGCCCCGGCGCTCCTCATCCTCCTCCGCTGCCGCTCCGGCGCCAGCCCCGGCCGTCCCGTCCCGCAGCAGCACCACCAGCACCCGCGCCGCCACGGGCTACGCAGCCGCGCTGGCGGACGCGTCCCTGCGCGCGGGCACGCTACCCGGGGCCGCGCGCGCCCTCCTCCGGCGTCTCCGGGCGCCTCCCCGCGGGCAGCGCCTGGAGGAGGCCGACGACCGGGTGAGCGCGCTCGTGAGGATGCTCGTTGGAAAGGGCAAGGGCGGGTTGGTCGCCGACGTCTTGGCCGAGTTCACCGCCATCTGCGAACACCTGCTGCCCACTTCGGCCTCAAGCAAGCGCGCCCACCCACGCGCCTCCTACTGATACAGTCTGTGCCTTTGGAGTTTGCTTTGCTTGAGGATTAGTTGATGTATGTAAAGCTGGTATGAACACAGTCAGTTAACCTAAGCTTATGATACAACTCAGCAACTATATATGATATATGATTAATCGGTTATACTGTATGCCTTTTCTTTTAAAATACCAAGCTTGCTATTCCTTCAACAATCAACATAATAGTTTCATTCTTGCTAGATACAGGGCCAAGTCCTGGTGCAACCATGTGCCAGTCAAACAAGCAAAGGAGGCATGTTTAGAAGTTACATGAGCTGAAGTGCCTGCTTCTCTTTTTACATGAATTAAACTAAAAGCAGTAAACGCCTACTGAGCTCAGCTATTTAAACAAGAATAGGCATGAGTGGATCATGTTTCCTTCACTTGATTCCCATAATTTCAGTAACACTTGGGAGTCAGTCTTCACAACCACCTTGTGTATATTCAGACTAGCAGCCAGGCAAATTGAAAAGCATATTGAAATGTTTCAAAAAAAATCTGAAAAAAATCATGCATGTTCTAGAGGATGTATCCTATAAACATGAAAAATAACAGTGCGAAATACTTTATATTTCGACCTACACAAAAATGACAAATTTACACATCTTATTATAGTTAACAATGCATAGTTTCAAATCTCCCCATTTTGTCATTTTTGTGTAGACTATAATATAGATAATTTAGCATTGAGATTTTGCACGCTTGTCACATACATCATTGAGAACATGCATGATTTTTTAGATTTTTTTGAAACTTTTAAATATACTTTTCGAATTTTTTAATGTGCCAGGAGCACTGGAGCTTGGGTGCAAAAACCACTTTCCGCTATATGAGGAAGTATCTCTAGCCCACTTGCACGCTTTGCTGATGTTCATTGGAATTTCACCATGACATCGACCGTTGCGAGCAGTCCAGACCGACCACAATCCCACATAGAATTGCGCTAGCATCATCCTTTTTGCAGATTGAGGGTCCAGCAGGTCATGCGCCCACGAAATAGGGTGAAGTTTTTGCATCTTGATATCGGTTAGCTCTTTGAAAGAACTCAAGAACCATCTTGCAAGCAAGGTTTCAGACTTTCAGTCAACAAGAGCATGTTGGATGGTATGATCTGTAGCCCCACAATCCAAACAAGTGCTGCTAGGCTCCATAGGCCTTTTGTGAAGAATAGCTCTAGCATGGATGAAGCCATTGACCACCCTCCACCAGAAAGTTTGCACCCCAAGTCGGGGTTTTCTCGCCAAGAGAAGAGTCAGGCTGATTCACCAAAGCCTAATCCTGGCTCCTACTGGCTACTATCAGAAGAGAGCAGCTTATATGTAGGCAGATTTGAGTGTGCATGTCATGATTTTTTTTCATTCCGAGCCCAAGTGTCTTTGTCAAGCTTGCCTAAAGGGATCTTGTTAATAGCTTGAGGATCAGCCTGGATGAAGTTTGCGTTCAGAATACATCCCAAAATAGACCGTCAGGTTCAGGAAGTTCAGAAACCTTTCTTAGCTCTGCACTGGCCAATCTCCATATGGGCTTGCAACCAACATATGCTTGAGAGCACGGCCCATGCACGCATCACAAATCTGTCATGTTCCATGTTTTTTTTGGAAGCTGGTCTGTGTTCATGAGGACTGAGCACACAATACAGTTGCTCAACAGATACCATGTACATGTACTAGCACAGAACCCGAATGAATGATTGAATAGGCATCGAGCTGTAAATCTATCCTTTATGCTTTGATTGGCCCCCCTTTTTTTTGCGCATGCCTATTTTGTTCAAAGAAAACCTGGTCAAATAAAACACAGGGGTTTCTAGACGAGGCCTGGTCAGCTCAACTGCTTGCAACTAATTCAAACAATTATTGTTTCCTCATAATAATGGATAATGCCTGCAGTCCTATCATGTGCACGATATAATACTTGGACCGTCGCGTGGAAGATGGAGCAATCGAGACCTGGAACAAGATAAGAACAATATATACGCAATTAATCAAGCACATAGCTTAGACGACAGAGCACCTTGGAGCTTTTCCCCTTCCTGCTACAGTAGTCGAAGGAGGCGATTTCTGAAACCTTCCTCTCTTCCCACCTCGCCGTCGGCGTTCCGCCGGTTCCCTCCCCCTCCGCCGGCCGCTCTGGCGGGGGTTTCTAGACGAGGCTTGGTCAGCTCAACTGCTTGCAACTAATTCAAACAATTATTGTTTCCTCATAATAATGGATAGTGCCTGCAGTCCTATCATGTGCACGATATAATACTTGGACCGTCGCGTAGAAGATGGAGCAATCGAGACCTGGAACAAGATAAGAACAATATATACGCAATTAATCAAGCACATAGCTTAGACGACAGAGCACCTTGGAGCTTTTCCCCTTCCCGCTACAGTAGTCGAAGGAGGCGATTTCTGAAACCTTCCTCTCTTCCCACCTCGCCGTCGGCGTTCCGCCGGTTCCCTCCCCCTCCGCCGGCCGCTCCGGTGGCGGGAGGGTGGGGGAACCCTGGATCCCGATGTGTACATAGTGTAGGATGGAGTAGGTCTCCTGCTGGCGGCGTCGGGGAGCTGGCGGCGCGGTCAGATCAGAGTTTTGCGGCGGAGCTTTTCCTCTCTGGTTGCAGGTTTCCTCGGAGGCCTGCGGTCGAGCTGCTGCCTTGTCCATGCTCGCAGATCCATGGATCTGTGTTGCGTGTTGTCCCCGTTCCGGTGTCCGACGAGCGGCGGAGCCGGTTGCTTGTAATAATTGGAGGAGTTGCTGATGTTGGCCATGGCGTCCGAGTTGGCGGAGCGAGATGGAGGCTCTTCGGAGCTCGAGGCTCGAGGACTTCCCGTCTGCACGGGGACGCTTCTGATCCAAGGTTGAAGGGAGCAGGTGCGGCGGCGCGTCGTCGGCATGTCTGGCTCGGCGTTTGACGAAGACGGGTTCCAGAAGGACCATGTTGTAATTTTTCTATCTTTGCTGGATCTTTCTATAAGAACTATGGTGTCAATGTAAGCAGCTCTTTTCCTTGCAAAAAAAAAAAAAAAATCAAGCACATAGCTTAGCTGCTGCACTGTTGTTGAAAAGTACAGTAGCAGTTGAGGATTGTACAGATTAGTTCAAACTGAAATTGAGGATTGTACAACTTGCCAGTTGAATTACTCATGCTTATGCATGCGTCCGTCGCTCGACCAATCAACGTGTACGGTGACTAGGTAAGGTACCGCGTGAGGCGTGACATGAGTGAGACTCGGAGGTCGTAGGTGTGACATCTGGTGATCGTACATGACTAGTGCACTAATCCATCCTCAACTGCTAAAAGATACCATATTCTACTCCCTCCGTTCGGAAAAGGATGTAAAGCCCCACGTTGACATGTCGCATTGTGCGTGTTTCTTTTTTCACCATCGAGCTCCTTTTGAATCATAGGATGAATTGGGTAGGAATGGATGGAGTGGACACACATGGATGGCCTTATATGGATTTCAGAATCTGGATGAATTAACATTCATGGCCGGCTTTCTGCCTAATCAACCTTTTGAATGAATACTGAAAGAGAAATAAAGCTACTCCACTCCAAGTCTCCAACACTCGTCCTGCGTACTGTACAATGAGTGCCGAAAGAGAAAAGTGCCGGAGGCAGGCAGCACCTGTATACGAGACAAGATATCTACATCAGGCGATAAGGATCCTTTAATTATTATGATTCATCACGAAATTAACCATTCTTTTTCAGAATTAATAAAACGAGAAAATAGACAGAAAACTAATCAACACCAGCAGCTCCAACGGTATGAGCCAAGAGCCATTGATCGACCTTCTCCTTTCAACCACTCTACCCCAATGATGATGTCACCGGCATATTTATATCTACCGAGAGACACGAATGCCCTACACGCATTCGCAGGTGATGGTACGTACAGGTCACCACTGATCATTCATAGGTGCAGGTAGCCATCCAGCCAGCTTGCATTTCGATCATCAATGGAGGAGGAGTACGTGTTCAAGGTGGTGGTGATCGGCGACTCCGGTGTGGGGAAGACGCAGCTGCTGGGCCGCTTCACCAAGGACGAGTTCCGGCTCGACTCCAAGTCCACCATCGGCATCGAGTTCCAGACGCGCACCGTCGCCGTCGCCCCCGGCCGCCGCGTCAAGGCGCAGATCTGGGACACGGCCGGGCAGGAGCGGTACAGGGCGGTCACCAGCGCCTACTACCGGGGCGCCCTGGGCGCCATGCTCGTGTACGACGTCACCCGCCGCGCCACCTTCAGCCACGTCGCGCGCTGGGTCGCCGAGCTCCGCGCGCACGCCGACAAGTCCATCGTTGTCGTGCTCGTCGGCAATAAGGCCGACCTCGCGGCGAATGGCCGGCGCGAGGTCGGCGCCGACGAGGCCGAGGCGTTTGCCGAGGAGCAGGGCCTCTTCTTCTTCGAGGCGTCCGCGCTCAGCGGGGATAACGTGGAGGACGCGTTCATGGCGCTGCTCCGGGAGATACACGCCGCCGTGTCGAGGAAACCGCTCGAGGTGGACGACACGCGCGGCGGCGGTGTGGCGCCGACGTGCTGCTGCTCAAGGGGCTCTCGCTGTCTCAGGAGCTGTCCATGATGGAAACCAGCGCGATGAAGACACCAAGCAGGTGTTCTTCATGCTCCTGAATCCTGAATCCTAATACGGTTAGCCACGTGTCTGACTGATTCAACAATTCGTGACTGAAAAGTCAAGCGTCTCTGGCTACAGTGCTCCCATTCTTGTTCTTTCGTCCATGAAAGAAGTAGATTGTTTTCTCTCGAAATTAGAGAAAATAATCTTAATCTGTAAATAATAATGTAGTAATATATCAATGAAAAGAAACAAGTTGGCGTTGGGCGATTTAAGTGTTTTGGTGGCCAGCGATTGGGTTGTGCCCACGGTCTAATGGAATGAAGCTGTTCCAGTATTTAAAAAAATGAAAAGAAATTGCAAACCATGGGACGATGAAGGGAACATTTATTTCATTATCTACAGTCTACCATATGGAGCTCATAGCTGATGGATTCAACAGATAATGAGTGAAGTACAAGGTGTCTCATCACTGTAACTTCATTCAAAGTTCTCTGTTTCTTGAGAGAAAATGATGTTCTCTTATGTTCAAAAAGAAAAGAAAATACTTTTCTCTCTCGCGTATTAACACAACCTGGCAGAATTACCAGGTGGTAGTAATAGGACGTAATGGAAAGAACCGTGTTTGGGAACCACGGAATGTGGAAGGGCACATTTCTTCAATATGTATACAGTCTACCCTACAGTAGTTAAGTTTATAACAAAAATTACAAGACGACCAGAACAAGTGTTCCACAGAGGATAAATTTCTGTTCTTTTACCACAGAAGGATGACACTTCAACATCAGTGCGAGCTTTGCCAGCTGCAATATAACTTCAAAAAAACCGGAGCAGCCCAGTGACGCTAACTGAATCAATACACACCCTGAATCTTGCAAAGAAAACCTAACGATATCGAGGTTTGCCAGCGCTTACTCCACTGCTGATTTTCACGAGATCTAGCAAAAGGAAAACCTTCTGGTTTTAGTTCAAGGTGAAGATGGCTCTTGCGGCTCCGACTGACTGTTCTGAACTATTCGAGACATCAGCTTAGATATCTCAAAAATTGCGCTCTGTACCTGGTCATCTTCAGGATCTGACGGCCGAATCCACACAGGTGACTGTAGACCTGACATTGTAGCGCTTGCCGCCTTCTTTCCCTTTCTAGACGTTGACAGAGCTTTCTCCAGGTCTGATTGCTTCAGGGGCCTTGGACTCTGAGGCAGTAATCATGAGCAAAAAAATCAGAATCAATACGTAACAAAGACTGTTAATAGCTTTACGGTTACTAATATCGCTATCCGAAGATAAATGCTGAGACTCCCAAACAGAAGCCTAGCTAAGAACGGCAACAGATGTCTGTCCACGAAATCACATAAACAATTAACAGTACTCCCTCCGTATCAAAATGTAAGATGTTTTAGATGTTTCACATATTGTCTACATGCACACTAAAATGAGTGAACATACACACTAAAGTGTGTCTAGATACATTTGTATGCATGTGAATGTGTACAAAGGCTAAAACATCTTACATTTTGATATGGAGGGAGTACAAGTCATACACAAAATCCATGCATGAGCTCGAAATTAACAGGCGCAGACGAACTATACCAAAGGGAAGTTAATTGACTGTAGATGAATACTCACATCTGCTCTCCTTCCATCTTTCTCGCTGCTAAGAATCTCCCTTATCGGGTAGAATGCAGCCTGCTTGCACAGTTCTAGTATGTCTGATCCAGTAAAGCCCTCACACAAACTGGCAATGTAATCATAATCAATGTTAGGCTCGACATTCTCTCCCTTCAATACAACCTGAAGTATCTTGCTTCTTTCACTGCGAACGGGAACCCCAATTTCAAATATCTGCGTAAAGCGCCTGATGATGGCCTCATCTAGCTCGGAAGGTCTGTTTGTAGCAGCAAGCACCATCACACGAGCATTCTCTGCACAGCCATAATAATTATCGTAAGATATTATACTTAGTACTATCTATAGAAGTTTGGTTGTAGCAAGTTCTAATCATTATTTTCAGGTATATCATATGCAAGGCAAACCTCATGCGGGTAACCAAGTGGTCAAGTTTGGTTGATACAAATACGTTCCTATCTGTCTCTAAGAAAGGAAAAAAAATTCTCATGTCCCACTTGATCATAAGTTATAGAAGTGTAGCCAAGACTATTTCTTTTTATTAGTTTAGCTTCTCTCAAATTAATAACATCCTTTATGTATTTGATATTCTTATATAAAGGATATTTGCAAACTTGATTTCATACTACCATAGCTTAAAGTTGGCATCACAAACCACATACATGCATACAATATATCAATACATGGAGTTCACGTAAATAACACTACCCTATAAAGTAACATGAAGAAAATGCATTCGTGTACACAAAAGTAGAGATTCTCAACCTGTCATTCTTTTGTGAGGTTGTTAGCTATTAGTCATTCATTTCTAGAGATTGGTTTCCCCATGTTTGTTAGAAGCATCTCATATGACTAGCGAAGACAAATACAGCTAAGATGTATAACATGAAGTAAACTATAAACATCCTGTCTGCTTGTTTAATTCTTACAGCAATACCTTTGTGACATAACATGCTATTACTATCAAACTGTAAATTGAGATGTTCAAACTGAGGTGTCACTTCAAGGAGAGTATTCTGTGCAAAATGGCATGATTGAAAAGATTTTCATTCAAATAAAATAAAGATCCAAGTGAGCATATCTGTAGAATATGGGGATATCACTGACACTAATAACCGAATCCAGTAGGTAACTAAGAAAACAAAATTAGGCGGTAAAACAATAGTCTATTCAACATACTGAAGTAAATGCGCTTCTATAAGTCAGTTTCCCCATACACTTGGGAATCAAATTTATTGTAGTTGTAGCTAGTACATTAGCTAGACTTAGCTTAACATAAGGAAGTAAATTAGCATTTAAATTCTAGTAAAACGAACAAAAAGGTTTGCATGGTGTGAATGATCAAAAATATATTTTTTATGCATTCTTTTATGGGGTGGAATGACGTAAAATCCTCATATGGGCATGTATTGGACTGAGGTTAACCAGACACAAGTAAATGTCTATGTATATTTCTAGTAATACAAAATGAAAATATTTAAATGGTGCGAATGATAAAAGAAAATATTTTGCCACTAGAAGCCTATGGGTTAATTTTGTCAAATAACATAAGCGATAGCGATAAAATCATATAAAATCTTCAGATCTTCTGACTGACTACTAAGTTCAAGGGAACAAGGAAGTAAATTTATAACATATCCTAATAATCCAACAGAACAGGTGTTGGCAAGCTTCTATGGGGTAACCTTGTTGAAGAACATATTTAACAGAGATGAAATGATGCAAAAAATACTACTTTCCAATGTTGTTAGCAGATATGAATGTTTATCGTAAATATTTATTGTGCCAGAACGCGAAAAAAGTGAGTAGCACTCACGGTCGGTGGTGAAACCGTCCCATAGGGACATGAACTCCGTCTTCATGTTAGTCATAGCTTCATGGTCTGTCGTCCGCCGCTGTCCCAAGAAACTATCAACCTCGTCGATGAAGATAATGGCGGGCTGGAGCTTGTGAGCGAGGCTAAACACGGCAGACACTGGCAAGTGTAGATACACAAAATTAGCATCTTTACAACAGATACACAAAGCAATATTAGAGGCAAGAAAAGCATCAGTTCCAGTTCGCGTCAGGATTGATTGATTGATTAGCACGGGAGAGTAAGTAGTAATGTGGGAGGAGTCTTATTAGTTATTACCGAGCTTCTGTGCGTCGCCGAACCACTTGCTCATGAGATTGGATATCCTGATGTTGATGAAGACGGCGCCCGACTCCTTGGCGATGGCCTTGGCGAGCATGGTCTTCCCGGTGCCCGGCGGGCCGTAGAGGAGCACCCCCTTCTGCGGGCTGAGGAGCTTGCCGTAGGCGAAGAGCTCGGGGCGGCGCAGGGGCAGGATGACGAGCTCGTAGAGCGCCTCCTTGACCTCGTCGAGGCCGCCCACGGAGTCGAACTCCACGTCGATCTCGTCTGGGTTGATGACGTCGCACGCAATCACGTCCTGCGTATGGGGAGGATGAAAATCAAGTCTTTGGTTTGGATTGGATTGGAGGGGGTGGGATTGGATTGGGATTGGGGATAGGGGTGCAGACCTCGTAGGGGGTGGTGGAGATGAGGGGCCTGCCGAGGCGCTTGGCGATCTCCTTCTTGTTCTGCTGCGCCTTCTTGGAGGACTCGCGGTTGGGGTCGAGCTGGCGGAGGCCGGCGAAGAGGACGAGGCAGCTGAGCGCGGCGCTGGCCGCGTAGAGCACCAGCTCCTGCACGAACCGCGACGAGTCCGTGGACCTCATCGCCGCCGGTGGTGGCCGCCGCCCTCGGTCTCCCGTTGCTTGCGTCGGAAGCGAAAGGGGCGAGATTCGTGGGGATTCGATTCGTTCGTGGGATGGAGAAGAAGAACAAGATTGGGATTTTAGGCGGCGGGTTGTGTCGGTCTTTGCTTCCGTGCGGCTCTTCTCGTTTTGGGAAGGTGTTGCGTTGTGCGCCGCAGAGACTCTGGAATTTGGTTGGGCCATTTTTTGCAAAAAAGATAAACAGAATTTGGTTGGGTCGGCTGGATTAATTGGTTCGTTTGCGATTCTCCTTTTGTGTTTGACTAGGATGTCACTCTGGGTTTGTTTTATCACGACATTTCTCCGGGAGATTGTGGTGGGATTCTTTTTTTTTTTTTGCATTTTCCATACTAGTATTCATACGAAGAGAACAAGTACAAGGCCAAATACACGAGGAAAAAGAAGGAGAATACAGAGGCAACACTGCCGTGGCATGCCGTCAACCGCAACGAGGAACCCCAGCCAGCACGAACTCCACCACCGGAGGCGAGGAAGAACGCCGCAGCCCGGAGACCTGCACCCTGGAGCGGAGGAGCTTCTAGCCCGGAGGCGTCTGAGAGCCGCTACAAGCACCAGCTCCGCAGAGCTGGATCCATAGTCGATGAACGCTCGTCGGCCGGGGCCACGGACCCCGAGCTCCACCCGCGCCGGATCTGGGGCCAGCACCGCCCCACCGGAGGTGGCCAGATCCACCGCCTGCACGCCGCTACCCCCACACCGCAGCCACCTCGCACCTCCTCCATCGGATCCACCGCCAGCACAGAGACCGCAGCGCTGGATCTGGCGGGAGATCGACGCACGGCGCGGATCCAACGATCCGCCGCCGCCAGAGAAGCAGGCTCGCCGCCACGGCACTCCACCGAGCGCCGCCGCCGGAGAGGATGCGAACCTGCAACAAAAACACCGCCAGCGACCCCACCCCCTCCACGGCGCCGCCGGCAGTAGCCCCAAAAGAGCCTACCCTATGTACAGCCGAGATGCGGGGATCCCCCACCCTCCCGCCGCCGAAGCGGCCGCCGGAGGGCGAGGGATCCGGCGGATCTGCGGTGCGAAGGTGGATCGCCTGGGATTTTCTAAAAATCGCCTCTCTCGCTACAGGAACGGGAGAGGAGACGACCAGGCTTCGTTTTTTGATTGTGGTGGGATTCCACGCTTCAAATCCGCTAGGTCTCCTGCATCGGATGTATTTAGACATGTATTTACATATATGTTGATACATACATATTTAGATAAATTTGTGTCAACCAATTCGGGATAAAGAGAGCATAAACCATGCAAAAAAAGTAATAGAGGGAGTATAAAACCAAGTTAATGGAGATTGGACCCTCATACGTCTTTTCAAAGAGAGGGGATTGCTACAAATAGACCAAAAGTTTTAAAATGCCACAAAAAACTATGAAACCAAAATATACAATTAGAATCTAGCTTTTCATGTCGAACTACCGCTGTCCACTTACCGAGAATAGCAACAACACATAGCGACTAATGTAATATTGCCTCCTTAAACACCACAACGATTTGGGGAAAGCCCCAACCAAAAAGTATACCTGTCCTCTGTCGGTGTCTGATTGTCTCCCTCTTCTAGCCAGAGTCCTCCTACCCCTCGACTCGATGATACTACTATTTTCTCCTTCTCCCCTTGGACGTATAATCTCATTAGAATGGATCATTAAATTTTATAGCATCACATTAACTTTAGATCGGTTCGGAAAAAGTTGGGAAAGATTTAGCTCAACAAGTTACAAGTGGATAAAAAATGACACACAAGGATTGAATTAATTTGGAGATTTTTTTGTTTCACGGTTGCGACGACCGACGGACCGGTCAAGACGTTGTTTCACGGTTGCGACGATAGACGGACCGGTCAAGACGTAAAGAGGAAATTCACCATTGAGAAGAGGTGTGCGTTAAATTATATGTATGAGTCTAGGATTGGTGTGAGACTTATAAGCCGGTGAGGTGTGTGTGAACTGCGTATGCCCCGTTGAAGACGATAATGTAGCGGTTCTCGAAAAAATTCAATTGTAGCTCAGGGTAACGGTAGCCTTTTCTCTAAGAATTCAAAAACGGTATTTTAAAGTTTCGAATACATAAGGATGTATCGTCTAAGAATGCAAAATTTCGACACGAAATACGCTAGAGGATATAATTGATTGAATTAGATGAAAGTATCATCTTTCTTCTCAAGTTTTATGTCTTCTCATCCCACGCCACCGATCTGGCATGTTTCGATTAGTGGAGTTGTGTAGCTCTTGCATGTAAAATTCCTGGTGGAGAGTTGGAAATTCGTTTGTGTTCCCCCGTAATTCTTGATAATCCTTTGTCGGACAAACCAAGTTGATCACAACGTTGTCTGAAGCCCTCCCCATAGACTATGTCCGTGCATGACGCAGTGGGGGAGACGGCGGCACTCTTAGAGCATCTCCAGTCGCGGCGCCCAAATAGCCGCCCAAAGGCCTTCCGGACGGGCCATTTGGGCGTCGTCCGGACTACCTGGTATATTTGGGCGCCGTCGCTCCCACTTCGCGGCGCCCAAATTTTTTTTGTAAACTTAAACTTTGGCGATTTTCATTCATACTTTAGGAAATTTTACAGATTCGAATGAAATTTTAAAAAACTATACCTAAGAGTGCCCAAAGCCATTTTATGGCCGCCGGAGAGCGGTGGCATTAACGCCGCTCGTCTCGAAAAGGCGCGCCGCGCATTCACTCCGGCGAGCAGAGGACGCGACAGCTCACTGGCCGCCCGCCGGCCGTGAAAACGAGGCGTCGCCACGCGGCACGCGCCTTTGACGACGCCTTTGACCACGGCCGGGCGTGGCCGTGTCACGCGCGTCGGAGGCGTGCGTTTCCTTCCGTCCGGGGCCGCCCCAAGCCTCCCCAAGTTGAGGGTGTGGGCTGGGCGTGCCGGACACAAAACTGGGCCACGCCGGACCGAATTCGTGTTTGGGCGCCGCGAGTGGACGTGATTTTGTGTCCGGCACGCCCCAAACGACTTTGGTCGGCCGTTTGGGCGCCCCGACTGGAGATGCTCTTAGAGCTGCTCAAACTCCTGCAAGACAAAAGTGCTAAGCGCTAGTTGCGTTCGTTGATAAAACCCTTGAGACAGTACTACGGTACATGCATGGCAAAGAACAAGATAGACGGAGAGAGAGAGGGGAAGAGATCCGCAATGCGTGGGCACATGGCCATTAGGGGCTAATTAGAGTCTTCGTTCACTACAAAATGGCTATCTATTTACAGTGCAAGCTGAAGAACCGTGCTATATTTTTGTGCTGAAATTTGTTTTTGGGAACAACACGGTAATTCCAAACTTAGGTCTCCTGCCAGAGACGAACTAGGCAGAACAGTGTACGCCAGAGGTAGTGTGCTAAATTGTCCAGTCCCGGTCCTTTCTGGCCCAACTATGCAGCAGTTGTGATTAGGCCAGTCACCAGTCGAACCTGACCGAAAGCAGCCCATACTCCACGAGCTGAGGCCCAACTGGCAACTTAATTAGCAAGTTCAGCACGGCAGCAAAGCCCAACCAACGGCCGGCAGTCACGAGAGGAACACAACAGCGCGCCAATTACTTCATCCTGAACGCGTCGATGGATGCTGAGTCTGAGACGACATGTAATCTTGCGAAAACCCAGAAGCAGCAAAGAAAAAAGTGTACACTGAGAACGTACTTAGGCACGTCTGCGTGAACATCGAAGCATGGGAAAAAAACTGTTTATCTTAACAAAAACGGAAGGACATATGCATGACAGTGTCAGAGTTCAAGGCATCCGCCCTTAAGACTGAAGAAGCAATGCCCACGGAAGAACGGACATACGTGGTGCATGGGCGGCTGCATGTGTGTGGTCGCCGTAGTGGTCATATCGGCCAGACGAGGATTGAAGAAGAAACCAAGGATGAGCAGAGATATTGCTCTTTGCGTGTCTCCTTCCTTGGAGGCGCCGCACTTGTGGCGATTAGACGAATCCGTGAGGAGCTGTACGTGGGATCGTGAAGAGTAATTCGGCTCCATGATCAATTACTTCCAGGGGTTTCTTGGATGAACGCGGTATTTTTAATAAAAAAAAATTATGCTAGCGCAGCCTATCCATTCGAACAACGCGAGTTCCGCGGCCGCGGTGACGGTAGCGTCGGGTTTCTAGGGGGTTTTCTGCTAATTAATGATGGTACAATTTGAGAAAATGAATGACAAAGTTTTCTTAGAATGTGGCAACACTACTATTTCAGAGCTACTTTATTGAGGTGATGCTCCAATACTGTATAAGTGTCCATGTGCTCCTTATGACACATCATTGAACTTCATGAAAGCATGAATCACATGGTTGTTGTGGCACATGATACCAAATGTCAGGTGACTTCTATTTAAGCATGAGAGGAGAGATTGGACATGATCATAATTCCCAAAGAAGTCATCATGCATGCGAGGTCGAGTGTAGCCTAGCTATTCCTATGTTCATATTAGCACACACCATGTTGCAATGAACTACAAGGTCTGCACTTAGTTGAAACTACTTTTGCTTTTTTGATGAATCCAAAAACATCCTAGGAATCATTCAAAAAAAACATCATGGGATTTGGATGCATCAGGATTTAAGACAGCACTGGCCTATGTTTCCACTTGAGAAAGGTACTACAAGATTGTCGGTTGAATATAGAATCATCTCGAATCTTTGAGTAATCGAGGACAGGTAGATTCTTATTTGGCCTAGTTTTTGTGACTTGGCACACTTGATCCAACTTGTGAGAGGAATTAAGGATGCTCAAGATTCAACTTGGCACACTTGATCATTTCAAGCAAAATAGGCCGCGGCACGCCACCGCAGGCAGCCGGGGAAGAAATGATCGCCTGACGCCGATTCACGGCGGCGGAAAGATTCTGAAGAGGAGTCGGATACGATGGGATAGCGGTGGCGCCGCCCGATAGCTCTCACTTTCTTCATTGAACGAGCATGCAGATGATCAGCGAAGCAGCTAGCAGCTCGGCATGCACCATGCAGACACAGGACGAGAGCTCGATCAGGAAGGAGGAAGCGCATGAGATTCAGGGACGCGTGTGGTGTGGGGCACGTCTAAAGACTGAAGAAGCAATGTCGACGGAAGGACGTGCCACGTACGTGCTGCATGGGCGGCTGCCTGCGCGCGTGTGGTCGCCGTCGTGGCCATATCGGCCGGAGAGATTGAAGAAGAAAGCATGGATGCATGAGCGCGCAGAGAGTTTGCTCTTTGCGTGTCTCTCTGTCTCCGGGGCGCGTTCTTTTGTCCTCGGGAACGACGACGACGAGGAGAGTATGTTGCCATGTTTTGTGAGCTTTTCTTTTCAAGGATTGCTATATTTTTGTGCTCGAGCTGGTGGCAAAACGGACATGGCCGGCCGGCCGGCCGGCGGCCTGCTCCGTCCTGTTTTTTTAATAATCTTTCCAAGCAGAGCATGCCGGCCCCCACACACGACACACCCCGCTCCCTCTCTCTCAATCATGTCCTTCATCATAAACTCAACATTTAAGCTTGTGTCTGATCAAGAGGGCAGAAAAAGGGATCGATGGGTGAAAAGCTGGAGAAAGAGGGAAAATGCAGCTTTTCAAGTTTCATGGGCGCATGTTCCCTGCTTTTATATATGGTCTTTTTCTGCGCTGACTGGTGGGGGTACGTTGAGGCTGTATTGTCTGAATCGGATCGTGACCCCTAAGGTAGAATCACACATAGTAGGATCATAATTGTCATAATAATCGTAATATCGTAGATTATACTAACTAGGATCATATAATTGGTCCACTCAATTTCACATGATACGACCATGATTATGGCAACCCTTGCTAGAATTTGTCCGTGTAGGCTTACAAGTCGAGGCCTAGTCAGATCAAACTAACATTGATATTTCAGGCATGTACATTTCCTTCCCTTCACTCAAATTCGATTGCCCACCGTTGTATCACACTTGGACTCCCTATGGAGGGCCCAACCCACTCTATGTCCATGGGTCGACATTCGTCCTTCATGTGGTACATGATGTTCCATGTACTCGTCAACCGGGAACCAATATGATTATTCTATTTGGTTTTATAAGTATTTTGCACATACAAAATTGGGAGAGTTGTTTTTTGGACATAAATAGAAGGAATGTCTTAAATTTGTTTAATTATCAATTTTCAGTGTGTCAAGCATTCACCAAATACTTATATGTGTAACATGCGGAGACCGGAGTATTCTTCCGCGTAGACATAACGATTTTGTAAGAGATGTATTATACATTTCTCGGTGTAGACATAACGATTTTGTAAAGTATTGGTTGAATAGTAATGACATGAGAAAAAATAATAATAAACCATAACAGATAGAATATATATAAAATAAAAATAGCTTTGATTAACTATAGATTAAGTACTCCCCTCCAACATCTAAGCTCGCTAGGAATAGAGTTCCCTAGTTGCTCCACGTGGCAAGATTCCATTGGTTCCAGCTCGTTTATGTTTACCTTTTTTTTGCGAAAAGGCCCTAAATTTATTAGAAGAGACAGTTGTCAGTTGGTACAAGCACTCCAAAAAAACCAAACCACTACCATCACCGACGCGAGGAGAGAACGCGTCGTCGCTGCTGCACCCCTCTCGGACCGGCGAAACCTGGATTCGATCTATGGCTTGATTTGCGCACGAGAAGTTGTCTCGTTGCTCTTCCGAGCCGCACGACGAAGATGCAGAAGACTCGATTGGGCACTGAATTCTTAGCTCCACCAACTCTGACCAATTCGGCCGAAAATACACACCACTGCTCTAGGGCACCACGGATCAGGAGGGATTCAGACTCGAGGGATGTCGTCGCTGTTCTCCGGTGTGCGCCCACCATCGCCTCCTGTCCGTAGCTCTGGACGGTGAGCCGCCAGAGCGGCCCTCCTCTCCTCCTGTTACTCACCATGCCTCCTCCTTCACTGTATGCACGCACACGAGCGACACACACCAGCTCTGCTTCCGGCCGCACCTCGAGTAGCCCTGCCTCACACGTAGCCGCCGGGCTCGCCTCATTTAGAGATTAACAAATCCACAATTGTTACTTTTCGATTATATGGTTATACGGCAATGCTAGACCAATACGTACAATATTTGTTTAAGATGACTACGGATTTATATCTGATCTTGCATGATCCACAACTTTTAATTCAGACCAGTACATAATTGAAAGAACATGGTTGCCTCATGTGTGGTTTTGGTAATTAATGATAATCCTTATGGACTAATGTGTATATTGAGATATCCTTGTAGGTTTATCCATAGGCAACACTTGAACTCCATGTGTTGGATTCAAGGTTGAATGCCTTGAAGGTCCTTGGATATAACGAACATATTTGAGATGATCAAGAAAGAAGAAAAGATATAATGTTGATCAAGGAGAAGTTGAAAAGAATGTGGATTCAAGTGATCAACACACAAAGCTAAATGTTGCACCATGTGGGATCATGTGATCCAATGGTATGGTAAGCAATTGTCTATATAGCTTTGTGAACTAACCCATGATGTGTATGTGTGGAGTATCCATGTGGGTTTAGGTATCTTCCCATGGGTTCGCATCAAAAGGAAGATTTCATATAACCTATGGAGGATGACGTCAAGTGGTGAGCGTCATCAAGATAATGGTCGAAGTGAAGACGTGCCTTAGAGAGACTCTCCCATAATGGTGTATGGGGGAGCGACATGTGATTCTTCATCAAGCAAAGCGCAATCAAGAAAGGTGATCCACTTGAAGAGATCAAGATTGTCATCATCTAGCTCAAGTGGAATGCGCAAGGCAAATGTATGATCCTGATAGGGTTTTTATTTTGCCGGTCTCATGGTGTTAGTTGGGAGACCGGGTTATAGGATAGTTTCCATTCCATCAAGAGGGGCTCTCAAATGAGTAACTTGATCGTATCATCGTAGAGAGCTCAAACCTTTGCATCTCTAGCATCATCTTTCTTGGTTCTTCTTTGGGCTTTATCTTTGTTGGGTTTTGGTGCTTGTCGTGATCTTCATGACAAGCTCATGTTTTTCGAAAACAGATTTCACATGGAAAACTTGTTGCGTTTTCGGTGTTGGAAATATCATCGGTTTATCCTTTGTAAGGAAGCTCTTGTCCTTATCTTTCCAACCTCGTTGGTCTCATCTCGTTTGAAGTTTCCTTGCGAAAGTTATTGCAGTTCTGGTACCAGGCTAACTTTCACCTGACGGTAGTACCGCTAGGCGCAGCGGTAGTACCGCTCCTCCTGGAGCGGAACTGCTGCAGTGCCCAGTAGGACTTCCTATGGCGGTAGTACCGCGGTCGTTACCGCTGCCCATCAGGCAGCAGTACTACCGCTAGAGCTACCACCAGAGGTACCGCTAGGAGGGATTTAGCCTCGGGTATCCTTACGGTACCCCGGTGGTAGTGGCCTCGTAGTACCGCTGGATTTATTCATTTAAGTCCAGCGGTAGTACCGGCAACTCCGGCGGTGGTACCGCTACCTGGAGGCAGCGGTAGCCCTTGCGGTACCGCATCCGCTGGGAAGCGGTGCTGCACTAGGTACCGCCAGGATACCCGCAACGGTAGTACCGCTGGGCACGAGAACTGCACATAACGGTCAGATTTTTGGGGGACCGATTTAGGGGGTCTTCTTCCCCAACGGTTCCCTAACTCTAGAGCTCGTGTTTTGCCCCCCATTGCTGACCCTCCTTGAGTTTGCTGTCTCTCTATCCCTCCAATGATTCTTGCTCCTTCTTGAGGGAAAAGAGAGAGAAGATCTAGATCTACTATTCCACCAAGCAATCTCTCCTCTTAGTGAGGGGTAGTCTTTGGATCTAGATCTTGGGATTCATTTGGTTGTTTCCTTGCTCTTCCTCCCATCTTCCTCCATAGTATTAGTTGCTTTGGTGGGATTTGAGAGTGAAGGGCTTTGAGCACTTCTTGTGTTCTTGTCATTGCATTAGGTGCATCGGTTTGAGTTCTCCACGGTTATACGTGGAAGTAAAGTTTGAGAAGCTTATTACTCTTTGTGGATTGCCTCTTGGGTTGCTTGTAACCCTAGGAGGCCTTTGTGGGCTTCGGAAGCCTCAACTTGTTGCGAGGTGCTCCGGGACATTGTTGGGAGGCTCCAACTCATTGTGGAGTTCCCCGACCTTTGTGTACGGCTTGGTCAACGCCTCGAAGGTGACCTCATAGTGGAAGAGCTACGCCTTCACCGGCAAAGCTCAAGGAGAATAGAGTGAGCACATCTGTGCTATTGGAGCGCCTAGGTGGCTCAACACTCCTCCAACGTAGACGTACGCATTTACCTTTGTGATAGCCTTCGAGTTTGAAGTTATCTATCTTACTATCACTTAGTGGTTGTTCTTGTCTAGCTTAAGTCGTTGCTGCACATAGGTGAACCTAGCTTGGTTAGGTTTTGTGCTTGATAAATTAAACGTTAGTTTTATTCCGCATTTATTCAAGCCTAAACCGTAATTATTTCAAAACGCCTATTCACCCCCCCTCTAGGCGACATTCTTTGCACTTTCAATAATGTACTTATCACCGCAATAATACTCTCAGGCGCAGCAAAGTGCGCCAACCCCTTCTAATATCATGTATTCTTTTGAGATTTCATCACGATGATCACCGTTATTGGTTTCTCCCACTGTCCCAAATAGGTGGCTTATAGACTAAGTAAAGAATTCAATGTTTTCCAAGTTTGACCAAGTATATATATATAATGAATATTTGCAATACCAAGTCAATATCAGTATATCCAACATAAGATATATTTTCATAATATATGTATTTAATATTATGTTTGTTTATATTTTTCTATTTTCATTAGGCCACCTATTTTGGGCCAGAGGAAGTAAAAAGAATAAAAAATATTGACTTGGTTTAAAACTAATGTAGAAAAAGTAGAAAGAAAGAATAACTCTCCTCATTTACAATTGGGCTTTATGACGATATTAATTACTCTCTCGCGGCTAAGTATTCCGTTCATCCTAATTTGGTAGACCAACATGTTTTATATATATATATAACTTTGATTAAAAATAGTAAAATAAAATGTGAGTAAAAATTCTCACATGTACATCCAAAGTATTCAGATGATCCAAAAATAGATGACTCATATCTACTCAATCCGTCCCAAAACATAAGGCAGTCTTTATTTTGCATGGTGTTTGATGCATAAGTTTGACTACTTATACATACCAAATTATAATGGATTAGGAATGTATAAATGTTATTTTCATTTCCCTTGCAAAATTATTTTATTTCATTATGAGTGTACCAGTTTGTTGGAATATTATAAATACAAATCGTAGTCAAAATTGTAATTTGTTGACCAATGAAAATAAATGACGCATTATATTTTGGGACGGACGTAGTACATAACAGTGTACGCATGTGGGTTTACTTGACCGCCGATGAAATCATCAATTTTCTACACACTCAAACTCTTTGTTCTAATCAAATGAGCAATGTGGGAAATCATTTGTACCGGCAACGATACGAATTGGCATCCATTCTCCCAATTAACAGCTCTTCCTCCCCACTCTTCCCCACCCGAAGTCACACGCCTTCTTAATAAGTTGTAAAAAAAACAATCACACGCCTCCTTTAGACAGCTGATCTCCCTCGGAACAACCGTGTCTCGTGGGGGGCCTCTCCCCCTTCATTCTAGCCCTTCTCCTTTGGGAGCTACCCCTCCATACATACTCTCTCCCCTCCTGTTTTCTCCTACCCCTTCCATCCACACCCACGCTCCAAAAGGCGAGAAAAAAGTAAGAGAGAAGATAGGATGATGAGAGAGAGGCAGGTATAGTAGGATCAGGAAGTTTAGAGAGAGATGGAGAAAAGCTGGCTAGAGAGGGAGCCTTTTTGGTTTTGAGGGGAATGTTGTCTGGCTCGGGGTTCTCTTTCTTTCTTCCTCTCTATCTTCCTCACCCCAATCTCTCTCTTCTGGTTAGATCGAGATGAAGATCGATCCAAGAAGATGAGTGATTGAGTTGGGGAAGAAGAGAGTAGACGTGTGTAGATCTCGGACCAGGCTTCATTCCCCCCAAATACAAGGGCTCCCGGCCACCACGATCTTCTGCCCGTATCAGGATTCAGATTAGTCCGCCCAAATCTCAGCCGGGTGAAGGGATTAACTGATTTCTGATAAGTACTCTTGATCAGGTTATGTATCTTCACCTATCTCTACTTTTTTTTCCTGTTTGTTCGGGTGGTGGATCTTGTTGGGATGGCATGCGTATAAACTGCATGAGATGCAGATTGGTGTAATCATGAGAGAGCATGACTGCATGGTTGCGCATGCACTTGCACACTTCTCACAGCTTCCCCTCATTGGGGATCTCTCCTTCCTCTCTTTCCCTTTGCAATTATTAGCCTCTGATGAGTGAAAAGTTGTCATCATTATTTCTTCCATCTCCCTTTTTTCCTCGGTTTCCATGCATGTCTGAAAATCTTTCCATGTCTGATGTTTCCATGTTCTTAATTAACTTCATCCTACACCCCCATGATTGTATTTGTATGTTCTCTAATTCGGTCTTCAAGTTTTTACATACATGTATCATGTATGTGTGCTCCCTCTGTTATAATAGGGTGATTTTCTCAGCAGAAAACCATTAGACCCAATCACTTTGTTGCTATGTGTGACTATGTGGAGTAGATCTAGAACAACTGTACTGATTAGAACAGACACACTCTCTAATTAGTTTATTTTTTTCAAGACATTTAACATACATGTCATTGGTTAGATTCGATTTTATGTGAATGATTAATTCCTACAATTTCATTCTGTTTCTTAGTTTTATACGAGTCTTTTTGGAAACTGGTTCAATTCCATGAAAAAAGAATTAAACTGGTTCAAGTCCAGGAAAGGTGAATTTTACAAAAATGGTAGTAGCACGCAAAATAAATAAATCAAGACAATGTTTAGTTGGCCGTTTGTTTAGTCTAGTCCTGGGTAATATAATTCCACCAAAAGAAGTTCACAGGAGCTTTACTCTGTTATACAACATTTATCCTTGATGTGTTCAATACAAAATAAAACCTAAGATTCAGAGAATTGGTCCAGCAATTATTTCACTAGGGCATGAAATGCAGGCAGTGGTACTGGAGTACTCCAGAAAAGGTACTCTGATTGATTTCTTTGGAAACCCGTATTGATTGGCGCATATGCATGTCAGAACTCACCCAGAAGTGTACGTGGAATAGTTAAAAGTATTCAAGTCTTCTGTTTTGGCACACCAATGCATGCATTGATTTTGGTGCAGGCTTGTTGTTATGTAATCAGCTACTCCAAAATCAATAACGTAGAGGACTTATAAACCTAAACGGAGTGAGTAGTAGCTCTGAGTTTATTTGCTGTTTCAAGCCATGAACTCTAGCTGTTAAAGGTTGGGAAGTGTACTATCCCTACTATTTTTTGTGTCGAGATGCTCATACCTTGATCTGCTGGTGCATATTACACAGAACGGTGTTTCCAATGCACCCAGATTCCAACATATTCTCTTGTACTTTAGCTTATTATGTGTGTCACTCTTAGTTAACTACCCCCTTAATCTCTTCCGAGAGTCCTCTCGGTCTATTATCTTCAGGGAAAGGAGTAACAGTTTCACTGGATCGTTTCTTAGTTTCTTCCGATTCCTATCGGATTGTGTTGCATGTAATTAGCTCGAACCAATGTGTACCGTGTAAGTGTGTATGATGTTCTACACTTGTGAAGAAAACACCAACCTAAGAGCACTGTTTAGCACATTTTTTGTTGATTTTTTTTCGTATAAAACTTTGTAGTATTTGACTTACTAGGTTCTGTTTGGTTTGTAGGAATGTATTTCCATAATAATTTGATGGAGTTCCAAAGAATTTCCTCTTATTTTCCGTAGAAAAACTATGGCATACACCTAAACACTTAGTGAAGTTAGCATCGCAATCATACATGTTTCCTTTCTGCATTTTTAGAAACCTGGGAACAAAAGAGGTTCTTAGGCTGCATTACATATACATGTTTCGCACACAAAAAAGGCTGCATTACATATACCTCTTTCAGCATTTGATATGTGTTTGTAGAATACTGCGAGTAGTATGTAAACATACTAGTGACATACATAGTATTGTAGCAGTACTAGCTTGCACCAAACGCAAATATGAAAGGTGGTATAGTAATTAGCCAAATGTTGATTAAGTCTCTCAACAAGGATGTGAGAGAATGTATCCTCCCAAAAAGGACATCCGAAAGAATATGCATAGGACTGGTACTAGTGGCTAATTAAGTTACTTAGATGATGGCAGTACCTAGCTCCACATTTTCACCTAAAAAACAGACGCTGCCTCCACAAACGGATCCCAAATATCCAAGCATGTAAATGCAGCGAGTCGAAATGAAAAAGCTAACAGAAATATACATGAACCGGTTTTTAATATATCACCATGTGGTGACGAGCTAGAAAATATATCTTACCAAACTATTCAAATCTCCTTGTTTCTTACCACCTTTCTTTTTCTTAGACGGAAGGCTCGAGATGAGCCCGGGTTTGAATTAATTAACGAAGCCATCAACGGGCTAGGAGTTACAACTTACAAACACAAGCTGGGGATACCAACTACAGAATAAGAACACAAACAACATAAGACTAGAAAAAATAACGGAAACAAGCAAAACTAAATGAAGCACTACACAAGTCTATTGCTTGATTCAGTTGAAGGAGCGCGTCGTCTTTTGTTGCATGGAAGCAAGGATGAAACAGTCAACTCCAAACAAGCCTCAACCGCGCCAACATTGCCACCCACAGGGAACTAGCAGGGCTCAAGAATCCAAAGGAGGGGATTCAAACGGCGCCTCCAAGAAGGAACACGGCGCGCGCCCATGAGCGTCGTTGTCGCTGGTAGAGTCCAAGGACCTTATTTTTGTTTTGCGAATCAATAGAGTCCAAGGACCTACAAACCTTTCTTTCTTTCTTAAAACAAGGCATTTTTCTCTTATGGAAAGTCATTTAATGTTATTTTAGATTACGTTGTAAAACATAGTATATCGACAATGTAGATATAATCTAAAAAGTTACATTTTAAAAATCTATTTAATGATATTGATTTGACATTGTAGTAGATGCCTAACTTACTCAATATTGACGTTATTTGATTTTAAACAAATTCAGCTGGGACATTGACTGGTCAAATCAGCTTCCATTTTTTTTAGGGGAGGCAAATCAGGTTGCAGACAAAGGGACACGAGTCTCGTACGTACGTCTGCCCCTCTGGCCCATGTCCAGAGACCGGACAGCCCAACCTTTATTCTGAAATCTGAAGACAGGATTAGACTGGGACGCTCAGCTGCACCGTACGTACGAGAGCTAGCGGTATGCATGCATGAGCGAGCAACAAGAGTTACTACTACAAGACTAGTGGCTGGCAGCGTACACACATAGTATACGTCATCTTTCTTTTAATTTTCATCACACGCCTCTCCCAGACCGACGTGTTCATGCATGCGCTGATGAGGCAGCCCATGAGGCCGATACTACCAGCCAGCCGGGCCCCCGTAGGATCGTTTGGAGAATCTAGCTTAGCCCAGTAGCTCGGCCACCGAGGGAGCAGTGTCTTGACGTGAGTGTTCGTGCAGCAGGGAAGCTAGGGGCGCCAGATCAGAGAGAAAGAAGAAAGCCAAGGCAGCTTCCATATCTATGCATTGCTTGCTGCGGGATCTGGGCATTTCCTTTCATTCAACAGTAAACAGTGTGTGGCTTTTGCTTCTGCATTTTGTTCGACATTATTCAACTCCCTGCGCCGGGCTTTGCTCTGTGTATAGTGGATCAGTGACTGCAGTGTACGTGGAGCGGAAACATCAGGCTTCAAAATTAAAAGCATTAATTGGATTGGCTGGCTAGATGTAAATGTGTGTTTTGTGATCCGTAACCCTTGAGCTCCTTGTTGCTCATATTTGTAAGGAAAGGGGTTCAGGCAGGTGACGCGATCCCATGTGGCAAGCGAGTTAGCCCACTTCTTGAACATTACCTGATTATTGATGATTTAGTAAGAAATGTACCTCCGTACACTAGTCCACAACTCTGATCGCCTATGAAAGCTGCAATGGGAAGTAGATTGCGTATCTCCCCCGAATGCTTGAGCAAGATTGGATCCCGGTTTGGTTTTTTTAGCAACAGGCTACTGTTTTCTTTTTTAGCATAAACAGGCCCCTGTGTTGATAGCGGGACTACAAAATAAGCCCAATTAATCTTCCAGCCTATCAACTGTGTCAGGCCAAAAATAGTAACAAAACTGTTTGACCTCAGGCCTCCGCCAACATGTGCTCCTCCTCTCCTCAGCCCACCAAACAACGCGGACCGATAGCCCAAAGCTCACGTGATCCGACTCCTGCTGGATTCTGTACATTTCATTCAGCACATCATCTCTCAACTCTAAACCACAAATTACAAAAACCGAGTCACAGGCTTATCTATATTTGTTCATCAGTCGACTTTCCAGCATCTCTATTTAGCAAAATAAAAAATATATAATAGTTCAGGATACACTGGTGTTTGGTGCGGAGTATCTTGTGACTGCTTAATACTGTCCCTGTAAAATCTATCACCCAAAGTGCATTATCAGACAGTGTTACACAAAGTCTCTCTCTAAACCTATCACCCAAAGAGCCTGCAGTCATTCACCTTTAGCAACAATCGTCAATCGATCTTCCCCAGATGAACCGAACCACGATAGATCGAAGAAAGGCGCGACCTTCGAGCGACACGGTTGCCGCGCTTTCCATTATCACAAATTATGGGCTAAGGATCGGTGGAGTAAAGAGTTGTAGTTGTTGTTGAGAGCTAAGCTTGGCTTGGGCAGCCAGCCCCAGCCATTATGCAGGTGCAGTTGCTCTGTCTACAACTACGACTAGCACAGTAGCACCGGGGCAGATGGATGGCTGGGACTCAGGGCTTTTGCTTTCTCAGCTGCAATTATTCTCAAAGCGCGAAATTAAAGGCAGAAATGGATGGCCGGCCGGGTCTCGTTCCATGCTTACTCTTTCTCATTATCGGCTTGATCTTTCATTTCATTTTTTGCGATGAGATCTTCTATTTATTTGTTATCTCATCGTAACCTGGATCTCTTTCTTCAATTCTTTTCAAATTAAGCCAAAGGATTTTGCCCCGCTTTTAGCACATGGATATTGCATTTTATAGCTAGCACGGAAACAAAGCTATGGGGCCCATGAATTAAATTTTTTTTGCATCTTCAACAAAACTCCATCCATTCAATAATAGATGTCACCGCTAAAAAAATAGACGATGTTTTAAAAAATTAGAAAATTATATTTATGAGTTTAAAAAAATCTGAAAAAAATTCCGATCCAACCAATGATATATCCCACAAAACTGTAAACTATCAACTTCAAATACACAAAAATGACAAAACTGTGGATATGGGTATGCATATTTTCAACTATATAAATTTATCAGATTTGTTATTTTTGTGTAGGATAGAGCACTGGAGCTCAGGAGCCAAAGGCACTTTTCCGACGATGTTTCTTTTATTCTGTTTAAATTAAATTTAATATTCAACTTTAACCATTACTTTTGGTATGAATATGTAAGTAAAATATTACAAATAGTAGTTTGTATTGTGATACTATCTTAGTGTTTTTCATGTCAAATCCAATGGTACCACAGAAGGAGAAAAACTTGACACCGCTTCTCCTCCGACTCTTCTTACCCCAGAAAAAACACAATGTACTTTCTGCCTTCTTAGTCTTTTGTTTTCCCAGCTGCAGTTATTCTCAAAGCGCGAGAGTAAAGGCAAAAATGGATGGCCGAGTCTCGTTCCATGCTTAGTCTTTCTCATTATCGGCTCGATTTTTTATCTCTTTCTTCAATCTTTTTCAAATTATGGCGAAGGATTTCGCCCCACGTTTAGCGCATGGATATTGGATTTTGTAGCTACCATAGGTACACAGATACGGGACTCATCCATGGTAATTTTTGCATCTTCAACATACTCCATCCATTCTAATATAGATGCCACCGCTACAAAAATAGACGATGTTTCTTTTATTTGTATATTTTAATATTCTAATTTAACCATTACTAACGATTACTTTTGGTATGAATATGTAAGTAAAAGATTACACTAGTTTGTATTATGATACTATTTTAGTGTTTTCCATGTCAAATCCAATGGTACCACGGAAGGAGAAAAACTTGACACCGGTTCGCGTCCGACTCTTCTTACCCAGCAAAAACACAATTTACTTTCTGCCGTATTAAGATGTATGGAAGAGAGAGAACATTCCCGGTCTCTGCTTTTTTGTGTTTTCTATGGGTTGACAAATTTAGCAAAGGAACGAGGTGGGAGTTGACGATTGATTCTTCACATCATAATCGTAATTACAGTACAGCTCCGAGGACGTCTCTATCCTTGAGAGAATATTTTCTTTTGATACAGTAATCATTTTCCTTCGTAATAATGGAGGAGCATGCATTAATTAGGAGGAGGTGTTGGATGTTTGACTGGCACAACGATCGACGACCTGCACCAACAAAAACCTGAGCCGCTGCTTTGTTCCTTTCTGCGGCTAACTTTGGCTGAATTATTGGAACCAAAGCAAAGCAAAGTGATTGTGGAGTGAGTGACCCCAGACCATACTTGATGGTTTTGGCCTGATTGCCCCTGCAGTACAACCCAGGATTCTAGTTGTCCTTCCTGGTACTGGTTACTCTCCTTTAATAATTCAGTGCGCTGGGCCAGTCCGGGAGACAATTCAGTTTAGCCAACCTAAATTAATTATAGCGTACAACAAATGAAAGAACTACTAAGATTTTTGTCTGGGAATTAATTCATGAGTAACCAGGATTTTTGTATACGACGACAAACTTCGAATTTGCCCAAATTCTATTTTAATGACAATGCTTTAACACTTTTGGTATTTGACTCCGCAAGGAAAAAAGAAAAGACGATTACCTGAGGTTGCTCAATATGATTGTACTGAGTCCTTATGCAAGAGTGGCGATTTGGTATTTTAAAAGGAAACGTGAAACTCATATTTTTAAAAGATCAAAAGGTTCATATTTTGTAAGATATAGATGTAGATTTGTTTTGACATATTTGCAGAAATTTATTTTAAAATACAAAAAATTAAGCTACACAAAAAGGATAAATAGCCCTTGAAACATGTATTAATGAACTTTTATATGTAAACAGTTCACAACTAATACAGTATATTGAAATGGTAATGTTAGCTTTAGTTCTAACCTAAACCACACTGTCAATTTCGTGAAGAAAACACAACTTAAACTAGAAAATAGGGACTAACCGGAATTGGGTGATTTAATCTAGGGTTGCCCATGGAAACATTCGTGGTAGAGGAGGCAGCGCGACATAATCATGGAGAAACCCTAATTATGAAGCGATACTAAGGACACCAAATGGCACCGACAGTAACAAGTCCCCCGATTAAATGAATGTGCATGGGCGATGAGGCCTACCTGAAATAGGCCGCTGATGGGATATGTACAACTGCCACACGGATTTCCATGTCTCTAGTACAATTAATAGTTGCTTGTTACCGATCCGGCCGACATCAACCACGGGAAAAGGTGCATGTCTGCTTGCGCTAAATGATCTCAAATAAAATGGTTTAACTGTTGCCGCTGAACCCTTCATATCGATAACAGGGTTTAGAGAAGAGCCCTTCTTTGTCGACGAAGAGGGTTTCACCCGTGTTCATAGGGTCGCTCTGTAAAAGCGATGGATGCCACCTGCTGTCGGGGGCTACCCCGGGTAGGGTCATGGTGAGGTAAAAGCTATGTCCAAGTGTGGGCCAAGTTACAGTAATACCGGCTTACCTAGGCTTCAGAATGGGCTGTATGTGCAAACCGACATAGACGCACCGAGTTACCCCGTCCGGAAGGAACCGAGGTACCCTGCTGGTGACAGCCGGCATGTGTCGACCGAGACAAAGGATCCGAGATATGGATCCGAGATAACATAACCGACATATGTGTGTCGGTAACTTGTGTGTTTTCTTATGTGCGGGGAAAGATATTTGAGGAAGCTGGATCCGGCATATCCATGCCGGATCATTTTAGTGTCGGGCAGAGGTCGATGCTCCTGTCATATCCCGTATGGCACGGGAGCGCCTGACACGGGGGCGTGCAGGAGACCGAGATGGCAGGCCATCATTCCACCACTGACTCCGGGTTATCCGGGAACAGACTGCGAGGCAGAGGCATGGGCAGGCCCTGTCTTGTCGCTGACCTCGGGCGTACTTTGGAGCAGAGGCATGGGACAGGACATGGGCAAGCCACGTCCTGTCCACTATGTAGAGACAATCATGACGTGCAGGCGTGCGTGTCTGCAGTGCCGGTACGGAGAGGTGACCGTTGCATGTGGAGGGGTATTCCGGTAACCCGGTTTAGCTTATATATGTGCCCTTACACCCTCCTGCGTGAAGGAGGATGCCCTGAGATACGCTTCTCCACATAGCTTCATCTTCTACCTTGTGTCCTTCCCCATTGTCGTGTGATACAGCTCGAGGAGCAAGCTTGTATTTGTGATATCGAGATATATACAGAGAGACAGGCAGGAGTAGGGGTTTTATCTCCTCACGAGGGCCCTGAACCTAGGTAGATCTTGGTGTGCTGTGGTGTTCTTCGTGTGTGCTTCTTAGCGCGCTAGCCCTCTCCCGGATTCCACCAGCGTCCATCGGCCCCACACTTTAGCCATCCTATGGCATCTGCCGTGATCCCACCACGACAGTTGGTGCCCACCGTGGGGCTCGCAGCGGCGCTGGCTGGTGTGACATTCCGGACGGGCTCCATCATCGACTCCGGCGAGCGCGTCGTTTGCGGGCTCGTCTGCAAGCTCAGCGCACTGAACTTCATCAGCGACAACGCGGGATGCTTCGGCAGCAGGCCGTTCCTGACGAACGGCTGCCTCATCAGCTTCGGCACCTTCGTGACCTACGTCGCCACCGAGGTTGTCTGCAAGTTCCCCGAGCAGGTGCTTGTGGCAGAAGATCCCCCTGCTGTCTGTGCGGCTCGAGGCCGGCGTAGCGCTCGCCCCGGGAGCTACGCAGAGGTCATGATGACCGGCACTGCGGGTGGTGCTGGTAGAGGAGAACCCGGCAAAGGAGATGCCGGTAATCCTGCCCCCAAGACCACCAGATCGGCGAAAGTGCCGCTGGAGAGGGGGGAGAACCTTCGAGATCAGGCCGGTACATCCAATGTCTCGGTTAGGGCGGGTCATCTGGAGGAGATAATCGAGAAGCTGGCTGTGCCGGTAGCTGCTGGTACAGATGCTGCCCAAGTGGAGGCAGAGTTGGAGGCACGGGGTCAGAGCTTACATCAGGAGGCTTTGGAAATGGCCGAGGTGAGGAGAGAATTCGGGATAACTCTCCGTGAGTATAACCAAGCACATGGTTTTACCCCGGTAGCTGCTCGCCCTAGTCGAGTAGAGGATGTGCGCAAGAGAGGTAAAAACCTCAATGCCGAGTTAGCTAGAGATGGTAGATCTAGCTCCAGCAAGACTCCTAGTAACTTATCGGTTGAAAAGCCGAAGTATAGTTCCCCCGCTAAAACTCTTAGAGCTGCCGAGGCAGCAAGAGCCGAGTTGTCTGGCTTATCCGGAGAAGCTCTCCGTAGGCAGCAAGACAGAGTTAACGAGTTGGTAGCTGTGGCAACCCGGCAGAATGAGGCCTATCGCAAGGCCAACACAGTTGCAGGTGGGTCCGATGTTGTTCACTCGGCTAGGGGAGCTGGTGGATCTAAGGGGCAAGCTTCTTCACCGCATGTCGGTATAGATCGTGGCCGGAGTGTAAACTCCGGTAAGAACAAACAGATGCAGGTGTATGATCCGGCATGTGCCGGAAAGCAGGTGGTTGGGCGAGGTAGTGCCGGCCGGGGTAGAAGCAATCCCGGTCAAGGCGGTCCAGATGTCGGAGTAGTTAACTCGGCTGGCCGAGGTTATCCACCTCGGTATCCGACACAAAATCTCGCCCTGCAGCAGCAGCAAAATGTCGGGCAGGTCCAGCAACCACAAGTTGTTGAGCAGGTGGCTAACCGTTATGATGATGGTTACTCGGCTATGGAGAAAGCCGGGTATCCGAGATATGACAATGCACTGGGATCCCGGTTGGGACCTCGCCAGTTGTCACCAAATGATGCACGCTACAAGCTGGACCGAATCTATATGTCGGAAATGCTGGAAGAGCAGGGTCCACCTGGCCCTGCGTGCTTTGGACCTCAGATCATGAGGGAACCCCCGGTGCGACACTTTCAGTTGAACCGAGGTGCAAAAACATATGACGGCAGCACCAAGCCAGAGGACTGGCTGACAGATTATGTGACGGCAGTACATATCGCGGGAGGAAACCGTCGTTGGGCGGTGAGGTATATCCCGCAGATGTTGGAAGGGCCAGCCCGGATCTGGCTGAACAACCTGCGAGAAGGCAGTATTGATTGCTGGCTAGACTTTGAAGGGGCATTTGTTAGCAACTTCTCCAGCACGTACAAGAGACCGAATCGTCCTCAGCAGCTTGCGATGTGCAAGCAGAGGGATAATGAAACTGACCGAGATTACTTAACCCGGTGGAGTACTATTCGCAATTCCTGTGAAGGAGTTGTAGAGGCACAGGCCATATCTTGGTTTGCCCAGGGGTGCCGACACGGCTCCATGCTCTGGCAGAAGTTGCAGAGGGAAATGCCGGCCACCCTGGCCGAGACAATCCGGATTGCGGATAGCTATGCACTGGGAGATCCGATGCAGCCCTTGCTGAACTCGGTTGAACCGAGTAGAAGATACCCGGTGAATAACAGACCCGGACCAGTCGGGCAGAACGATCGCCAGTATGGTTCAAACCAGGTTGCAGCAGTGAACCAAGATCAGCCAGATGCCGGTAACAGCCAGCGTCCGAAGTTCAATGGCCCAGCATGGGGCCAGAATCAAGAAGGGAAGAGGCCATGGGGTGACCAGAAGCCGTCATTAACTTATGAGCCTATGTTGGATGGGCCCTGCAGTTTCCACACCCAAGACGTTCGCAGGCCAGCAAACCATACAACTCGGCAGTGCAGCTGGTATCAGCGCACCTTGAAAGAAGGTGGAGGTTCCGGAGGAAGTCAGATGGGAGCACCTCAGAGGCCTCCAATGACGTATCCTCAACCGAGGCAAGCAGTACCCCTCACTGGAGCAAACACAATTCCAGTGAATGCACCGGCATAGAGGCCTCCTACTCCGAAACCTGTGAATCAAGTGAATGTCGGAGGGAACAACAGCAATGCTGGTCCCAGCAGGCACGGAGAGTACCCTCAGGGAGACTACAGAGAAGCTCATCAGAGCTATGTGGTCTTTGTGACTGAGCCAACTGACAAGAAAAGCTTGCATCGGCGTGCACTGGAGGTAAACGCAGTTATGCCGGCAGTGCCAAGTATTTACACTGGTCCGAGCGAGAGATCGTTTGGAGCAGAAGGGATCATCCCCGAGTTATGCCAACTCCGGGAGGTTATGCATTGGTAGTAGATCCGACGTTCTTTGGACCCACCATCAACGTTCGGTTCACCCGAGTTCTCATTGATAATGGGAGTGCTATCAATATTATGTACCGAGACACCATGGTGAAGATGGGTATCTCGGCAAATATGCTGCTGCCGAGTTCTAGAACCTTTCATGGTATAGTGCCAGGTGTCTCATGTGCACCTATGGGCAAAGTTTGGGTTGATGTGTTGTTTGGCACCAAGGAGAACTGCCGAACTGAGAGCATTCAGTTTGAAGTAGTGGACCTCGAAAGTCCATACCATGCTTTACTCGGTAGGCCTGCACTGTCCAAGTTCATGATATCCACTCATGTGGGTTACCTCAAGATGAAGATGCCGGGTCCAAACGGCATCATCACTATCTCGGGTGACTACAAGCGTGCACTGGAGTGTGCCTCGGCTGGATCGTGCTTAGCCGAGTCACTGATCATTGCTGCAAGAAGAAAAAGATCCATGAAGTGGTGGCATTGGCTCAGTCCGCACAACTCGGTATGCCGGGTATGAATAACCCGGAGCAGAATGCAACTTTCGAGGTGCCAAAGGAAGCCAAGAAGATCAGTGTTGACCCGGCTTTCCCGGATCAACGTCATCATTGGACCGGGTTGACTGAGAAATAGGAAGGCGAGCTCAGTCACTTCCTCCGTGAGAACCGGGATATCTTTGCATGGTCAAATCAGGACCTGCCAGGTGTTCCGAGGGAGTTGGCTGAGCACTCTTTGTTCGTCAGACCGGATATGAAACCGGTGAAGCAACCTATGCGGCGTCTCTCGGATGAAGGAGAAAAGTGATAGGTGATGAACTGGCCAGGTTACTTGCATCTGGGTTCATCATGGAAGTGCTGCACCCGGACTGGTTGTCTAACCCGGTCCTGGTGGAAAAGAAAAAAGATGACCCAAATGTGGCCATTGTGTGGCGTATGTGTATTGATTACACAAACTTGAACAAGGCATGTCCTAAGGATCCATTCCCGCTGCCTCGGATTGATCAAGTGATCGATTCCACAGCCGGGTGTGAGCTGTTATCCTTTGTAGATGCGTATTCTGGTTTTCACCAGATACCACTGAACCCTGCTGATCAAATGAAAACTGCTTTTATACCCCGTATGGGGCTTATTGCTATCGTGTCATGACCTTTGGTTTGAGAAATGCTGGTGCCACTTACCAGAGATGTATGCAAAAATGCTTGCATGATCAAATAGGCAAAAATGTGCAGGTGTATGTCGATGACATTGTCATCAAGTCTAAGGAGAAATACTCTGATTGATGATCTCCGAGAAACATTTGAGAATCTGAGGAAATTCCGGATAAAACTTAACCCGGACAAATGTACCTTTGGTGTGCCGGCAGGCAAATTACTCGGTTTCCTCGTGTCAGCCGAGGTATCGAGGTAAACCCGACAAAAATCCGTGCTATTGAAAGCATGAGGTTACCGACATGTCTCAAAGACGTGCAGAAATTCACTGGATGTTTGGCATCTTAAGTCGGTTTGTTAGCAGGTTGGGGGAAAAGGCATTGCCTTTGTATCAACTCATGAAGAAAACAACCCACTTCGTGTGGCCCCCGCAAGCAGATGCGGCGTTCACCGAGTTAAAAAAGATGTTGGCAACTGCGCCGATACTGGCTTCACCATTACCCAAAGAGCCGATGTTGCTCTACATTGCAGCCACAAACCGGGTTGTGAGTGTCGTATTGGTAGTGGAGAGAGAAGAAATGGCAAAACTGTGCAGAGGCCAGTGTATTACCTCAGCGAGGTGATCTCGTTATCCAAGCAGAACTATCCGCACTACCAGAAAATGACATATGGTGTCTATCTGGCTGCTAAGAAGTTGAAACATTACTTCCAAGAGCATTCAATCACTGTGGTGTGTGAGGCTCCTATCTCGGAGATCATTGGGTGTAAAGATGCAACTGGCCGAGTAGCCAAGTGGGCTATCGAGGTGTCCCCTTACACTCCTCACTATGAAAGAAGAGATGCCATTAAATCTCAGGCACTGCCGGATTTCTGGTGGATTGGGCTGAAATGCAATATGAGCCACCACGGCCTGACCCCAATTACTGGAGAATGCATTTGATGGTTCAAGGACAAAAATTGGTTTAGGTGCCGGGGTAGTCCTTACCTCGCCTAAGCGAGATCAACTGAGATATGTGTTGCAGATTCATTTTGCGGCATCTAACAATGTGGCCGAGTATGAGGCACTTGTTCATGGGCTAAATGTGGCCAAAGAGATTGGTATTCGCCGGATAGAATGTTTCGGAGACTCGGATTTGGTGGTGCAGCAAGTCTCGGGAAATTGGGATGCTTTAGACGCCAACATGGCGTTGTATCGGTTTCATGTCCAGAAGATCTCGGGGTTCTTTGAAGGTTGCGAGCTCACGCATATACCTCGGGCTGAAAATGACGCCGCCGATGTATGTCCAAGCTAGGTTCATCCCGGGATCCAATTCCACCCGGCATAGCCTTGGAGCATTGAGGAAGCCATCAATCAAACCATCGCCGGAATCCGAGTCAATTTTTATCCCGGCGAAACCGGAGTCTGGTGCTGTTCCCATGGACGTAGATGTCGGATGCATTTGGGAGAACCCGGGGACTGCTTGGCAGAACCCGGGGACTGGTTATTCTATCTCGGAAGAAGCAATGTCGGTTGATCTCATGGAGTGGATGATCCGGTATTTCCTGTGCGTCCTGTGCCGGAGTGGGCACAACCAATAATGGCATTTATGATGGATGGGAGTTTGCCAAGTAATGAAGTTGAAGCTAGGCAAGTGCAAAGAAGATCCAAGGCATACACCATCATCAACCGGAGTTATACAAGAGAAGTGTGACCGAGGTACTGCAGCGCTGTGTCGAGCCGCAGGAAGGGCAGGAATGCTCTGGAAATTCATCAGGGAGAATGTGGTCATCATGCTTCATCAAGAGCTTGGTGGCTAAGGTATTCCGGCATGGGTTTTATTGGCCCAGTGCTTTGAACCAGGCAGAAGATATCGTCAGAAAGTGTGAGGGATGTCAGAGGTTTGCTAAAAAGATCCACCTGCCAGCCTCGGCACTCAAGACAATTCCAATCACTTGGCCCTTTGCAGTTTGGTGTCTGGATATGGTGGGAGAATTCAGGCCAGCCCGAGGTAACATGACTCATATGCTGGTAATGGTGGACAAGTTCACCAAGTGGATCGAGGTGAAGCCAATCCGGAAGTGTGATGGTCACACAGCTGTGACCTTTTTGAAGGACATCATTTTGAGATATGGTTACCCCCATAGCATTATCTCGGATAATGGCACAAACTTTGCTGTGGGAGAGTTTGCTCGGTTCTGTGCGGATAAGAGAATTCGGTTGGACATAGCCTCGGTGGCACACCCTGAGGCAAATGGGCAAGTGGAAAGAGCAAATGCATTGGTGTTAGCCGGTATCAAAGCTCGGTTGATTGAACCACTGTTGCGAACTCGGGTGTTGGATAGAGGAATACCAGCAGTGCTGTGGGGTCTAAGGACCACACCAAATCGATCAACTGGCTATACGCCATTTTTTTGGTCTATGGGGCAGAAGCGGTCTTGCCAACCGACATGGAGTATGACTCGCCAAGAGTGGCGCTGTACACTGAAACCGAGGCAAAAGAAGCTCGGGAAAATGATGTTGATTTGCTCGAAGAAGCACGAGAACTGACCTTATCTCGGTCAGCTATATATCAGCAAAATCTCCGACGCTATCATAGCCGGAAGATCAGCCCTCGGGTTTTCCGAGAGGGAGATTTGGTGTTGAGGCTAGTGCAACGCAAAGCAGGCCGACACAAGTTGTCACCTCCATGGGAGGGGCCATTCATTGTGAGCAAGGCTCTGCACAATGATTCATACTATCTTATAGATGCGCAGGCACCAAGGAAAAATGTGATGGACAAATCCGGAGAGGAGACCAAAAGACCCTGGAATGTAGCTCTACTCCGTCCCTTTTACTCATAAGGGCGCAGTGTATGTATCTCGGTTTTTCCTTTGAATAAAATGCCGGCACCCGAAAAGAAACTCGGGGACTGCCTTTGTCTATATGCTTGTGTTTTGTCTCGGTTTTTTCTGTGTTGTTCATATGTCGGATGATTTTGAGACCTCGTTTCAAAGTTCAAGTAATGTATGCTATGTTGTTGTGATCTTGTGACTCGACTGACGAACGCCGAAATGGCAGTCAAGAGCAGAGGTTATGGTATATGGTAAACATGAAAGTGGACTCGGGGACTCGGTCCTAAAAGATCCGACATATGTCGTTTACTAACCCGGTTTTTTTCGTTCCTTTCCTTATGTCGGATGACTCTAAACCTTACCTCAAAATTTACAAGTATTGTATGCTATAATGATTGATCTTGTGACTCGACTGTCGAACGCCTAAATGGTAGACAAGAGCAAAGATTACTAAGTATAGTAAACAAGAAAGTAAACTCGGGGACTTGGTGCAAAGTGATACGGCATTAAGTTTGTCTTGCTGAAGCTAATATGATAAAAGTAGTACTGAGATACTTAAACGTATATTTACATCTGCACCCGGCATTCCGGGGATTTAACAGTTCAAAGTTTCATAAGCTTAGGCAGCAGCCTCGGAGGAGCTCGGAGCAGTTGGAGCGGTGCGAGGCTCGGGAGCAGTCTCGGCGGCAGCAGAGCCTTCAGTGGTTGGAGCGACCTCGGGAGTTGGGGTGGCTGCCGAGGCACCAGCAGTCTCGGTTACCAGCTTGACAATGTCGGTTGCTTCGGCGGCAAAGTGTCGGCAACCCCGGCAGTGGAAGTCTCGGTTGCGCTGGCAGCAGCAGTCTCGGTCACTCCGGCAGTGGCAGTGTCGAGTGTCTCGGCCTCGATCTCCTCATCAATGTCTTCTTCTTCGTCGCCCTCTTCATCATCCTGGTCCTCTTCTTCGTCATCCGAGTAGGCGGGACCCAGGATGAAGTATCGGGTGGGAGCATAACTGGCCATGAACTTGGCTGCATCTTTGCGGCTTTCTATCAATGACGGTTCGGAGGTCCATTTGGAGCCCTGGCGCAGGGAGCGCACGGCGTTGAGATTGATGGACTCGTACCAGGAGAGCACAAAGGTCAGTGCTTGATCAGCCCCGGCACGAGCTGCTGAGGATCTCCATCTCGGAGCCTGGCCTCGGCCCCTGTCAGACACTTGGCTAATTCTTCAATGCTAGCCGGAGTCTGAGATCCCGGCCATAAGGCTCGGTAAGCTTGGATGCCAGCGTCGAGAAGATCCAGGCCAATGGCCTTCAGAGGAGAGATACGGGCATTCAGAGCGGTCAGGTGATCTTCAATATCCCATTCCTCCGGGATTGGGCCAGCCTCGGCTCTCTTTGCTGTGCCCTGCTGACAGTGTTGAGTGCAGCAGCCTTGGAATGGGTGAATTGATCTGAAGATAAAAAAGGTATCACCGAGTTGAGTTATATACCGGCATATTATAATGTCGGTACAAGCAAGGAAAAGAAAGAGTAAATGAACTTACTGTCCATCTCCTTGTTCAGCCGGGTGAGCTCGCGGAGCCAGATGTCGGATTTCGCCTTCAGGGCATCCAGTTCGCCTTGAGCCGAGGTAGCGCGAACCTCGGTCGCCTCGAGCGTCTCCTTGTGCTTTTGAGCAGCTTCTTCCTTTTGCATCAGGGCCTGCTCAATGTCGGTTTTTTCACCCTGGACCCGGGCAAGCTCCTCCTGGAGCCAGACACTTCTTGCCGCTCCTTTTGAAGGGCAATGGCGTGCGCTTGTTCCTTGTTCTTCAGCGTCTCCTGAAGTTGCTTGTGGGACCTCTGGAACTTATTGTGGTCCAGAAGCAACTTCCGAAACACCGTGGTCCGAGCATTGGTGCAATCCTGAAAAGGGGCAAAGAGTTAGTGTGGTTAGTTAAAAATTCATGCCGAGTAAAGCTGAGTGTCAGATTTCTTAAAGATTCTGCCGAGTAAAACTCGACAAGAATCTCGGGGACTGGATGTCGGATTTTTTGAGGATCCGAAGTGTCGGATTTGTTGAAGACCCGAAGTGTCGGATTTCTTGGAGATCCGAAGTGTCGGAGTTTCTGAGTTTAATAGTCAAAATTTGGTGAAGTTTCGCGCTGAGTGATCTTTAATCGGGCGAGCACAGGTCACTCAACCCGAATCTCGGGGACTGGGGATTGTGTATGTTTATCATCTATGGCAAGGAAAATAAAAGTTTGGCTGAGGAAAAAAAACCTCGGCAAGCTTGCTGGCTCGAAGGGTCGAGACTTGCAAATTGTGCATGACCTGAGCAAGCGCACTGGGGCCAGCTGGGTGTGGAGTGACCGGATGTGCGGAGGAGACCTCGCTTGTGTCGGCAGCATTCCAATCCATGTGGTACTGCTTCTCCGAGCCTAAGCTGTGTCCACTCTGAGTTTTGAGCTGGGGTAAAACCCAGCTGCCACTGGCAACTCGGGAGACAGAAGTGGTGAGAGCCTGGTGCTCCGGGGTAGTGGTTGGAGTCAACACCACGTGTCTCTCCGGGTTGGCAAGCTGTTTCCCGGTGGCTGGTTGGCTATGTATCGGCTTCGCAAATGGAGTAGCTTTCCGAGTTGTCAACTCGGTGGACTTGGTGGGGGACTTGGTGGTTGACCTCGGCCGGGGCGGCTGCTTCTGCTGCTGCTGGTGCTGTTGAGGTTGTGATTGTCCTTGGTGTTGTCCTTGGTGCTGTTGTTGTTGCTGCTGCTCCTGTTGTTGTTGTTGTTGTTGTTGTTGTTGTTGTTGTTGTTGTTGTTGTTGTGGTTGCTGCTGCTGCTGTTGTTGTTGTTGCGGTGGTGGTTGCTGTGCGCCCGAGGTCACCGAAGTGTCGGCCCGCGGGGTGTCGGTTTCCATGGTGGGGGCATCGGTGCCATCATCCTGGTTTAGGATCACGACCTCGGGAGTGGCAGAGGAAGTGGCGGGTACCCCGGAGTCACGTGGCCGAGCCTCGGCTGTACTCGGAAGGGGCGAGCGCATAGAAGAGGCGCTCTGTTCAACTTCAAGGGGGGCACTGCGTCAAACAAGAAAAATTTTATGTCGGGAAAAGTTATCCCGGCAGAAGGAAAAAAGGAAGTAAGATTGTGTTGGCAAAAAATATCTTACCCTTCAGTAACTGGCGGGGTCTTCTTGCCCTTCCTCGGCTTGACTGCTCCTCTCTTCTGTCGCTTCGCCTGCGGCGCGGCTGGATCCGAGGATGTGGAGGTTCCGGTTTTCGAGGTACCAGTCTCGGCGCGCTTGCGAGATGCCACTTGTTTGCCCGAGGTAGCAGGGCGTGCACTCGGGGCAGAGCCACCCGGGTTAGGTGGTGCCGGGGCTGGAGGAGCAAAGGCGATGGGACGAGCATCAATTACCTCTAGCATTTCGAGGTCATCATCATCTGACCAATATCGGATGGAAGCTCGGGCTCGAGGCTTACCCGGGGTAGGGGCGCCAGCTCTTGGTATTGGCAGTTGATCCTCGTCATCCGGATCTTCTACCTCGGCCACGGCCGGAGCAGGGATATCTTGGCCCCATTTGGCGAAGGGATCCTCTCCATCTTCGGTCTGTTGCCGAGTAAACCTCTGCGAGTTAAAAGCAGTAAAACTGAGTTAGTTTATGAGCCAAGTATGGAGCCGACAGAAGGGTGATCTCGGCAGAAAATTATGTCGGTATAGATTGCAAGTTGCTTACTTGTTCAGGAAGCCGAGCTCTGTCATGAGTTTCTAGACCCCATTCCCATTCCTCGGTCATCATTGTTCGGGCAATGGCCTTGACGCGTCTTTTGACCTCGGATTTCGTCAGCTCGTGGGTGCTGATCCGAGTTGGATCATATTGTCCGCTCATGTGGCAGATCTTGTGAACTCGGGTCTGGAGGGGGGAAACTCGGCGACTGACAAAAGTCCTCTAAAGATCATCGCTTAGCAGGCCTGCCCCCACAAGCTCCTCAACAATCTGGTGAATGTCATTGATCTCTCGGTTCATGTCCTTTGGGTTGAAGCTCCAGTTATGCTGCTCCGTGGGAGTAGCGAGAGCAAATACCGGCAGGTTCAGAAGGTCGACATTATCTGGGCTGTCCGGGTTCTTCACATAGAAGAACGTGCGCTGCCACTTCCGGCATGTGTCCAGGCCCTGAATCCGAGGGAAGATGGAGCCTCTCCGAGGTATGATGGTAGCAGCTCCGCACGGAGTCATCACCTTGGGGAAGTTCTTGTTCTCCGGATCCGGGAGACTCTGCTTCCGGAGTTGGAAATACTTGGCCCAGAGCTCGACGGTGGGCCAGAGTCTGAGGTATCCCTCGGAGAAAGCAACGCACGCCGAGAGCGTTGTGATGGCATTAGCAGGGAGATGGTGGGGTTGAAGACGAAACTTGTCAAGGAAAGCTCAGAAGAATGTGCTTGCCGGGAGTCCGAAGCCGCGCTCGAAATGCGCGACGAAGACTACCCGTTCACCCTTTTGAAGATCCGGTTCGGCCTCGTCGCTAGAAACCCGGCATATCACTCGTGCCGGAATTCGTTTGGTCCGGACAAGCCAGTCTATCTCGGCCTGGGTTACGTCGGAACCTTCCCACCCGACGCACTCTCCTTCCTCAACGATATCCTCGGCAGGCTCCGGGGTATTGCTGGCTGACGCCTCGGAAGGAATCTGCAAAAGAGACACAAAGAGACCGAGATAAGTGTCTCGGAGTATGTGTGCAATAGAGGAACCGAGATAAGTATCTCGGAGTATTCAGGCTATAAAGGAACCGAGATAGGTATCTCGGAACATTTGGGCAACGTAGGAAAAGAGCATGAGTGGCGGGAAACACGTTTCTGTGGCTAAGTGTTTGATGGAAAGATCTACGGGGAAAAAATAAATAGAAGATAAATAAAAGTACTTGTGAGTTAAAACTTGTGAAGACCCACGGATAAACTATCGCAAGATTGCTAAGAAGCACGGTGGAGAAAATACGGATGGGATCTAAGCAACTAAGTTCGTTTTTCATCTGTGCATTGGGATGTGAGAGCTTTTACGGAGAAGAGGAGGAAGATGAACAGATCCATCGGAGAGGGTGAACGTGTTCATCGGAGGGGATGAACTCGTTCATCGGCAATGGCAAGAGCGAGAACTTACCGGAGATTGCGACGGCGGTGCGAGGCGAAGAGGCGCGGGGCTTGCCGGAGTTGCGCTGATCCGGTGGCGGCGCTAGGTACTCCGGTGAGCGGTGGCGCGCGAGCTTCGGCGTCGTGCGGTGGTGGTGCTCACTGCGCGGCGGCGGCGGTGTCGCAGGGAAGAGAAGAGGAAGAGGAAGGAGGAGGAGAAGGCGAGAAGAGGTGCCCCGTCTCCCTATTTATGGGCACGGTGCGTGTGCAGTTGCCGTTTTTACCGCGTGCGGTTAACGCAGCGGACGTGCGGATTGTCCGCGCACGATCTGCGCGGTTGTGTCATTTGCGGCCGCACGATCCGCCGCAGCATGGGCCACAAGGTGGTAACGGCCCGCAGCGTGATCGCGTGCGGTTGATGGCGCGGAAATCGAGGAGGCACACCGCGGTCAAAGGCGCTCAAATGCATATGCGACGTGATGGCGCGTGACGTGGGCGGCGTGCGTGCAGTGATATGTCTATCCGCGCACAGGAACCGAAGTAACGTGCAGAGTTTCTCTGCCACGTGCCGTGGGGAGATCCTGGGAGAGATCGCGGGAATCTTATTGTGTCGGAGAAACCGGCACAAGAGTAAATCTCGGATGTTGTGGAGAGTTTGGTCTTTTGAAGCTTGCAATAATCCGGCATGTGAATGTCGGATGGTTGCGTTAAGATTGAGTTGGTTGTGAGAGCTTGACTTGCTCTCTCAGCGGAATTCCAGTGTCGGAGAAAACCGACACTGGAGCTTATGCCGGAATCAGTGTAAGAGGTTGTCCATGGCTTTACGGTTGAACCGACATGGTAATGTCGGATGCCTGTTATGGCTGTTTCGGTTGGTTAAACCTGTTGTGGCCCTTCATCCAAGGCTGCAGGACCGCACCAGCTTCGGGGACTAATGTTGGGGGGCTACCCCCGGGTAGGGTCATGGTGAGGTAAAAGCTATGCCCAAGTGTGGGCCAAGTTACAGTAATACCGGCTTACCTAGGCTTCAGAATGGGCTGCAGGTGCAAACCGACATAGGCGCACCGAGTTACCCCCGTCCGGAAGGAACCGAGGTACCCTGCTGGTGACAGCCGGCATGTGTTGACCGAGACAAAGGATCCGAGATATGGATCCGAGATAACATAACCGACATATGTGTGTCGGTAACTTGTGTGTTTTCTTATGTGCGGGGAAAGATATTTGAGGAAGCTGGATCCGGCATATCCATGCCGGATCATTTTAGTGTCGGGCAGAGGTCGATGCTCCTGTCATATCCCGTATGGCATGGGAGCGCCTGACACGGGGGCGTGCAGGAGACCGGGATGGCAGGCCATCATTCCACCACTGACTCCGGGTTATCCGGGAACAGACCCTGTCTTGTCGCTGACCTCAGGCGTACTTTGGAGCAGAGGAATGGGACAGGACATGGGCAAGCCACGTCCTGTCCACTATGCAGAGACAATCATGACGTGCAGGCGTGCGTGTCTGCAGTGTCGGTACGGAGAGGTGACCGTTGCATGTGGAAGGGTATTCCGGTAACCCGGTTTAGCCTATATATGTGCCCTTACCCCCTCCTGCGTGAAGGAGGATGCCCTGAGATACGCTTCTCCACATAGTTTCATCTTCTACCTTGTGTCCTTCCCCATTGTCGTGTGATACAGCTCGAGGAGCAAGCTTGTATTTGTGATATTGAGATATATAAAGAGAGACAGGCAGATGTAGGGGTTTTACCTCCTCACGAGGGCATTGAACCTGGGTAGATCTTGGTGTGCTGTGGTGTTCTTCGTGTGTGCTTCTTAGCGCGCTAGCCCTCTCCCGGATTCCACCAGCGTCCATCGGCCCCACACTTTAGCCATCCTATGGCATCTGCCGTGAGCCCACCACGACACCTGCTTTGATCTAGCTGTGGTCAGCGGCGTTAATGAGGTCTTCGTCTCCTTGGCACCATTTTTTTGAGAGTAGCCTAGCCTACAATACGAGATCACCATCTAAACAGGAGGGATGTTAATTACTCTTCCTTATATTTCACGTGCTCAGGAGACATTACCGAAACAAAAACCATTTTGTGTGCTTCCGATCATTGCACGTACTTGGGGATAGAACTCCCATTTTTTTCGGGTTAGTTATGATAGTTGCTACTCCCTCTGTTTTTTAATATAAGATGTTTTAGCTAGCTCACATGTTGGATAGATGCACATCCAAATAAGTGTACATACACATTAAAACATGTCTACATACATGTTGACACATGTGAATGTGGACAAAAGGTAAAACATCTTATATTTATAAACTGAGCGAGTATAACCGAAGAACAATTTAAAAAAAGGGTAAAATATGTATTTTTTAAAAAAAGGCTCTAGAGAGCCTTAGACCTATTTTGCATTTTCGGTCCTTATGCTAGCTAGCTCAGATATCCATGCTAGCCGTTAGACACTGATATTGAACAGCAATAATGGTCAAAAGGGAGATGGATTTTGACTTTCTTATAGGTCTCATGTTTTAGAAACGGAGGGGATCGGGACACATAGATTTTTTCTTTCTTTCTTTCTAGAACACCATGCATGCATAGCTACTCCATATATATGCATCGATATCCATGCTAGCCGGCGTTGGGACATCGATATTCTACAGAATAATTGGCAAAAGATGATCGAGCCTGCGTCCAAAAGGGAGTGCTACTCTAGCCTCTATCGGAAAAATTAGCTAGAGTAGTACAGGTGGTTGAAGTGCGCAGAAGGATCAAAGCGGCTGGTGTGCTGAAACACTAGCATCGATCGTCTTGCTTGTGTCGGGACATAACAAACGTACGTGTCTTGTTCTCCCGTGCGTCCTTCTTGTCCTCTCTGTTCTCACGAGATACTTCAAAGTGGAGATTTCTGACTTCCGTTCTCGCGAGATACTGCGTGTTGTCAAAGACAAATCCCACAAATTTGCAAAAAATTCAGTATTACTTTATATTCTGAGCTACACAGAAATGCCGAGTGTGTGGATCTCAGTACACACTTTCAAATCTCTATGTTGGGTTCCGGTGCTCATTTTATTTAAAAAAAAGTATGTTTACAAATTTTCAAAAATCTAAAAAAAATACTGCATGTTGTTAATTTTTTTTCAGTTTAAAATACTTTATATTCTGAGCTACGCAGAAATGACGAGTGTGTGGATCTCAGTACACACTTTCAAATCTCTAAATATACAAGATTTTGTAATTTTTGTCTAGCCCTAAAGGGTTTCGCATTGAGAATTTACATGCCAGTATGATCCATCTTTGACTACATCTATTTTTTTGCTGGATTTTCTTGAAACTTTAAATATATTTTTAATCTTTTATTTAAAAATATAGGAAGCACTAGATCTCGGCAGAAAAAGTGGATTTCCAGATTCTTTTTCTCTAAAGAAAATTGTAGTACTACCTTTGCTGCCGCGTACCGTGTACGTGCGTGTGTATGCATGATGTTCTTTTTTTAGAACGTAATCTTGTCTACCTTTTACTTCTTACTTCCATGACAAAATGCTGGTTGCCTTGTAGCGCATACGCTTGATTTCCCATCGACGAAGGCCACTATATGCGTTTTCAGAGGAGCAACATTATCCTTTCTTTTCCTCTGGCTAGAAAGGTGTTTCAGTTCACCAGGTTGTGTCTTGCCTGCTCATGGATTCAGCAGGCAGTTCAAAACATTGACCTATTTGGGAATCTCCGGAGAATTAAACGTACAAGTAAGTACGGTTGGAAACACACGTAGCTAGAGAGATGGATAAACCAAACACCCTTGAATCTACATGGTGACGCGCGTACATGCAGACGAGACGAGACGAGACGAGAGGCGGTAGAGTACACTCCAACGATCCAAAAAGCAGTATACAGTCATACTATACGCACGCGACCGGCGACCGACGACCGACTGGATTTCGTAAAAGTCGGATCGACGCGCCACGCATGCATGGACCATGACGTAGTACTCTGCAATGTTCTTCACCTACTCACCTTTGACCAGTATAGTATAGAACCGTACAAATTGCTGCACGATACCGGGTGCGGCGTCGACGGACGGACGATCGAAGAGACGCCGGGTTCTATCGGGCGCCGGTCCAAATTGACACGTGACGTGTTTCCGTGGTCCAAATTGTCCCCGCCTCCGGCGAGGAAGCTACCTAATCCGAGTAGCGGTCACCACGATATGCCCCCCACCCGCACCTGTTAACCATGTTCCCTCGCTTCCACCGGCGACATCGCTGCTCGCTGCCGCTCGCGGCGCCGTCCCCACCTCCGGCGAGGTCCTGTCCGAGGCCTTGCTGGCGTCGCCGCGCCTCGCTGCCACTCGCCACGGCGCCCGCGTCTGCGCCCTCGGGCTTCGCCTCTCCTCCGGCTGCGACGCCGCCTTCCTCTCCTCCACTGCTGCCTTCTTCTCTGTGCTTCCCTCCTTGGAATCGACTGACGACGAAATCGAAATCAATTGATTGCAAAACAGCAAATTCCTACATTTGCTAATAAAAAACAGCTTGCTAGTAGGAATTTTTGATCCGATCGATGATGATGAAAGGATGTTAGTCGACCTTTTGTTATATCTTTTGGTGCTTTGCTCTCTACTCCTTCATGCACATAGGGAACAGGTTTAGCGCAGTATGACCTTGCACACAAATTAAACCCTTTAGGATGACTCCAACGGGCCGACGCATCGAGTCCGCGTCGGTCCGTCCCTATCCGTTTTTTTCCAAAACCATGGCCCAACGGGGCGACGCAAACGGATCAGGGTCCGTTTTTCTGTCCGCCGCGACGCATTCCTGGCCCAAATTTGGGCCACGGATGCGTCAGGCCCGGACGCTCGCGGACCGTTCCAGCGCCCTCCCCGTGTCCGCCCTGGCCCCGCGTGTCATCGAATACAACGGCTAGAGCGGCCACCTACCCGCAATAACGGTGGGCGGTGGAGCTGTATAAATCGCGCCGGCCGGCTAAACCCTAGGGCACACACAAACCCTAGCACTCCTCCCCCAGCCACGGCGGCCACCATTTCCAAGCTCAGATCCACGCGCCGGAATGGATCCGCCGCCGCCGCCGCCGCTGCATCTGGTGGATGAGGTCGAGCGAGCGCGTATGAGCGCGCGCGGGCGCTATCGCGGCAGCTTCTCGCGCCGGATGGCGACCAACCCGGCATGGGCCGGCATGATTCCCCAGCCGCCGCGTCCGCGCCTGACGGACGGCCAGAGGAATGCGGTGGAGGCGGCGTTCGTGGACTGCGTCGACAACGACGAAGAAGAGTACGCCGCCGGTGTCGCGGCGGCCGGTGTCGCGGGGGATGGCGCGCCGCCGGAGCCTCCCATTGGCCTGGGCGGCCATGCTCACATCACCGAGGAGGAGGCGGTGGAGGCAGCCCACATGCAGCTGAACGCGCAGAGGGCGGCCACGTTCATGTCCGCCGCGCGCGCCTATGCCGACGCTGTAGTGGAGGACGAGATGAAGCAAATGCGCCGCGCCGAAGATACCAAAAAGCGCGCGGCGAGGCGCAAACGGCACCGGGAGGCCTTGGCGGCGGCCGAGGCCACGAAAGGAGCAGGCAGCTCCACCTGATGTCATATCCCCGCCGGCGTGGTCGCCTATGCGCGGCCAATTTTCCAAAGATGCCGGCGCCGCTACGTATTTCGTAGCTACGAAAGAAGCAAGGAGGAGGAGCCAGCTAGTCCGCTGCTAGCTCCGGCCATGGCGAAGGAAGAGCCAGCAAGTCCGTGGCCGAACGGACTAGCACCTTGAAGTTCCTCAAGGCCACGACGCCCTCCTTGATCTTCCCTCTTGCCGGCCACCAAGCTCCGGTGGTCGGTTGTTAATTTCTATGCATTTGTAACCTAGTTTTAGGTCTTTTAATATGTATTTCCATTTATGTAAAATGGCCGTTTGTGGCCCACCCCTATATATGAATGAAAATGGCCCATATATGGCCTTTTAACTCTAAAAAAAACTTACGGGCGGACTCGATGCGTTTCCCCGTTGGGCGCACTGCCAGGAAAGGGGCGGACAGGGGCCGGGCGCGCGTCCATTCTCCGACCCAAACGGACAAAACGCGGACCAAACGCGCGTCCGTTTGGGTCGCCCCGTTGGAGTCATCCTTAGTAGGGCGGAAACCTTTCTCCAACTAAGAACAAAGACAGTGAAATCCTCACATTACCATGATTGAGGCTGTTAGGTGTAATATATGTATCATATACTTATTACTTGTTTTCTTTTGTAAAAGGTCCAATGACCTATTTGTATTTTGGTTATTTTAGAGTCCTTTGTACTGATGTTGGTGATTATTGATAGGAGCGAATTTCTACTTTTGACACCCTAGTTATATATATTTGTGATACTAATTACCCCGTTGAGTGAAAATAAGTATATATTACCTTTTTGGAAACTTTTGGACCCTTGTTTTCTGATAAGTGTCCATTCGTTAAGGTGTGAGGTGATGACCGAGATTTGAAAATATCAAGACGATGAGGAATGGAACAATTGGATAAAAGAACTCCGAGCATGATCATCGATGATGCCCTCTAATCTTTACACATTTTGTTGCGCCACATTTGAACGGGCGACGATATTAACCTGGCCCATTATTAAAAAAACAAGTACAATGCTAAACTGGGGTAAAACCGTGTTCAAAGCCTTCTAGGTTGGATACTTTGGTAAAAGTTCCACTAAATGGGGTACCATATGTTACAAATGCACGACTTCAGGGTAAAAAGTGGAATTCACGCTTATTAATAGATCAATGTATTTTTCTAAAAAAAGAGTTGTACATCTCATGGTGACCGTTATTTGTTGTTGTCACATTACTACGGTCATTTTTTTTAGCGCTAAAAAATGAGCTTTATTACTCAGGAATAGGATTACAATCAGCAGCCAGAAGGTCTGCGAGAGCATCAGGAGCATCTGCAACCACAAGTCGGTTCGGTGCTCTGCTCTCGAAATATAGGCTAGACGATCTGCAACCCTATTGGTTTTTCTCTTGATTACATTTATGACAATCTCCCTCTCTCCCTCCAGAATCTCTTTAATCTCATTCACCAGGTGTCCAATGTGTGACTTGTTCATGCTTTCCTCCTTCAGGGCCTTTACCAAATTTGCGCAATCCATTTGAAATACTATCGGTTGCGCTGTATATGCCAGAGCCGTAAGAAGTCCTTCTTTGAAGGCGAGTGCTTCAGCCTCCAGTGCATCAAGCAGCGATCATAGTACTTGCAGGATACTAGGATATAGTCAACGTTAGCATCTCTTATTACTGAAGCTGCTCCTGCATTCCCACTTGCACTGTCGTATGACCCATCGATGGACACAGCAAGCCACCCATCTGGTGGTTTTGGCCAGCTTGCTGCATCCAAAACATGTCCCTTCCCGGCCCGTTGTTTCACTGGTTCAGCTCCAATAACTGCTTTACCTTTTAGAATATCCATGCCGTCATTTGCATTGATTTGGATCAACGAGTTGACATAGCTCTGTAGGAAAAGCCTAGATGCTTCAATGGGGGCCTCCTTCTTTCCATGAATACTCTCATTTCTGTTATGCCAGTTCCGCCAAATGATCATGAGCACCCGCACCCGATCTTCCTCCGGCAGCGTTACCAACAAATCAAACAGCCACTCAGGACCTGTATGCACTATGCTTTCCAACTCCGGCAATGCCCAGACTTCCTGCATGGCTTGCCACAACGTTGCAGCCCTAGGGCATGCAATCACAGCGTGGAAGCTATCTTCATCCGCACATCCACATCGTTGACATGTACTTTTTTTTGGAGGGGGCAAACAGTGGGAAAGACTCCCACTGCAATTTTTATATATAAATGGGGTATTTACAGGCGTGACTACAATTTACCAAAAAGGAAAAAAAGAGCTCCTAAATTTGATTCTCCCTCCAAAACTTGAACTGCTCAGAGTGCTTGGCTTTTATTCTATACCTCAGCCAATTCAACTCTGAAAGATAAATGGCTTTCCACCTCTCAAAGGTAGGCCTCTCATTTCTAAAGATGTTATTATTTCTAATCATCCAAATGCTCCAGCTTGCAAGAATCAGGATGTCCATAAAGAATGGCAAATTTAATTTGGCCTTCATATCTTCAAAAGCTTCATGAAGAGATAACCGCCTGTCTCTTTGGGGGCATACATAATCTCAGAACTGCACAACCATGGGACAAGACCAGAATAGATGAACCAGGGTTTCTTCTTATTTACACTGGATAGTTGCACAAGCATAGCTTTCAAGATGAAAATTCTTTCTGAACAGCAGATTTCTCGTGTTTAGTCTGTCATGAAGCAATAGCCAGAAGATGATTTTGTGTTTTGCCTGGCACAAACTTTTCCAGATCCAGTTAAACTGATGGTGAACTTGTTTGTATCCAATCAACATATTATAAGCCTTCTTCGAGGAGAAGACATCATTCCCCCAAATATAAATCCAAGTATCTTTTTCAGCCAACTCAGAAGTCTGTTTAACATCTTCCCAAATCTCTTCCAATTGGAGGAACTCCTGATATGCTTCTCTACTCAAAGGAAGATGTAAGAGGTCCTCAAAAAACTCTTTCTCTGCAGCATGTCTGACCGTGATATCAATATTATTTGTGAAAGAATACAGATGAGGGAACTTATGCTTCATACATGCATCATGCCAGAGATCATGCCAAAATAACACGGTTGTACCATTTCCAATTTTACATCTTGCCAAGCCTTTATAATAATCCAGTAACTTGAGATGAGATTTCCACCAGAAAGACCCTTCCATACTAACACCTGGCAAGTTATTATTTGCGTAATAAGAATCCCAAACAAGATGGACCCAGGGGATGTCAGCTTTGCTGAAGAACTTATGCAGGCTTTTCATGAGAAGAGCTTTGTTCTGAACACCAATATCAAGCACACCAAGCCCCCTTGATTTTTTGGCCTACAGACTGTTTTCCATTTGATTAAGGCTAGTTTTTTTTATCTTCCATGCCAGGTCTCCTCCAGAGACAGTGCCTCATATACTTGTTTAGCTGTTCTTTTACAGAAGCATGAATTTCCAAAGTGCACATGAAGAAAATGGGCATAGAGGCCAGGACAGATTTCACCATTTCAAGTTTGCCACCAATATTCAAAAATTTTGCAATTCCACATAATCTTCTTTCCACCTTCTGCAACATCGGTAAAAAATATTCCAAAGAAGGCCTCGTGGTCCCTAGGGGTAAGCCAAGGTAAGTGAAAGGGAATGATCCTTGTTGGCAATTCATGAGCCCCACCAATAACCCTATTCTTTCATCAGGAATATTCAAAGGCACAAGCATGGACTTGTGGTAATTAACTTTAAGGCCAGTGGAGTCCGCAAATGTTTGGAGCCAAGCCTTGAGACAAAGAATCTGAGCAGTATCAGTTTTCATTACCAAGAGAGTGTCGTCAGCATATTGCATCACTGGAAAATCTGGGCAGCTAGGGACATCTAAAGGAGTTTGCAGTAAGTCTTGAATCATGGCCTTGTTAAGAATTATTTGCAAGAGATCAGACGCAAGGACAAAAAGCAGGGGGATAAAGGGTCTCCTTGTCTGACTCCCCTTTTACAGTAGAATTTTTTTCCGGGCACTCCATTAAGCATAACAGCCAAAGTTCCAGATTTCAGAAGCAAAGCAATCCAGTTAATCCATTTGATGCCAAACCCTTTGGACTCCAGGATCATGAGTATAGCATTGTGCTCAATTTTGTCAAAGGCCTTTTCAAAATCGAGCTTCAGCACCATGATTTCCTTTTTTGATTTGTGGCATTGGAATAGATATTCAAATCCCCATCCAAGACAATCTTGAATAGACCTGGACTTAAGGAAACCATACTGATTTTTGTGGACCAACTTCAAGATTATTTTTTGCAGTCTGTTAGCCAACAGTTTAGTAATTATTTTGAGCACTCAATTGAGTAGAGAAATTGGCCTAAAATCAGCAGGGGTCTGAGGGCTATCAACTTTAGGGATTAGAGTAATCTATGAATCATTAATGCTCTCAAGACAAATATTTTCTCCATGGAAAGCATGAATCAAATCTTTAATATCCGATCCAATAATACTCCAGCAGCTCTTCATAAACTCATTATTGAAACCATCAGGTCCAGGGGATTTTTCATTGGGGAGTTCCTTAATGACATTTTCAATTTCCACATCAGTGAAAGGTAATTCCAAATCATGAAACATCTGTCTCTCATGCACAGTGCCATAAAGATCACGCAGATCAAAATGCATTTCAGTGTTATCTGTTTTACCCATCCTTTCCTTGAAAGCATTCCATAGAATTGCTGCCTTGCCATCGTGATCAGTAATATCCACCTGTTCATCATTTTTCAGAGAGGCAATGAAATTGTGTCTGTGACTAATCGTTGCCCGAGCATGAAAGAATTTGGTATTTGCATCTCCCAGCTTAACCCAGTTTATTTTACCCCTCTGCCTCCAATACATATTTTGGCTCTCAAGAAGGTTTATCATGTGTGTTTTAGAGAGATCTTTAAGATTTCTCTCCAAATCACTGAGCTCTCTTGATTCTTCCAAAACCTCCATTAAGTCGATTAACTCATTTACCTGGGTAATGGAAATTTTCAGGCTAGAGAGGTTTTTTGACCACAGTTTTAGAGCTCTCCTTGTATTCTTCAGCTTGGCATTCACTTTCTTTGCACAGTCAGTATGGCCCACTGGAATATTCCATGCATTTTGTACAATTTGCTTGAAAGAATCATGTTGAAGCCAATAATTCTCAAATCTAGATACATCAGATTTTGGAATTTTAGTACCAATGTCGATGACACAGGGAATGTGATCCGAAATTAGTTTTGCAAGAGCTGTCACCGAGGTTGCAGGATAAGAGATCGTCCAGGATTCAGAAGTGAAGAACCAATCAAGCCTTTCAAGAAGTGGATCATGCTGCATATTACTCCATGTGTACTTTCTGCCTTTTAAGGGCAATTCAATTAAGCCCAGGTTGCTAATGGCTTCATTAAACAAGAGCATATCATTAAGATCACCACCAGTTTATTTCTGTCTTCAGGACTTCGAATGAAATTAAAATCTCCCATCACAATCCAATCCATGTCTTGGGGCATGTCAATATTTGTAAACCAGTCAATGAAATTTCCTCTTCTTTCCACTTGACAAGGGCCATACACATTTGTGAGAATCCAGTTATCTGTTGTTAATTTACATGTGAATTGCACTGAGATGGAAAATTCATTTTCAAAGACCAATTCTCCTTGCAGAATAGAGTCAGTCCACACCACTAAAAGACCCCCCAAAATTTCCAATTGAAGGCAGGAAAGCATATGTGTTGAATCGTTTGGGGCAAAACTTTCTTATGTAAGCCATATCGAAATGCTCTCTTTTAGTTTCCTGGAGACAAAGAATGGAACAACCACTTTCCTCAATTTTGTTATAAATCGCCAGATGCTTCTCATGAGCATTAGAACCTCTAATATTCCAGTTCAAAATTTTCCAGTGCTTGTGTCTAGCCATATGGAAACAATGGATTACAGAGCCACTTGGCAGGAGCATACCAAAGCTTGGCAATTAAGTGAATATGGCATATGCAATTCCATAACATGACAGAGACAGACAAAAAAGGACAACATAACAGCCAAAAGGACATAGGTTTACAGTGCCAAAAACACATGGATCCAATAATTCTGTAGGTTTTCTATCATTGGAAACATATTTATACTATGACACATTAATTATTTATTCTTGGCAGGGGCCTTCTTGCCCTTCACTGCATCCATTTCCTTAGCATCTTTATCTGTCTCCTTCCTCTTGTTCTCCTTGTCTTTGCCATTCTGAGTATCCTTTCCTCCATCATTCTTCATAGCTCTTTTGGTCAGTTTAGCATCCAGCTCCTGCTCAGCCACCTTGCAAAAGGAAGTGACTAAATTTCTTACAATTTTGGTTGACAGTTTGGGAGGATTTGCAGTGCAAGGTAAGCAACTGTTATCAGGACAATTATTTTTTCTGAACCCCTTATTTAAGGCTTGAATTCTAGGGCTTCTCCGTACCTCATCTTCAACTAGAGGCCCCTTTCCCTTTCTTTTCTTAGCAGCTGCCAGCCCTTGGTTGGCTATACCATCATCATTAACGTCTTCTGTTTCCCCAATTTCCTGAGCTCCTTTGCCTAAGTCATCACCAATTTCCTGTATCTTGCACACAGGTGCTTGTGTAAGCACAAAAAAATTAGGAATAACAAATTTAAAGCATTGATATCCTTCATCAGCTTCCTTAACAATATCCCATAAAGAAGATTTCAAGAAAGCTCTAGTCCATTCAAATTTCTCAGGGGTGAGCAGCATCATGATAATGAAGTTAAACCAACTTACAAGGATGCTGCAAGTAGAGCCATCAGAGGAACCCATATGAGGAGCGAAGTATTTATCCCAAAGGCGCATTCCTTCTTCAGAAACAGGGAACAGTGGCATGCTCTCTTTACTGACAGGAAAAGTGAATGTTTGCACCATCCCCAACTACACATTAGCTAGCTCAGGTGGAACCAGATCAGGGAACTGAAAAAACCATTAGCATCATCTGCCTCTGTGCCACCCAAGTCTGCATCCACTTCCTGAATATCAGCATTATTATCCGGCTCTTCTTCCTGAATAACTGCAGTACCGGCAGCTTCAGAGTTTTCTACCATGTGCTCATCTACCTCAGCTTGTGCAGCAACAACTGGGTCATCATTTTCCACAGGTGCATCTTGGTTTACCTCATCTTGCTCATCCCCCTCATAGGCCATCATAACATTAATAAGGCCTTCTCCCAACTGTTCATGAACCACCTCATTTGCAATGATACCATTAGCATTAGGAGCCAATAAGAAGTCCATAATTTCAATGTGATTTTGTCCAACTAACACAGGAGGCACCTCATCATTATTTTCAGGAACAGCCTCAGCTTCACCATTATTTGCATTCCCCACAGCAGGTTGCTGCACAATGCCAGGATTAATTTCTTCAATAACATTAGGAATATTATCACCTTCAACAGAAACATGACCAGAAGAATGTGACACCCCACTGTTAGAGTCATGCTCATTATCTTCATGAGCATCCACCTCCATGTCAACAGGTCCATTAGGCTGGCCACCACCATGATTAGCTACAGGGTTAGGCATAGCCTAGTGAGAATCTTCCCAATCATGAGCATCCTCGTCAGCAAAAAGAGGGGGTGGCATGAAGACAGGGGCCTGCTGTGGAGGTAAAGGATGTGGATCAACTCCATCATCAGGCATTGGGTCCTCATCCTATGGCCCACCACCGAGAAGAGTTTGCTGTAGTACTTCAACTGAAAAGTCCACGACTCACTTTCAGCAGTCTCTCCATCAGTGAGTCTGACACTTTTAGGGATTTCCCTTAGCTTAGTGCACCTAAGCTTTGCAAGTACTCTGCCTTTGTTTCTAGGGTCCTGCTCCCACATCAACAGGTTTGCCACCTTACTAAACACACGACGAATGTCTTCAGAGTTTATATTATCAAGTGGTGGCCCAACTAAAAGCACCCAGCACTCCCTATTCAGATATGCTCTGCGCCAGTTCCTGCCCTTGTCATGATTCACAAAAGAAATAGCAACATCACCAAACACATGAGGGCTATCCGCAACCATTCTGTCTCTGTCACAAACATGCTAAAATTGCACATATGCCTCACCAAAAGGGCATTTCTGGATTGACTTGAAGAGGACTTGCTGGAGCATCAAGAAGTCTTGCATGACAGCATGGATGTTCGCAAAATGTACCTGACCCTCTGGCAGCGGGGCGATGGTGGCGATGGCCATGACTTCATGGTTCCGAGGTCGCCGAGGGAGCACCACCCGGTGGACCGTGGTCCTGCCCTCCACATGCAGAATCATGAAGCCAAGAGGGACGAAAGGAACCAGGTCGATGGGGATGTTTGCCATTGCCGCCAAGGAGTCCGCCGCGGCCAGCTCCGGCGAGGTGACAGGCGGAGCAGAGGGGTTTACTGTAGACTGCGGTAGCGGAGGAGACGACTGATGCATGTAAAATGCATATATGAACTTTGCACTTTAATTGCTTATATTCTAATCATATTTGCATCATATAAGGGTTATATCAATGTTTTATAATGATTTTGGGAATACTTCATAGTTTTCCCATTTATTTGGAATTAACACTGTTTTTCGAGAAAACGTCTTTTTTAGTGTTTCAGACTTTCCGGGAGCTTCGGGACTCCAAAAAGGGCAAGGTCAAAGAGCACGGTTCAGAATTTTCGAGACGAACGCAATGGGCTTAAATTGAAGACCAGGAGCCCAACAGGCTGGAAATGGGAGGGTCCCACGCGGCCTAAAGTACATGGCCGCGTGGGCCCAGCTCGTTTCCACCTCGGAGCTCCGTGGCCGTCGATCTTTGCTCCACCGACTCCGCCTTGACCTAAAAACGCCTATAAAAAAGGTCCCCTGGCGTTTCGCGAAAGGAGGCGGCGGAGAAACACAGAACCACGAAACAGAGAGTCAGAAGGCTGCCGCCAGGGAAGATCGGAGGGGGGAAACGCCGCCGGAATCACCTCCGGAGGGCTCCACCCCCCTCCGGCGTGTTCATCATCAACATCTTCATCGCCGTTGCTGCCTCCCATGATGAGGAGGGAGTAGTTCTTCATCGGGGCTGAGGGCTCTACCGGTAGCTATGTGGTTCATCTCTCTCTCCCATGATGTGATCTTTATGTGATCATGAGCTTTGTAATCTAATTGAATTCATGGATGTTTCTCCTTCATTGTTTGTGCTACTCAAGTGGTTTTATTAATGTAATTTCCGGAGTCACCTTTGTCCCATGGTGTGAAGTTGACAGTGTGCGCACCGTGTGTGACTCTTAGGCTAAAGGTTACAGAAATACTTACCATGAGTTATTCTTTGTGTTGGATGTCACTATAAAATTGTGGTGTTTGTTTAGTACTATTTTGGGGCACTCATAGTGACCTTGGGGTTCCCTAGATGTGGAAGACAGACTTTAAGGTGTGCTTTTGTAGCCCTACACGATGGTCTTGGTGTTCTATGATATTGTGGTGTTTGTTCACTCAGACTTTAAGGTGTGCTCTTGTAGCCCTACGCAGTAGATTGGTATTTCTATCCAACGGGAGAATAGTTCAGAGTAGCAAAGTGAAGAGGAAATATCTATGTATTCAATTGTTGGGAGTGTCCACTAGTGAAAGTATGATCCCTAGGCCTTATTTCCAAGCATCCTAGAAAACCTTTGTCTTGTCCTCTTGCATTGAAGAGGATTGGGACACTTCCACATTCTTGCCTTGTTACATCAAACTTCCATCCATTAAATCAACCACCTTGTTCCTTAAACTTGTTTAGTGCATAATCAACTAAAACTTGTGACACTTTAGTTGTAGGGAATAGATAACTTTTCCTTCTTGCTCCTGCGGATCGATACCTTACTTCCACATTGAGAGGTGCTACAGTGATCCCTTGCTCTTGGGGGTTATCAAGTACTTTTCTGGCGCCGTTGCCGGGGAGCGTAGCGCTTAAGTTTCTATTCTTGTGTGCACTAGACTAAGCTTGGGGAGGTTCCTTTTATATCTTGCAATCATCTAAGCTTGGGGAGGTTCCTTTAAACTTGTTTGGTTGTGAGTTTCTCATTAGTTTTATATATATCAAAAACCCATAAAAATTAGAAAATGGAAAACAACAAAAAAATTAGAGAGCTTTATGAAATCTATCTTGAGTTAGGACATGATGTGTTTGAAGAGAAAATTAAAAAACATATGGAAAATTATTTGCATGATGGTAGCAATGTTATCACTATAAATTCTTTGAACACCATTATTGCTATTGCTCTGGAAAAGTTTAAGCTTGGGGAAGTGGCTGTTGATGAATGTGATATTTTTAGTCCCCCAAGTTTTGAGGAGAAAATTTTCTTTGATGATACTATGCCTCCAATATATGATGATTATAATCATTGTGATATTTTCAGTCCACCTACTATTGAGGATAAAATTTATGTTGATTATAATATGCCTCCTATATATGATGTTTACAATGATGATTATGATGTTTTCAGTCCATCTACTATTGAGGATAAAATTCACTATGATTATTCTATGCCTCCAATTTATGATGATTACAATGATGGATGTGCTAGTTTTACTCCCACTATTACTAATGAAATTGATTATGCTTGTGTGGAGAGTAATAGTACTGTTATGCTTATGGATCATGATAATAATGCTTTATGTGATAGCTATATTGTTGATTTTATTCATGATGCCGCTGAAAATTATTTTGAGAGAGGAAAGTATGGTTATAGAAATCTTCACGTTACTAAATTTATCCTCTTTATGATGAAGGTTTTGGCCTTTCTCTTGATTTGCTTTTATTTGTTGGGTACTTTAAAACCTACTGGTCCTTATGAGAGAGGGAGACACGGTTTCATATATCTCAATAATATTAAGTCTCCTCTCTTTTTGTTGAAAATTTTGAAGTTGCACTTGCTTTGCCTTCCTATGCTAGTCACTTTGTGCTTTATTGATTTATTTTCTTACAAGATCCCAATGCATAGGAAGTGGGTTAGACTTAAATGTGTTTGATATTTGCTTCTTGATGCTCTTTTATATTCAACTCTTATTCCTATGGGAGCATCATTAAAACTATCAAGCCTAGCTATATGGCTATAAAGAAAGCGCTTTGCGGGAGGCAACCCGGTTATTTTTGTGTGTGATTTTTCTTTGTGTCCTCTTGCTGTAACAAGAGATTTTGTGTCTAGTTAGTTTCTGGAGTTTTAATAAAGTGCCAAGTTTTACCCATTTTGGTCTTGAAAAGTTGCTTATTGAGTTCGGAGATTTTATTCCTGCACGAATCAGTGCACGGTATGATTTTTAATTCTTATTCTGTAACTCCGAATGAGCTCATATTTGAACTGTAGTTGCAACTTTTCATCCTCTGTATGCATGAATTTTTTCGGAATTTTTCGAGAAAGTTTGGTAGGGTAGAAAAATACGTTTTGCTGCTGCTGTTTTTCTGGACAGATTCTGTCCCATTTTGTTTGATGCATGCTTTGAGCTTTTAAGTTGAATCTTTTTGATCCAATTGAGTTTATGAGTAGGCATACAACATTATACACTTTCTGGACATCTCATATGAATTTTTGTTCAAGGATTATATGCAGCAAGGAACCTATTTGTTTATCACTATTAATGCACCCCACAGAAAAGAGATGGGAGAAACGGTGTTTTGAAGTTTTTTCACAGGGATTGGAGGAGATGCACCAAGAGCTATCCAAGGATGGTGAAGACCATAAGCTTGGGGATGTGAAGACAACCCCGCTGGACCTACACACTCTCGGTTTGCACACGTCCAACTTCTGTTTTTCGATCGAAACACTTTATCGCATAAACTTGGAGCGTCGTTTTTGTTTTTGTTTGAGTCTTGAGAGACCACCACACTATCATTATATATGAGAGAGCTACTGGAAATATGGGTTGAAATATGTTGGATGCTTTTATAAGATTGGGAAAAGGGATGTTTGACTTGATTTTTAATGATACATATAGTTGCATGATTCATGAGCTTGTTTATGAGTAATAGTTTGCAAATTCTTTTTGTAGAGCTATCACTTATTCATGTTTTGGTGCTGATTGTTATTTTACTTGGTTTAACATGGATTAGTTAGTTCTATGGACACTCATGCATGCATCTAGATGGTCAACTTTCTCCCTTTTGCTAGCCCAAAAACTCCAACAAGCAAAAACTTGTTTCCAACACCTTCAACCAAAGTTATTCCAGTGAGTCCACCATATCTACCTATTGGCTTTATGCTATTCCGAGTATGTTTAACATGTTGTTTGTGTTATCTTACCTCTGAATGAAAATGTTTATGTTATTGATTGCAATGGAAAAGTTGGTTATATAGCTCTCACGAACTTGATGCACAATGTTCTTTTATTTGCATAATAAAACTTGACCCATTGTGATTAAGATTATGATGTTTGTGGCTTGATGAATGTTTTGGGTTGGAAGTTAGCCCATATGTGCTGTCACATGGCAAGCTTTCAACACGCTCTTCATCTCATTTAGTTGATATCATGTGCTTTTGTTTATGGATGCTATCATGGTGAAATGAGGTGGAAAAGAGTAGTTTAAATGAGTTTGTATAAATGGTTAGAGAGACGCCTGGGCCGCTAATCTAAGCCATGCATTATTCATGGTGGAAATTTACTTACATGCTATGGTGAATTATCTATGACACACCTTACAATAAAAAGCTATTCCAATGGTAAATAAAAAGGGTGTTGAGGTTTTTCATCTTGTTTGTTTGTCTTGTCATTTTGATATGGGCTTGTTCCATATCCTGGGACAAGAGGTACCCCAGTTGACGCTCTTGATGATACTATTATTACTTACAATGATATAACTTGAACTTGCTTTGTTTCCAAGTTGAGTAATCATGGTGTAGGTACTTGTATTCAAGGGGCATGAGACATCCAACCTTTACTTTGTCAAGCACACTACTCATATTTGCTCTCACATTAAACTTAATCATTCAAGATGCTATGATAGGGGCAATGAGAGCTTGACACCAATGAATACCTTATTGCAATCATTAACTTAAGTAGAAGAGTTTGGAGTTAGATGAAACTTATGCATGCTTTACCTCTACTCACATATACATCTTTCCAAAGTGTACACCTATCATATTCAGATTTTCATCTACACTCTATGACCATTGTAGGATGTTCTACTTATCATTATGCATACATGTGTTCCATATTACTTGCTACTATGTTACACTTTGTGAACTATCAATGAACATCCTTGTCTTGAATACTTGATATCACTTCATAAACTATTTGCATATTGCTACTCCTTTGAAGAATGAATCATTTGACTATATGTAGCAATAGTAATCATCTTTGATATTCATTGTTAAGTATTAAATTGCAAAGTCCATGTTAGTTTTATCATCTTCATACTCGAGGACGAGCATGGATTAAGCTTGGGGATGTTGATGCATGTAAAATGCATACATGAACTTTGCACTTTAATTGCTTATATTCCAATCATATTTGCATCATATAAGGGTTATATCAATGTTTTATAATGATTTTGGGAATACTTCATAGTTTTCCCATTTATTTGGAATTAACCCTTTTTTCCAGAAAACGTCTTTTTTAGTGTTTCAGACTTTCCGGGAGCTTCGGGACTCCAAAAAGGGCAAGGTCAAAGAGCACGGTTCAGAATTTTCGAGACGAACGCAATGGGCTTAAATTGAAGACCAGAAGCCCAACAGGCTGGAAATGGGAGGGTCCCACGCGGCCTAAAGTACATGGCCGCGTGGGCCCAGCTCGTTTCCACCTCGGAGCTCCGTGGCCGTCGATCTTTGCTCCACCGACTCCGTCTTGACCTAAAAACGCCTATAAAAAAGGTCCCCTGGCGTTTCGCGAAAGGAGGCGGCGGAGAAACACAGAACCACGAAACAGAGAGTCAGAAGGCTGCCGCCGGAGAAGATCGGAGGGGGGAAACGCCGCCGGAATCGCCTCCGGAGGGCTCCACCCCCCTCCGGCGTGTTCATCATCAACATCTTCATCGCCGTTGCTGCCTCCCATGATGAGGAGGGAGTAGTTCTTCATCGGGGCTGAGGGCTCTACCGGTAGCTATGTGGTTCATCTCTCTCTCCCATGATGTGATCTTTATGTGATCATGAGCTTTGTAATCTAATTGAATTCATGGATGTTTCTCCTTCATTGTTTGTGCTACTCAAGTGGTTTTATTAATGTAATTTCCGGAGTCACCTTTGTCCCATGGTGTGAAGTTGACAGTGTGCGCACCGTGTGTGACTCTTAGGCTAAAGGTTACAGAAATACTTACCATGAGTTATTCTTTGTGTTGGATGTCACTATAAAATTGTGGTGTTTGTTTAGTACTATTTTGGGGCACTCATAGTGACCTTGGGGTTCCCTAGATGTGGAAGACAGACTTTAAGGTGTGCTTTTGTAGCCCTACACGATGGTCTTGGTGTTCTATGATATTGTGGTGTTTGTTCACTCAGACTTTAAGGTGTGCTCTTGTAGCCCTACGCAGTAGATTGGTATTTCTATCCAACGGGAGAATAGTTCAGAGTAGCAAAGTGAAGAGGAAATATCTATGTATTCAATTGTTGGGAGTGTCCACTAGTGAAAGTATGATCCCTAGGCCTTATTTCCAAGCATCCTAGAAAACCTTTGTCTTGTCCTCTTGCATTGAAGAGGATTGGGACACTTCCACATTCTTGCCTTGTTACATCAAACTTCCATCCATTAAATCAACCACCTTGTTCCTTAAACTTGTTTAGTGCATAATCAACTAAAACTTGTGACACTTTAGTTGTAGGGAATAGATAACTTTTCCTTCTTGCTCCTGCGGATCGATACCTTACTTCCACATTGAGAGGTGCTACAGTGATCCCTTGCTTTTGGGGGTTATCAACGACACGTCAGGGGAAAGGAAAAAAATACCAAATTCCTTAAACGAGGTGGATGTAATGACGCGTAGCGGAGGACCATGGGCCTTGAACCAGTTAAGGAAAGAATCATTGGGCCAGTTGGATTTGTCTGGGGCAGGAAAGGAAGGGAATTTCATGGTCGGAAGCAGGCCCGGTAACTGCGGCGCTGAATTGGCACGGCCCACCAGATTTGAATTCTCCTTTGCCATCATGATCACAGGAGGCAATGAAGCCATCTGGGTAAACGTTGGGCGAATAACACCTCCATTACTCGTATTAACTGAATTTTCAAACCCCACTGATCTCGCCTTCGGAGTAACTGTCAGAAAATTCAAACGTGAAAAAACTGTCTTGGCAGGTACAGCCCGAGCTCGTGGCTGATCGGGATTACTTTGCAGTTGATCAAAGACCAAAGAACGTGATCGATTAACAGTTTGCCATTGGGAATCAGATTCCTTGTAAAATTGCAGTTCTTCAAATTTCCAATTTGGACCACCATTACCCCAAAGATGGAAATGACATTCAAAATCAACCTCAGAGATTGTACCGGAATTATAAATTTGGAAACCCACAGATTTGGAAGCAACCGAGAACCTGTATGATCTATCCTTTAGTAATCTGACTTTGAACTTTCCAGCACTGCCACCAAAACAAGACTGAAGAGCAATACCCACAGTATGAATATCCAAACGGAAGCGTGCTCGACCAAAGCTAGCAACAAGCAAGAACTCTCTTCTACCAGGACCTTCAGAGAAATTGACCGGGCGACCAAAATGTTTTCGAACCAGAGCAGCAAAATCAGTACCACGCTGAAGATTCAGAGAAGGAGCGACCACTGGAGGAGTAGAAACCTCAGGAACAGCAGGAGCAGAAGGAAGAACACGAGCACCAATTAAAGCACGATGGCAGGCAAAATCCACTTTTGATCCAGAAGAGATGATCTCACCCTCACGGAGGAAACAAGCATCAATCGTGACCTCATCATCCGTTTGCAGCACTAACCTTTTGGCTTCTGGCCTGATGAACAGAAAACCCTTGTAAATTGTCACCGTCTTCTTCACCAGGTTGGTGCAAAACCGAACCTTCCAGCGCATCGCTTGCAAATCCTCCTGAATCGCCATGGGAACTGAGAGGGTGGAATCCACCGGCTACCGAAGCGGAGGCCGGCGGTGGGACGGCCGTGAGGGCCTAGGGACGCCTAGAGCGCCATGGGAATGGAGGGGAGGTTGTTCTCGTGAGAGAGGAGAGCAACTTATCCTTCTCTGTTGGATAACTGCACTTCAGACATGTGCTTTCGACCTCCATGCGCCTCTTCTTTTTTGCCCCTCTTGTTGGTAAACCCTCTACGAGAATTTTCCATGTACATATTTTAACTTTTTGCGGCGCTTTGATTTTCCAGAACATACTCCAGATAGGCATATCCCCCGTTGGTCGTGCGCTCGTGGATATACCACCTTGTGGCTTCAACTTATCCTCAACTCCTAGGTGATAGGCACTACGAACAGAAAAGACTCCCGTTTTCTCCAAGCTCCATGCCAAAAAATCATCCGATAGCCTAGGAGACAGCCGGATCTTCAGAATTTCTTCAACATCCATTGGCAGCATAAACTGATTCAGCCTCTCCTCATTCCACCCTCCTTGTGGTGTCAAGAATTGCGCCACTTTTGTGAATCTGCAGTTACCACGAGCTGAGAGTGGCGTACGCTGTCCACTTGCCCGTGGAATCCAGGGATCCCTCCATGCTTTCACCTTGAGCCCATTCCCAATTCGCCACACCACACCTTTTTTTTCAGTAACTCCAGACCATATTCAATCCCTTTCCATGCAGGGGATGCATTCATTGGAATCACCGTATCCAACAAATTCCCTCTCCTATAGTACTTTGCTTTCAGCAACCGAGCACACAAGCTATGTGGTTTTTCCAGCAATCTCCAAGCTTGCCTAGCGAGTAAGGCTTGATTGAAGACTCTCATATCACGGAAGCCTAAACCCCCACGGTTCTTTGGGCGTATCATTTTTTCCCATGCAACCCAATGGGTTTTATGCCTCCCTTCTTCTACTCCCCACCAATAGCTTCTTATCATCTTTGTCAACTCGTCACAAATAGACATGGGTAGTTTAAAAACCCCCATTATGAATGTCGGAATAGCTTGTGCTATCGATTTAATCAAAGTTCCCCTCGCAGCCATCGACATCATCTTTTCTCCCCAATCGATGAGCTTCTTAAACAGACGCTCCGTCAACGTCTGCAACCTTCCACGATGCATACGACCTTCAGGAACAGGAAGGCCCAAATACTTGTCCTCAAACTCAGTGGCTTGCACCTGCAGAATATTTTTACTAGTGTTTGTGCATGCTCCGGGCAAGTTTCACTGAAGTAAATGCTACATTTTGCCGGGTTTATCAGCTGCCCCGTTCCTTGTGCATATCGCAGCAGTAAGTCCTTCACCACATTTGCTTGATCCCCGTCCGCCTTGAAGAACAGGAGTGTGTCATCTGCGAACAAAAGGTGCGAGATAGCCGGCGCCATCCGACATATCCTCAGTGGTGCCAGACCCCGCTCCCGTACTGCTTCCTGGATCAAACTCGTCAACGAGTCAGCAACAAACAGGAATAAAAACGGCGACAAAGGATCACCTTGTCGCAGCCCTCGTGACGGAGAAAACCAATCCAGTATTTTGCCATTAAATTTCACCGCAAATCGTACTGTTGTCACACATTGCATTATCCACTTGACCCATGTCGGTGAGAAACCAATTTTTAACATTGCCTGTTCCAGAAATGTCCAATCGACGAGATCGTAAGCCTTTGATAGGTCAAGTTTATATGCACAACTTGCTGTCTCAGGATCCTTTTCTTGCTGGATATGATGCAACACTTCAAATGCCACTATAGCATTGTCAGAAAGAAGTCTCCCAGGAACAAACACGCTTTGGCATTCCAATATCAAATCATCCAAAATCGGCCTAAGACGATTAACCATGCACTTGGATGCTATTTTGTACAGGACATTACAAAGCGATATTGGCCTGAAATCCTTCATACATTCTGGCTGATTGCTTTTTGGAATTAGAATAATCATCGTTTTATTTACTCCTTGTGGCATAACTCTAGTCCTGAAGAAGCATTGTATCGCCTCTATTATTTCATGCTTTAGCGTCCCCCAATTCTGCTGGTAAAAATGGGCTGGTAGTCCATCAGGCCCCGGAGTTTTTAGCGGGCCGATTTGGAATAGAGCATCACTAATCTCCTCCTCACTAAAGGGCTTAGTAAGCTTTTCATTCATGTCCTCCGTGACCCTCCTAGCCAGCAATTCCATTATCCCATTCGGGTCCAGAGTCGGGTCCTTTGTATACAGTTCCTTAAAGTAAGACGAGGATATCAATTCCATCTCAGTTGGAACGGTACAGACAGACCCGTCCTCTCTATTAAGCTTTCTCACCATATTTTTCCTTGCTCTCCACACTACTTTTTGGTGAACATACCTTGTATTTCTATCACCCTCCTTCAACCATGCAATTCTCGACCTTTGGAGCCACATCATTTCCTCCCTATACAGCAACTCATCCATTCTCTCCATTTTTTCTCGTATAATCTTCCGATCGGCGTTTGTTTGGTTTAAGTCAGCTAGCTCCTCTCGCAAAGCCTCTAATTCCCGCCGAACGTGCCCATACTTCTGCTTGCTCCATTCTCCCAATTCAGCCATTACCTGCTTCAACGAGTATGCGACATCACCTAAGTGGCCAGATTTCTTAGATCTCTCCCACGCATTTGCAATGAACTCTGGCAGTGTCGAGTCTATTTCCCACATAATTTCGTAGCGCAGTCCACGTCGTACCAGAACTGTATCCCTCTACGCCATCCTAAGGAGTAACGGCGAATGATCCGATCTTGAGGACACCAAATGCTCCACATCTGCCATTGGAAATTGTTCTCTCCATTCGATGTCTGCACACACTCTATCCAACCGCACCTTCACATTCCGATCTCCTTGATGACGGTTATCAAAAGTGAACAGGAACCCTCCGAATCCGAGGTCAGATAGCTCACACGCCGCCAGCACATCTCGAAACGCCCCCATTTGGCTCTCCGGACGGGGCCGTGACGAGCAGTGCTCATGCTGCCACATCGCCCCATTGAAATCCCCAGCCACCACCCATGGCAAAGTTGAGGTGGTTCTCAAGTTACTCAACAATTCCCACATGAGATGGCGATTTTCCACACGCGGCTCACCGTAGACGAAGGTGGCTCGCCACTGTACTGAATTTTGTCCCTCTCTAATGGAGACATCAATGTACCTACTCCCCTTCCCCAACACTTCTACTACGAGCGATTCATGCCAATATAATGCTAAACCACCGCTCCATCCATCACTTCCTACTCCTTCAAAACCCTTCAAACCCAGCCTTGTTCGCATCAATTTCATTCTCTCCTCTGTTTGTCTCGTTTCACAAAGAAAAATGAGACCGGGGTTAAATATTTGGCACATACCCTGCACCTCTCGAACTGTCCGGTGGTTCCCCTCCCCCGGTAGTTCCCAATGAAGGAATCCATTAGGCCCGGCGGTGCTCCTTCTCAGAGCCCGCCGATTTTGCCAAGTCCATTATAGTTGCCTCTGTTGCCTTCTGTCTCTTACTATCCTGTGATGTATTATTGTTTTCCGAATTTTCCTCTTCAACCTGGGCCAATCCTCCCTCGCCAACCGCCTTTCCATCAGTTATCATAAGCACTGTCTTCTTCGTTCCATCCACTTTCTCACCATCAAAATCAAGCCTCCGCTTTAGACTTCCTGAAGCGTTTGGTTTGATAGGGCTCGACCCCGTGCTTACCAAATCCTCATCTTCCCCTTCATCAGAATTATATACCTCTCCTCGACCTCCTCCTTTACCTCCCCGGCCACGCCCATAACGGCCACCACCACCCCTCTGAGGCGGCCGTGACTCTTCCCTTCGAAATTCCATGGCAATCAAGGTATCGGGATAGATAATATTCTTTGCTTCATGCATTCCGTTTCCATGTTCCTTCGTCACATGCCCCATCATTCCACACACACCACAAAAAACAGGCATCTTCTCATACTCAAAAGCGAACCAGACTTTCTTCATGCGTAATGTCATGGTTGTACCCCGGGATAGTGGTTTACAAACATCTAACGTGATCCTGACCCTGATTCCTCCACCATGCCCTTTGACAGAGCGTTCATCTGCTGGAACTACTTCCCCGGCCCTTCTAGTTAGCTGTTTGGCTATACTAGATGTCCTCATCTTCTCCGTGAGTCCCATGACTCGAACCCAAGCTTTAAAGTGGAACAGCTCAATTTCCTTGACATCGGACCAACCATCATATTGAGCCATGATTACAGGGCAATTGCGGAAGATCCATGGTCCATCCTCCATCACCCTCTCCCAATCTGCTAAGCACGACATCTGTACCGAGAACAGATTATCTTCAATCACTCGGAATTCCATCTCCTGGGCAAGATTCCATGCAGATCGCATCTGACCAAAGAAAGCCGCGTGGCTAAAGGCTCTTGTGGTATGAACCCTAGCTAGGGCCATGAATTCCGTGTCTTTCTCCAGATCAGCCAGGTCCTCCTCGAGAATTACGTCCTCTTCTTCCTCCTCTCGCAGATTCATCTGCCTCATACGTTCAGACAGATCCGAACCATGCGATGTAGTACTCCCCGCAGGGAACTCTACCTTCGATCCGCTCCCCCCACTGGGGATCTTGTGCTTCTGCTTTTCAGCTTCCTCCTTACCTCCCCCCATCAACCCTAGACGCATCTGAGTCGATGCTAGCCATGGCTCCCGATTTCTGCGGACCGACGTCGCCTGTCAGCCCTGCCCCTCTTAACGTCGAGACCTAGACGTCCTTGTGCGGCACCGAGTTGATCTCTTCTTCCTCCTCCGAGACGATCTCGACAATCGCCTCGATAGTCGCCAGAGACAGCCAAAACCCTAGACGGGTACGAGACGTTGTGGAGATCCGTAAAAATAACCCTTTTTCATTACTACGGTCATTTGGCCTAACACGTGGCCTATTATTTGTTGTGATTTGCATATGGCAATGAACTTCTCATGTTAAACTGTTGTAAGGAACTTCACGTCACATATCTGATATGGAGCACCTACCATTTGTTCTTCTTATTTTTTCTCGTTGGAACAAATACTTTTGGCAAGGGCATGTATAACTCGAGCTTATGAGATAAGAACAATCAAAATATGGCAATGAAAATGCGGACATGGCTCCTCTGACATAGCTAACCCTGCAGTTCCCTGCCTTTCCGTTGCTGACAGCTGGGTCCCATCTCTGGTGGGCCCCAGGTGTCAGAAACTCAGTGGCAGGAGTAGCTACGTCAGGGGATCCGCTTCCTAAAAATGCATGAACGAGGAGGAAAACCGCCATATGTGATGACCAAACTATAGTGATGTTTGCGACACATGAAAATTGTGGATAGTTTTTAGGTAAATTTTGACTGTCCTATGTAGTTGTGACAATTGTCTCAATGTGCAATGTTACTATTGAGATAAGGATTTGACTAATAATCAAACTATTAATCCCTTGTTCCATAATATAAGCTGTGGAGGCGAGCCGGGGCTAGCTAAAACAGCTAGCCAAAACGGCTTATATTGTGGAGCAGAGGGATTACTATACATGATATATGATGGAAAATTATAATCAGAAGTGAAATATTTTAATATGAATCCAATAAAATTAATTTTACACCACGGAATTGTACGTATAAAATCCGCAGCTTTTTATAAAATGCATAGTCTGTTAGCGGTGTCGTCCACAACCGGGCTAGACCGACCCGTGCCCCGGGTTTGGTGCCCCCTTCCCCCACCGCCCACGAGGAGCTTTACGACATCACACTTCCATTACCTACTATTTTGGTCATTTGCATAAAGTCGCGAACTTTATAAGCTACCCGACAATAGCATCATCAGATCATCTGTAAAATCTGTCGTTTTGTTGAAAACTCCATGATTTTTCTTTCACATACATCGGACCCGAACCCAATGTCGTTTGTACAAACTGCATGTGTCGCACACCTTCATATGTTTGCTTGCGGAGATACCATGCGCAACATGATACATCGATTATAACGATATGGTGTACTGTCTATGATAGTTCATCCTTTTTCTCTACAAAACGCATGCACGAGGAAGAAAACCCGATAAATGCAGTTAGCAAAATTGTCGAGATATTCAAACACATACAAAATTTAGGTTATTTTCCAGGCGACTTTTGATCGCCCTATGTTGCCGTCACATACTCTCTCTCACCGTGTAATGTGACTGTTAAGGCAAAAGATCCGATCAACAGTTAATCTATTAATACACAGATTATTATGATAGAGAATTGTAATCAGGAGTAAATATTTCTCCATACGAATTGAGTAACATCTGTATTTTTTTGTCACACGCATTCTTTTGTTCAACATTTGCAGCTCCCTACGGACTGCATTGTCCTTTAACGGTGTCGTCCACAACCGGGCCGGACCGACCTGTGCCCACCGATCGATCTACTCTAGCTCCTAGCTAGCATCACCAACAACCGAAGTGTCATGAGACTGTGCGACACCCGGCAGCTGAATGCCTATACAGTATAGCCTATACTCAGAAGGATCAGATGCCCACACGGCTACACTCTGTACCCAAAAGACACGCCGATGATGCACTGATGCAGACACATTGTAACACACTAATCTCGCTCATCTATGCACGGGGAAAACAAGATCGGAGGAGATCACAGAGGAAAATAGAAGAGAAGTTTTTATCGAAAGAAACAGATCAAGGAAGATATCATGATACAAAATATGCAAAAACACAGGGAGTAAACGTGGCTAAATAAACGCAGGGAATTGATTATTTGATCGCCAGATCATTTTCGTGCGGATACTGTGCTGTGCGACATTTATGGCCAGAGATTTCAGATACACGAAAATTAATAAAAGGAAAATAAAAAGGAATCGCAGATGGCAACAAACCGCAGCAGCCCGCTCCTCCCACCTCATATACACGCGCGCCTCGCCCTCGCCTCCTCCCCAGTCGCAAGCACACAGAGCACAGGCGCCATAGCCGCCGAGCGAGAGAGGAACCCCAGGCAGTCCAGCCTACCAACCCTAACTACACCAGACATCTCCTAGATAGCCATGCAGCGCCCGCCGTGCCGCCTCCTCGCCCTGTGACGCCGTCGCCGTCGTGGTCCGGGTGTCAGGGGCTAGCGTATTCTTGGTTGACAGGGGTAATATATGGGCGTTCACCTGCTGAGGAAGCAGCACTCGTCCGCGGCGGCTGCCGGGGGATCGTCGACCGGCGGGGGATCCATGCCGCCGAAGGGGTGCATGGCGGTGCGGGTGGTGGGGCCGGTGGGCGGCGGCGCGGAGCAGGAGGAGGAGAGGTTCGTCGTGCCGGTGGGGTACCTGAAGCACCCGCTCTTCGTGGGGCTGCTCAAGGAGGCCGAGGAGGAGTACGGCTTCCAGCAGCAGGGCGCCATCACCATCCCCTGCGGCGTCGACAACTTCCGCCGCGTCCAGGGAATCATCGACCACCGCGTCCCGAAGCACGGCCACCAAGGCGGCGGCCTCATCTCCGGCGGCCACCATCACCATGGCGGGTCGTCGGGCCACCTCCCCTTCCACATCGCCGGCTGCTTCAGGGCGTAAGATCGATCCATCCGTCGATGTGGATCTTGCCGGATGCACCCGCCCGCAGTAGCTTGTCCTCGCCTCTTCATCCTGTCGTCTCAGGTCTTTGCTAGAGTTTAGATATGGTGAGAAATGGTCCAAGGATCATCACAGCATGGTTGAGTAGTAGTCTTTGGATCTGCATGTTGCAAGATATTGATGGATCATTAGGATTTTGTTCTAGTTTGTGTCAATCATGGTGGTGACGATGATGATGAAAAATGAAGATATTTCAGTGCCTAAATTAACCAGATGCTCTCTTCCTTGTTCCATTCCTCTTGTGTATTGCTTTTTTCCTTTCAGGTTGTGTGGTTGGTAGTATTCTCTTTCAAGCAAAGAATATTTTTCTTTTCGGGGTAGTTCGTCAGGATTCATACACACACATACGTAGGGATGAAGAATTAATTAAGTAGCTTAATTTATACTGTATTATTAAGTGGTTTCCAAGCGAGTACTCCAAGCTTACACACAACTAACAGAGAAGAGAAACAAAGAACTCCTTGACAAGGAAAAAACTAGTGTGTCTGGAGCTAGGTAGCGAAGGTACTCTTTTCATTCTTCAATTCCGGGGGGTTCTATCTTTCTTTTGTCCTGTCTACAGTGTCTGAATTTCCTATATTAAGTTTCCCCAATCAAGCAAGGGATTAGTGCCGGCTGTTAGTGCTACTATATAGGCAGACACATAATCTACCATCATTATTCTGTAGAACATATATTACTACTCCACTAAATCAACAAAGTGTACACCACCCATATGTACATGTCCGTCTTTAAAAAAAATATGAAATTATTGCTCCGGGAAGTAAGACACCTGTGCAATCCTGCAACCGTTGAGAGCTTCTTGTGCCAGAGGAAGGTGGTGTCTATCTGAAAGGAGATGGGCGGCGCCGTTGTGGAAAAGAAGGACGGAATGAGACAAAACTTCTTCGGCCAGAAGGACAGCAGGCAGTACAAGAAAGCAAGGGCGTGTACTCACTAACCACCCATACATGCAGATAGACCAGCTTAACTACTTTTGTTTTCTTGTTAAGTGTTTTTCTTTCAAGCCTGTCATTCTTGGAGTAACCCCCTTGTTGATGGATAAAAACGATGCCCCAAGATTGGTCATAACAAAAGGTAAAAGGATAAAAACGATGCCCCAAGATTGGTCATAACAAAAGGTAAAAAAATATAAATAAATCTAATGTGTGAATATGTTTGCTCTCTCGTGCTAGGAAGTGGACGCTCGCTCGATACCGAGATTGATGATGAGGAGGGGATGATGCGGGAGGAGGAACAAGGCGAAGGAAGCAAAATAAGGAGGCAGGGGAGGTTCGAAAGGGCAGGGGAGAAAACTCTAGGAATGACAACACCCTTGAAAGCCATGGATGACCGGAAGGTAATACCAACCGAGGTGGATGGTGGGCCGTAGAGGCGATTACGTCGGATTCGACGACGGAGCGAGAGGGGGTAGAACCATAAAAAGATGTGGAATTCTTGGTGGCGAGGCTGGTCGAGAGGAAGGGTATGAAGAGAGAAAACGACAAAATAGTGAAATGTGAAGAAGCAAGTTAGGTTTGATGCCTCCAGTATTTATGAGAGTCCATACAATATGGTTGCACGTTTGACGGACAGTCGGACATGAGTAAGAAAATGCGGCACACACGACATGTGTCTTGATGAAAAATTCTAACTTGGGGGCCAGCAACTATTCATTTTTTTTCTGGAAACCCAGAGAAACGACATTCACAATCACTCTAGTGACACTGGCAATTGGGGGGTGGCGCCACTCCAATAACTCACCATGTTCATTTGATCTTATGTTTTCTTCAGAACTTTCCAGTGGCAAGAACTCCACTTTGCTGCGCTTAGGCAATTTTGTGGCAGCATGCGTGGTTAACTGGTCACACAGCTAGCTGGGTCTGTCTGTCACTGACTTATTCATGCCGTTTTTTCTTTGACAAAGTGTTGTCGATGTTGTTTCCGTTAATCTTTTCTGCAGCACATCACACACACAAGAAATGCCCGGTGAAAATCTAAGCCATGTGCTCTTCTCTGCCACCAATCATTGGCACTTGGCACTTGGCAGCGCTGCTGCGGAACATTCGGAGAGAAGAATAGTGAGTAGAAAATCATGGCAGGGAGAGGGAGAAACCGCACGGAAGGTTGATACGGAGCATCCTTTTCTGTACGGGCGGGACTGCACAGATGGACAAAGAGGAGACCACATCTGTGATCGGACTATTCTATTGGAGTATTCCACCTCACGATCCGTTCCAGAATTCCAGCCTCTGGATGTGGACTTGCACCAGGAAGAGCAATATCTCTTCGTGGAGTGGTGGAGATGGACGTTTCTGTCTCCGGTGGGGAGAAGAGAATCTGTGGTGTACGGGCAGGACGACCGGGTGAAGAATTTGGAGGTGGGAGGAATACCCCGCTGGTTACGGTGGTGGCGACGTCGCGCGCGCAGCCACCGCGTGTCGTCCCGGAGCGTGACATGTACATCGGCAGCTCTATAGATTGGCATTTTATGGTAAAAAATAGATTCTAGGAGCACTTTCAACCAGACCCCACTTTCTTCTATACGTTGGACGGATATACACGGTCTAGACCTCAAAAAGCGGCCCGGATGGATTTACGCAGTTCGAAATTTCGGCCTATCCGGCACCCCTCATATCTAGTCCATATGTAGGGTGGAAATGGGGCTGCCCGAACACGTTCGCCGCTTCGGCTCCGGCCCAGGATAGCCCAGTCCGAGCACACACATATCCCACTCCATCCCCACCCCGTACAAACCCTACCCTCACTCTCGGCCGCTCCCCTCCCCGTCATCTCCCCTTCCATCCCCTCCGCTCCATCATGGTCGACTCCGACAACGGATCTGGATCTGAATCCAATGTCTACTGGGAACTAGGATACACTTGTGGTGGATATTTCTAACGCCACGCCCGATGACGACGAGCTCACATTACCCAACGCCGACTCAGGCCGCGGAGGTCTTACTAAATCGTTCTGCAGTATAACTTTGAGATTACCCAACGCGTCCGTCGAGATTTTTCATCATGTCTGCTGACACAGAAAACTTTAAGGATTAACGTTGCTGAAACGGTCCTTAGCCCAGCTCGAAAGTTCGGCGGGTCTTACCTTTGCACTATGCATGTAGCATCCGAGGTATTTGCGGCGGACGCAACTCGGGAATTTATCGAGTATAATTTGTATTAAATTTTGCTTATCTGATGAGTCGAGTCTTTTGTCGACTGATTCTTTGTCATTATTCTATCGGGTGCGCGACAACGCTCCCGATGGGAGTAGCCCCCGAGATTATGCTTTATTGCTTGCAATGGAGGATAATCTCAAATCTGTTTATCCCGTATATTGTCAGTCGAAGAATTTTTGATACGCTCCCGATGGGAGTACTGTGTTTCAATCGAAGAAACTAATGACTGCCTTTATGTCTTGCGCTACCCAGTCGAAGGACTGGCCTTCGTCGTAAATGTTGAAGGACTCGACTGTCCTATCCGGTATGAGACTTGACTTGATGTCAGCAATGACGCATGCCTCGACTGCGATTTCTGACAAGCGATGGCGTGCTTGGTATGACTGATGGGACACGACACGCTTGTTGGCCCGTTATGCAGTGCTGACCGAGAACGGTGCCGTTTGGACTGGATTTGACTGCCCTGGCGCGATTTTCACGGAGATGTGATGATGGCTCCTAAATTCCCGTGCGTAGTGGACGGAGTGGCCATCGACGGTTGCTCTCCGTGCTTGCCATGTGTACGGCAGGATTCCCCGCGGAGCGCACGATCGTGGATTAGCGGTTGTGATTGGTTTTGATTTGTGGTAAATAGTAAGGGCGGTGCCGGCAGAATTTTTTACTTGCCATTTGCCTCCTGCGCCGCCCCTGTTCCATCTTCTTCCTCGCACGCCTCCTCCATTGTTCCTGCGCCCAAGCTCTCTGCGCTCCACGAACCCATCTTTGACGATGAAGAAAGGAGCTGGCTCTAAGCGAGCTGCCGCGACCGCTGCTGCTGCGACCGATGCGGCTGCGGTGAAGGGCAAGAAAGTTGCGGCCAGCGCATCTGCTTCCGCTGCTGGCCTGAAGAAAGGCGACGGTGATTGGGTGAAGTCCTCGATCAAGGAGGCCCACCTCGACAAGCTCCGCGAGGATGGCCTGCTGCCTCCCACGGATCAGCTGTTCATCCGCGCGCCATCGCCCAAGGAGGTACTCCCCGAACCTCGCGGCAATGAGCGCGTTTGTTTTGCGGAGTTTTTGACTAGGGGGTTTGCGTTCCCCATCCACGATTTTGTTCGTGGTTTGATATATGCATACGGGGTGCAAATCCATGATTTCACCCCTAATGGCATACTACACATTGCGTGTTTTATCACGCTTTGTGAGTGCTTCCTGGGGGTTTCCCCAAGCTGGGCATTATGGAAGTCCATCTTCCTTGTCCGGCCGAACAAGAGAGGCGGTCACACCTATCCATTGGGCGGCTGCGGGATCCATGTGCGCAGCGACACGCGCTACTTCGCCCTGAAGCCAGTCGACCCGGCACAAGGGTGGAGAAAAAAGTGGTTCTACGTCCGCGTCGACCAGGAAGGAGTCCCGGCATTCTCGACTGCCAGTTCTCTTGCGAGGACCAACGCCTGAGATCATCAACTGTCGACTGAAGAACAGGCGGAGGCAGCGCCTCTTTGTCGAAGATTGGAAAGCTGCTAGGCAACGTCACAGATGCGCACCTGATTGCCACCTTTGTGAAGATGCGAGTGTGGCCAATCCGCGCCCGAGCTCACCCCATGTGGCATTATGAGGGTGCGCTCGACTCCAGTCGAATGAGCCAGGAGGAAGTGTCAAAGAACGAGGTAGTGGCGCATGTGCGATCCATTACCAGCATTAAGTCAAGCGACCCCTGCAACGTCGACTGCCCTGTCACTCCGTATGGGCTGGACAAGCCTTTGCCAGAGGTTAGTACAACCGTATGTGTTATTTGTCATCTGGCGTTACCACTCGTTGTTTTTTTGCTTTCTTAGCCTTGTAATGTTATTTGTGATACGCAGGGTCATTCGACTGCGTCAACCCTTCCTCCCCTTCCAGAGAATGGCCCAACTCATGAAACAGAGGTGCAAGAGGTAGAAACAAAGGGACGGGATGAATCACCTCTACCTTCAGCTACCACATCTCCTATGGAAGAGGTCGAAGAGGAAGAGGTAGACGAGGTGCAGACTGAGGAGCCGGCCGTGACTGAACATGTGAGCGAGGTTCCCACTTGCAAGCGTCGTCGGGTGGCCCAAGGTTTGTCCTCTTCTGTGAGCTCACCCGTGAAGGAAGCGGATTTGAAGGATGATGGTGACTCGGGTTCACCACCTCCTGCCAAGGCTGCTCCCCTGACCGTGTGCCCTTTGAGCTCAGCTCCTTCTCCCCAGTCGGGTGAGGCGCTGCTTTTTGGAGGCCCAATTTTCGACGACCCCGACAGTGAGGAAGAAGAATACATGTGTGCTCCTTTGCTACCTGTAATGAGGTTTTGCTGGTTGATACTTTTGCTTACATTGTTTTATCTCTATCACTCGTAGTACCAAGCGTCCTTCGACTCCTCCAGTCGATAAGACTTCGACTCCGGAGCACCTAAACGCCTCTCTGGTTGCTCCAGAGGTTATGCAACCAGTAGCCACGGCTACTGCTATTGAAGCGGCCAAGGTTGCGAGTGCCACGACTCTGGAGATCGGGACTTCTGCCGCAAAGCATGCGCCCTGGATTGACCACGTAAGTGTTTTTTGTTGAGTCCGCATATCCGGGACTGGTTGTGTTGAACCTTATACTGGTTTTATGTGATTGCAGCCCTACTTCCTCAACCTGGTGGAATCAGGCAAAGCTTTTGTCCAGGTGGAACAGGAGAGGGACAGTCTGCGTGCTGACCTGGAGCAACTCAGCCGTAAGTTTGTTTGGTTCTGTACGTGAAGTTCCTTTGATCTACTTCACGTTGTCGTGTGTGAATTACATCTTGCCATCTACTTCAGGTGACAAGAAATCGGCTGAGTCCCTGGTGAAGGAGCTAGAAGTGGCCCTTGCTGCCCATCGCGCCGAGTCGAAGAAAGCTTTGGACGCCGCCAAGGACTCAACCGCCTTGCGCGAGAGAGGATATGCTGAGCGACTGGCTGGCCTCGCTCGGGAAGTGGGAGGTTGGTAACTTTTCCCTTTGACACTTTTTGTGTAGATGTTGAGTACTATGCAATAATTCATGCTCTTTTTGATCTTTGTTGAAGGAGTCATTGGCGCGCCGGCACCTGAGGACGTGGTCAGTGATGAATTGTCACTTGACCATGTTATAGGGGATCTCAGCGCCATGTTCGTCCACGCGAAGGATGCTCTTGCCAAGTCCACCAGCACCCTCGGCGCCGTGTACAAGAATGTGCTCCCGCTAGGCGAAGTACCGGCGGCTGTGGATGGCTTCGCCGACGTTCTGGGCCCAGGGACTTCGACTATGGCGAGCTTTGCTCGCGCGCTCACGGTACGTGGCTCGGAGTCTACCCTCAAGCTCATACTAGGTCATGGAATAGAGGGTAACTTCGAGGCAGCTATGTCTGAGTTCCCTCGGAATCCGAACGGGAAGATGATGTCTCTGAAGCATGTTAGTGAGCCAGCCGCGCGACTGGCTAACATATTTATAGCCACTATGGAGCGCCGGGCAGCAGAGATCGCCACTCGCGAGAGTAGGGCTAGCTCGGAGTCTATGGGGTAGCCGAACCTTTATTTATGCCCTGTAATGATACCTTATGATCACGCGAGTATGCGTGTTCTTTTGCTACACTTTGTATGGATGTCATCTTTTATGCCTTTTGCGTTTTCACCTGAAAGGCTATGTGCTGTAACTCGCCTGACTTATATGCTTTTGTTTCTCATTTCTGACATGACATTTGTGTGATGCTTTGAACAGCCACGAGAACCTGCTACTTCAGTTGGTTCCTCACAGCCTCAGACTGCCACCCGATCACAGGCTCAGGTGGCAAATGATGCCAAAGTAATGGAGTATATGAAAACTCGATGCGTGAGACTGGAGCAAGAGCTAAAGAGTGCCCAGCGCGAGCTGAATACACTGAGAATGAGACCAGCTCCAGCCACACAACGAGAGGATTATGTGCTTGGCGAGATGGACCTTGTAAACAGGCAAATCGAGTGTGAGTACAATCCTTGCTCTGATTATTGATTGTTTGGCTACTCTTTTTTCGAGTGACTTGATTTGTTCTTTTTGCAGGTTTTGTCTCTGACTTCCAAGCAGAGCAAGCTCGCGTTGAAGAGCGTTTGGATAATGCCACTGACAACCCGACAACTGGTCGTCAGCATTTTTGGCTTGATAGATTCCGAGCGCGCACACTCGCTACTTTGAAGGATCGAGCTTGGCGAAGCGCTCAGCTACTCGAGTTATGCAGGGCGGCTTTGATTCGTATCAATCAGACCCTTTTTCTAATAGGACCACAACCACAAGGAATCCATGCCTTGTTTGATCTTTTCCGTCATGCAGGCCCCATCCGGGAGCTGCTTACCTAGAAGCTTGTGGTTGGAGCCAACGCGGCGATGGCGTATGTACGGAGTCGACGTCCCAACTTGGTGTTGCCGCCACCCACCATTGGAGCGACCCTATCTCAGGAGGACCTTGATGGCACCATTCTATCTGCGAGGATGCTGATCGAGCGGACCCACGACCAACTCTTTGGTCCTGTGCTACCCATCAAGGATGAGCCTGAGGAATAGATGTTTTTTTTGTGTATAAACTTTGTAGAGGGGGCAGCCCCGAGTGTAAATTTGCCACTTGTATATAATATGAATTGTTTACTTTGTATTTCCGCAGCCCCCGAGTATATCGAGTGGGGTTTATGAGGATGTTTCGAGTGTGAATTTAATAATTGCGCAACCCCCGAGTGTTAGAGTGGGGCTGTGAATTATTTGTGATATCTAAAATTTCAACTTTTGCTTTGAGACTCAGCCCCCGAGCGTTCGAGTGGGGTTTGGAAGTTTTGCGTTCTTGTTTGAACTTTTGTGATCCAGCCTCTAAACATGCGAGTGGGGCTTGAAAGTTTTGCGTTCTTGTTTGAACTTTTGTGATCCAGCCTCTGAACGTGCGAGTGGGGCTGAGGTATTATTCTTTGAGAGAGCGAAAGCTTGTGTCTTTGATGGCGCAGTCCCGAGTTTTTTGGGTGCAGCCGAGGTATGTACTAATGAGTTATGCGAATAAGAGATAGGAGGAACATTGATTATATTCGACTTTTGAATGTTAAGCTGCAGGCCGCCTCATTAAAAACCTTCCAGCCCCCGTAGGTACCCTGGTAAGGAAAAGAGCGCGTCTGAAACCTGCAGCTATCCGACATATCGCCTATTACATTGTGTGACTGAGTAGCCTAAGCATAGAAACGGCGCAGGTGCGCAACGTTCCAAGGATTATTCGAAAGTTCGCATGTCTTTGCGTTCTTCAGTCTGTACGCGCCACCGTCGATGACCTCGGTGATAATGAAGGGTCCCTCCCATGGGGAGGCGAGCTTGTGCACTTTCTTCTGCTTCAATCGAAGCACCAGGTCGCCAACCATGAAGGACCTGGTGCGCAGTTGACGGCTATGGTAGTTACGGAGATCCTGCTGATAGACAGCTGTGCGAGCCAGGGCCGTGTCGCGTGCTTCTTCGAGCAAGTCGACTGCATCTTTGAGTGCTTCGTCTGCGTCGTCTTCGTTGTATGCTACCACCCTTGGTGCATCGAACCTTACATCGGATGGCAGGATTGCCTCTGCGCAGTAGACCATGAAAAATGGCGTGAATTGTGTTGAGGCGTTAGGAGTTGTGCGCAAGATCCATAGCACAGACGGAAGTTCTTCAACCTAGGCACCTGCGGCTCTTTTGAGTGGCACCAGGAGGCGTTTCTTGATTCCGCTGCACACGAGTCCATTGGCTTTTTCAACTTGGCCATTGGACTGCGGGTGCGCCACGGATGCATAATTGAGCGTAATGCTTTGCTCTTTGCAGAAGAAACGAAATTCTTCAGCCGTGAAGTTTGTGCCGTTATCAGTTATGATGCTGCTTGGGACCCCGAAGCGGTAGATGATGGTCTTTATGAAGTTAACTGCCATAGTAGCAGTCGAGTTTGTGATGGGGACTGCTTCGATCCACTTTGTGAACTTGTCGACTACCACCAGGAGATGAGTATGCCCTCCGTGCGAAGATTTTTTGAGTGGCCCAACCATATCGAGCCCCCACTGGGCGAAAGGCTAGGCCAATGGTATTGTCTTCAACACTGATGCAGGTGTGTGCAGCTTTGTGGCGAATTTTTGACAGCCGATGCACCTTTTGACTATGTCCTCCGCGTCCTTGAGTGCTGTGGGCCAGTAAAAACCTGCTCGAAAGGCTTTGGCTACGAGTGATCGGCTGCTGGCGTGATGTCCGTAGGTACCTGCATGAATATCTCGAAGGATGGCTTGGCCATCTTCGAATGTGATGCATCGTTGGAACATACCTCATATGCTTCGCTTGTACAACTCGCCATTGATGACGGTGTATGCTTTAGATCGTCGAGTGACACGTCGTGAGTCGGTTATGTCGTCAGGTAGCTCGTTGCGGAGTATGTATGCCAGGAAAGGTTGAGTCCAAGTTGGCTCAATGAGGAGTACCTCGACTGGCGGGTCCTCTGTGCTGGGTGTTTTGCTCTTGGCTGGTGCGGTCGATGTAGGAGGTGCTTGTTTTTCCTTGATTGATCTGTGCTCAATGCGATCGAGGAAGACACCAGGTGGAACTTGCGCCCTGGTCGAGCCTAGGTTGGCTAGCATGTATGCTTCCTCGTTGCTTTCTCTCCCTATGTGCCGCAACTCGCAGCCTTCAAAACTGCCCTCCATTATGTTGTACAGGTCGCGGTAGGCGATCATGTTGTCTGCAATGGCATCACAGGCCTTCATTGTTTGCTGCACCACCAGATTCGAGTCACCATAGATCATTAGTTGAGTGCACCCGAGAGCTTTGGCCATCTGCATGCCATGGATCAAGGCTTCGTACTCGACCTCGTTGTTTGATGGTAGCTCAAATTCCATTTGCAGGACGTAGCGAAGCTTGTCTCCTTTTGGAGATATGAGGATGACACCTGCGCCTGCGCCTTCGTTTTTCTTGGACCCATCGAAGTACATGGTCCATGAGTGGACACATCTGGCGCTCCCGGCAACTGAGCTTCGATCCACTCGGTTGTGAAGTCAGGTAAGACTTGTGCTTTGATGGCCTTCGGGTGATCGTACTTGATGTCCCTTGGTCCCAGCTCGATGAGCCATTTTGTGACTCTCCCAGTTGCGTTGGGGTTTGTGAGAATATCCCCGCTCGCTGAGTTACTGATTACAGTGATCGGGTGTTCTGCGAAGTAATGTGTCAGCTTTCTTGATGACATGAACACGGCGTAGGCCAGCTTTTGATAGTGCGGGTACCACTGTTTGGATATGGAGAGGACCTCACTCAAGTAGTAGACTGGGCGTTGTATGCTTTGGGCGTGTCCCTCCTCCATGCGTTCGACCACCAGTACGGTACTCACCACCCTGTTGGTAGCCGAGACGTATAGGTATAGCGGTTCCCGTTCCTTAGGTGCGACGAGGACTAGAGGGCTTGTGAGGACTCGCTTGAGTTCCGTGAAAGCTGCTTCGGCTTCCGGCGTCCACTCGAACTTGTATGCTTTCTTCATCAGTTGATAGAACGGGAGTGCTTTTTCGCCTAGTTTACTGATGAAGCGGCTGAGCGCCGCCACTCGACCTGCTAATTTTTGTACGTCATGAAGCTTTGAAGGCCTTTGCATTGTCAAGATGGCATGTATTTTCTCCGGGTCCGCCTCGATTCCACGAGCTGAGACTAGATAACCCAAGAGCTGCCCGGCTGGTACGCCGAACGTGCACTTCTTGGGATTGAGCTTGATGTGAAAGTGTTTGAGGTTGACGAACGTCTCCCGTAGGTCGTCGAGTAGTTTGTTTTCTTTCCTTGTTGTGATGACAATGTCATCCACATATACCTGGACGTTTCGTCCGATCTGCTTTTTGAGGCAATCTTGCATCATGCGCTGGTATGTCGCACCCGCGTTTTTTAGCCCAAAGGGCATGGTTGTGTAGCAGTAGACCCCGAGTGGGGTTATGAATGCCGTCTTCTCTTCGTCTTATTTCTTCATCCTTATCTGGTGGTAACCTGAGTAAGCGTCTAGGAAGGACATGCGTGCTCATCCAGCGGTGGAGTCGACGATCTGGTCGATTCGAGGTAGCGGGAAGTGATCCTTTGGACAGCATTTGTTGAGGGCTGTAAAGTCCATGCACATCCGAAGGATATCTTAATGCTTCTTTTCTACAAGTACGGGGTTAGCCACCCATTGTGATTTCTTGATTTCTCGGATGAATCCTGCCGCGAGTAGTCTATCAACTTCAGACTCGACGGCGGCTCTTTTTGGGCCAGAGACGCGGCGCATTGTTTGTTTTACTGACTTGGCATCTGGAAACAGTTGGAGAGAGTGCTCGGCGAATTCCCTGGGAATACCTGGCATGTCGGCTGGACATCACGCAAATATCTCCCAGTTCTCACGGAGGAATTCGACGAGCGCGCTTTCCTATGCGATAGGCAGACTCGATGATACATTGACTGTCTTGGACGGATCGGTTGGGTGCACCTGATGTGACCTTGTGTCATTTGTTGCGTTGAACGCTCTATCGACTGCCAATTTTTTGTGTTCTGGCATGAGTGTGCGGTCGTTGGAAACCGACAGATCGGCGAGTGCTTCTTCCATACCGAACGTCTCAGCAATTTTGCTGAACTCACGGTCGCAAGAATCGGACCTTTGAAAGTTTCCAGTGACAGTAATGACTCATTTTGGCCCTGGCATCTTTAGCTTGAGGTAGGCATAATGTGGGACTGCCATGAATCAAGCGAACGTTGGGCGTCCAAGTATGGCGCGGTATTGTGACTTCCAGTCGATGACCTCGAACTCAATCGATTTCGTCCTGAAGTGATTTGGGTCCCCAAACATGACGTCGAGTTGTATTGTGCCTTCTGGACTGACTGCTTTGCCTGGGACGATACCGTGGAAGGTATTTGTGGACTTTGATAGGTTTTCGACTGACCTGTTCATTTTGCGGAGTGTGTCTGCAAAGATGATGTTGATGCCGCTGCCTCCATCCATGAAGACCTTGGTCATGGCGTAGCCTCCAATTTGCGCGTCGAGTACTAGAGTTGCGTGCCCTGGTCGAACTACAGCTGGGGGGTGGTCCTCCCGGCTGAAGTTTATGGCAGTTTTGGATCCCTTCAAAAATTCAGGAACAGCAGGAGGTGCCATGGCAGCCATGTTCACCTGTCGAGTGCGTAGTTTTTGCTGCCTATTGGAGGGGCGACCCTTCTGTATCATGTACATCTGCCCCTGCTGTCGGGGGAATACTTTCTGGATTAACCCGCGGCCTAATGCGACTTACTTTACTCGCACGGACAAAGGCCCACTTGGGAGCAAGCCCAGTATTGAACTGCCATAAGGGGAAAGATCTAGAAGACATATCCCGGAGGACGTGAAGACCAAGTAGTCTCCGAGTAGCCTCTGCGGACGTATTCCTTATGGGGAAGTTTCCTTTGTAACCTGGCGAGCCTCTGTGTATATAAAGAGGGCTCGCAGGACTTAGATGGGGCGAGCGATCAAGCCCAAAACCCTAGCTCATACGACGAGTACCAGATCGGATCGCCTCCATTGTAACACCTCGATTATCATATCAATACCAATCTAGGGTAGGCAGGAAGTAGGTCTTTTACCTCACATTGAGGGGGCCGAACCTGGGTAAATCTGTGTTGATCTTTGTTCCTGCGATCCCAAGCTCGGAGATGCTTGACTCGCGTAATCCCACACCTACGAAGTCATCTATGACACCTGACGTGACAAACCCACGACAGTTGGCGCCCAACGTGGGGCCTGCGGTCAAGAGCGTCACGTTCCGCGCAGGATCCATGAAGGGAGCTGAAGATCTCGTCGTTGGCCGTATTATCACGGTCAATGGCACACCCCTCATTGACGATTCAAGCTTGGGGCCGGAAGCTGACTACCTGGAAACCGGCCACATCATCCCGTTTGGATCGGTCTATGTCTTCGTCGGCTTCATTGGCGGCGATTCAGAAGATCCATCGCAACATGGCGACTCAGAAGAAGGAGTCGCAATAACAGTGGACCAAGGAGAAGAATCTATCAACTACGAGTCGCTGCCTCTTGAAGACGAAGAAGGCCACTCCATTGAGTATGTCCTTGAAGAAAGGCTATGCGGAGGCTCTGAGGATGGTGGCTCGCCCTCCGTAGAAGATCGGCACGTTGAAGGGGTCTACAGGACCACAGAAGCGGACGAAGGGCTGGGCATGCCACTAGGCAGCTTAGCCCCCACACCGCCAGAAGCAGCAGAACAAGCCGCGCTAGACACATCAGGAGTCGCGGCATCCGCCGCGATGACGCCAGGAGTCGCGACCTCAGGAGTCGCAAACAGAGAGACTCCACTTGGAGTTGCGCCTGCGGAATCAGGGTCAAGGGTAGCCCCCAACGTAGTGGTCACGCCGCCACAAGGAAGCGTGTTGCTTACGCCAATATCTACGGTTAACGCGGCTGCTAGGGTGACAGAATTGGAGGCTACCAGGATCGGGCTATATGATGAAGTCCAGAGAATCGCGGATGAGAGAGCCAGGTTGGCGCGTGAGGAACAGCGCCTCCAACAGGAGCAACTGCGACTCATCGAGGAAACCAATACTTTGCAAGGAGTATAGGCCACCTGGCCACACAGACGCCATGCGAGTCGCCTGCAGCCAGAACAGTAAATCCTATGGAGCTGTTCCAATCGCCTACCGCTGAACCAACAATTGCGGTTCCGTCAGTCGCCACCAACACGATCCCATCAGTCGCCACCAACACGGCGCACCCGGTCGCATGGTCAGGGGTCGCACAACCTTCAGTCGCGGTAACCACACACATGGCACCATCTGCCATGGTTATGCGGTCCGTGGCCCCGTTAGCTGCGCCCGCGGTTCAAGCAATCGTTGTACCATCAGTTGTACCAGCGGTTCCATCTTTCGCAGCACCAAGAGAAGCGGAGATGCCCGGATCAAGGGCCATAGTACAGGCTAACAACAGGGCCATGATGCCCCCGCCATTGCCGCAGCCAACCTTTGTTCAGCAGTCGCCACAGCAGCCTCAAAGGTTCCACACGCCTCAAGGACATTATGTTAGCCCAGTGGAGAATCTCTTTGCGGCTACAAACATCTTGGCCAGGTTAGCGCCAGCAGGAAACACGCCAATGGACAGAGAGGCACGACGTGCCATTGAGATGCTGAGCACATCAGTAATACAGCAGACAAATATGTCTGAACACGCGGGACGGCTGCACTCCACCCCCTACAATAGCAGAGCAACGGCGGAGAGAAGCATCCACGCGGAATCGCCGCACGTTGCGACTTCAAGTTCCGCTAGGCGACAAATGGAAGATCAACCTGCGGCTCAAAACCAACCTCAGCAAGTTCAACCCATAGAAGTTGTGCAGCCGCACACGGCGGCTAATCCAATAGGAAGGCCAGCTTCATCCAATCTATCGTCGCGACTCAAAGGCCCGGTCTGTTTCAGTGAAAGAATCAGGTCTGAACCGTTTCCTGCAGATTTCAAAGGGCGTCGCAAGGTCGCCAATTACAACACAAGCATGGACCCTGTTACTTGGCTCAACAACTACGAGATGGGCATAAGCATCCTAAACGCATCTGAAGAGATCTGCGCACGTTACCTAAACATGATGTTAGAAGGCGCAGCTCACATATGGCTGCAAAATTTGCCGCCAAATTCAATAAACTCTTGGGATGAGATGAAGGAAGCTTTTATCAAAAAATTCCAAGGAACATGCAAGCGACTCTACAGCATAGAGGACCTTGAGCGTTGTGTACAGAAGGAAGGCGAGTCGAGTCGCCACTGGATGAGAAGGGTCGCAGAAATCATACATTCCTTAGATAACATACCACCTAGTTCAGCAGTCCTTGTCATGGAGAAAAATTACAAATTTGAGCCGCTGGTCCACAAATTAGGTCGCATGAAGGACAAAGTCAAGAGCCTAAGCGGGGTAATGGCGGCGGCTAACAAGTATGCTAGCTCGGATAAAACCAGGGATGCATCTGATGGGGAGGAAGAGGAAAATACTGACAAGGGAAAGAAGGCCAGCAGCAAGCCTCAACAACAGCAAGCTAACAATGCCAATGCGAGTTATAACAAGCGCAAAACGAGGAAGGAAACTCAGGATTAGTCGCAAATACGAACACTCGTTACAAACAAAGCAGCGGCAGAGGAAGGAATTTTCACCCATACAGTGGAAGTGCAAACAACGGATGGAAGCCGGAAGAGCGGTCAGATTTCAACGCCAGGAAGGTACCGACGCTGGACAGAGCAATCAGTTATTTGGAGTCGCGGCGATCACCCCCCAGAAGTAAGAGATCCAGGACAGCCAGCTCTTTGGTCACGCCTGAAGTCGCGGGATACAAGTTAAGTAAGGTCCTAATGGACGGAGGAGGAAGAGTGAACATCCTATATCAAGACACGCTCCGAAGAATGAATATACCCGAGACGAGGCTGCGACCATCCAGGAAAGAAATTCAAGGAATAATCCCAGGAGCTGTTACGCGACCAATCGGAAAGATAACACTTGAAGTTAGCTTTGGACAGAGCGGAACTTCCGCACAGAGCTCCTAGACTTTGAGGTTGTAGCAGTCAAAAGCTCATATCATGCGATCTTTGGAAGAGAAGCCTATGTCAAATTTACCGCCGCCCCTGCTACGTCTACCTACAGTTAAAGATACCAGGACCAAACGGTGTTATTACAATATATGGAGACAGGCAGAGAGCGTTAGAATGCGAGAACGCAGGCTCAGTACTCGCAGAAGAAGCTTTGCATCGCCAACTCCCACACGGATATCAGTCGCAGATCGGTAATCGCAGCTCAAACGAGTCGCGTTGGAGGTACCGCGGAAGCGGCCAACAGGATGCAGCCACCGGATGGTAAATACCCACCGAGAAGTCGCGCATCAGCAAGATAATGCCCCAGAGGTCGCTTTGATACAAAAAGAAGACAAGAGATGGCGCATGTGCATAGACCCAGCCTCGATCAACAACCCAGCCAAAGGGCTCAGTTATCGTGAGTCCTTACAAAGCAAACTCAACTCACATAAGTCGCAGCTCAGTGCGGCTAATCGCCTAACAAAGTTGCTCTCTGCTTCAACATGAGACATACATCGGAGCTATCATGCTCGACCCGAGTCGCTTTTAGCGACTCAAAATTGAACCAATCAGGTGTTCAACCCACTCCGTTAGGAGTATTAATTCGCAACTAAGTGCGATGAGTATCAAGTATGCATGGCCTGCGGGGAATAGAAAACCCGCATTAAAGGGCCTGCATCATCCTGTAACACCCTGTAAAACATCGAGTGATTATGAAATAAAGCCGGCACCCTTGACATTCAAGGGTTTGTCGTTTCGCCTCAACTATCATTGAGTCGCTGAGTCTTTTGAATTTCATATATCACTGACCCTTGAGGGCTCCTTACGAGCATCGCGAGTACCAATCGCACCTCAAATTTTGCCAAACTAGTGGCAATCCTTAAGCTAGAAGCGTCTTGCATTATGCGGCCAAAGTACTGGGGTGTGGCGTCAATCGAGCTTGATTGCCTATCATGGCCGCTCTCGACCCTGAACACACATGTTCCTAGGAAATACTGAGCCGCGCGAGCGTCTACTTAATGGAATTATCATGAAAAGAACCTGCTTATAGGTCACCAAAATACTGTTTATAATACATGAATGTCTTACAGACTAACGGGCATGTCCCACATTATTTATTTTCTTCTTCCGAGCTACAGGAGTGGGAATTGGCGCGGCTTGTCTCGCGGTTGCAGTCGCAGGTGCCCTAATAATCAGGGCGCCGCCAGACGAGGCAGAAGGGCCACCAGATACTGTTGCTGGAGTGCAGCCCGAGATGACTCAGCTCCTGTGGACTTTTCCTTTGGCACCTTGCTCCCATCAAGATTGAATTTTTCGAGATAAGTGCCCAAGTCTAAGTTATCAACAAATTTTGTGGCATATCCGCGCATCCCTTTCCAGATATCGAAGTACTCGCTTATTGGCAGTTCAGTATCATCCGCGCTCATCGCCAGGCCGTGGCGAGCAACCTTGCCAACATCTATCTCTGGATAATATGCTCGAGCAATGTCAAGACATGCGCGGCTCCGGCGCGAGCAGAGGATCGTTTCCAATCAGAGATAATGCGGAGCCTTGAGCAGTTTATTTATCCAATACTCGCAAGATGTTGGGCCATCAGTCGCAGGAGAGATTACCGTCATAACTTCCTTGGTAACCTTTAAGAAGCGCTGGCTGAAGTCAGACAGATATACCAGTTGATCCTTCAAGTTGGAGCGGGACACTGGGGCCTCAGGCCCTATGTCAAGAAAGAAAAGGCAAGAAACAAGTCAGAGACTCACGTTGGTTACCCAAAATATATATGATTAAAGGAATAAAAGACGAACCAGCAAGCTGCAGGATGGCTGATTTGACATGGAGCCAAAACCCTCAAAGGCTTTGAACAGCGAGTTATATTTTTCATCTCGCGCGGCGAGTTCCTTTGCGTGGTCTCCCTTCAGACGATCAATCAATTCAGATTTAAGAGTCAGCCCTTCTCGCAAAGATCTAATGACTTCGTCTTTCTCCATGAGTCGCTGCTGCATATCGGCTTCAAGTTCTTTAAATTGCTCTTCACAGGAGTCGAGTTGACCTTTGAGAGATTTTATTTCCTGATCTTGGTCCCTAATGACCTCATTATGCTGCTCCAGGGAGACTGCATCATTTCAGGATGATCTATGGAAATGCCTTTACCCTTTATTGAGCCAGAAGCATCAAGCAAGGACAGTTCAAGCTGAAAATAAACAGAGCAAAATGCATGGGTAAACTATCCAGGAACTTGGGGGCTCGAGATTTGGAGCCAGGAAAAGAATCAACACCCCGTGCGATGACACAAGGTTTTGATCCTTGGGGGCTGTATATGTACCTGGCGACTTGAAGAAAATTGCTCAACTAGGCCGCGCAGCAGAGCAGCATGCTTATCTCCAGCAGCAATTATGGCATCCGCAATTGACTTGGAACTATTTCCTGGAGCTGGAATTCTATCTTCAGTGGATACCCTACCAAAGCAGGAGTTGCGGATGGAGCTGCGACTGGGTCGGCAGGAGCCGCATCAGCAATACCTTCCTCCAGGGAGGGCCTTGGATGAGTCGCACCATTACTGTTTCCCACGTTTTCATCAGCAGCATCATCCTCGCTCATAGCTGGCTGAGAAGAAGTGGGATGAGAATTAGACTTGGTATCCTCTTCAGGCATGGCCCTGCAAAACATTGATGGGTTAATAAGCTGACCTAGCAGAGCCGCAACATTGAAAAGAAGGCGAACCATACCCAGAGGCGACACGGATACTCTTCATCAGGCAACCAGAGGAAGGAGAAGATAAACCTTGCAAATCTGAACCTACAGAGTATGAAAAGAAGTAGTGATCAGCAATTCCTTGCCAAAAATACGCAAGCACAAAAGGAAAAGAGAGAGAGTCGCAAACAATTACCCGAGCTTATTGAGAAGCAGTCCTTTGCAACAGCCTCGGAAGAGAAAGCAGCCTTGTTGGGATCAGCAAGTTTTAAAGATTTGGCAGTTCTTGTTTCTACCAGTAGCGCCAAGGCTTTGCGCGTTTCTCAGGCTGCGCGGGGTCTTCTGAGCTCTTGCATAAAATACGCTTCGAGGACCTGCGAGGCACCTCAGGAAGTTCCAAGAAAGGTGTATTTGGAGTCGAGGACAGAAGAGCGTCGGCCATTTGTTGCTCCTCTTCAGAAGCACTGCCCTCGGCTCGAGACAATATCGTGCATAACTGTATCTTCGCCAAAGGCTGCGGCTTGCTTTGACGACTCAGCCGGTTTCTTGGTTCAAGTCGCGTCCTCTGAGGGAAGAACCCAGAAATAGGGATCGATCTGAAAAGGAGCTCAGGTCAGAAATAATTAATTTTGGAGAAGGAATTTTCGAGGAAACAGGTGACAAGTAAACATTACCACAAAAGGCTTGTGCTCAGCCCAGAAGGGAGCAAGCCCGACGTTATCATACGAGTCAATATCCTCGTCCGTCACTCGGCGAATGAAATTTATCCATTCCCCTTTGTCCCAATCTTCAGGGCAAGTACGGTCGACGTCGTTTGCATGACAAGTGAAATCCACCATAAGTCGCGAGCGGCGACTCACAGGCTGAATTCGCCACTTAGTCCAGCAAGATATGAGATCTAATCCAGTGAGACCATGGAGTGTCAGCGCCCTCACCTTGTCTAGAAGGGATTCGATAAAGGGCAACGAAGAAGGATCAGACTTAGAAGACAAAGCATCGGTAGCCTCGAAGGGAAGAGGAGACCAAAGAGGAAGAGGAATTTCACCCTCAGGAGAAGTGTTTTTACAATAGAAGAATGTCCTTTGCCAATCCTTGATTTTCTTGGCAAGGGTTAGTTTTGGGAAAATACTACCCCTACGGCGTTGGAAGGAAATGGCGCCGCATTGGAGAAAAGGACCATCTGTGGTTTCCCTTTGACTATTGCAATTGAAAAGAGCAAGCCAGAAATCTATTGAAGGCGGGATACCCAGATAATCTTCGCAGAGGACGTGGAAGTTGCTCACTTGCAACATCGAATTAGGGCCAATATCATGGAAGCGGAGACCCAACCGCTGCATCAAGGAGCGGAAGAAGAGAGAGCCTGGGGGCTTGAACCCGCGCTCAACATGCTCCGCAAATATCACTACTTCTCCTGGTTGAGGGTTGGGAATTACCTCCTCACCGGCCGCCCGCCATTCGCATTGATCTTTTGGCGGAAGAAGGCCCCGTGCAGATAGGGATTCCAGGAAATCTTCGTCGACCCACGAGCCTTCCCAGTTGCACTTGCGGCGAGACATTTTCTCAGATTGATGGAGATCTCCACCGAAGGATTGTGAGTACGAGAAGCGAGATTGGAGGCGGCGGAAAGGAGCAGCGGATGCGTAATGCAGGACTTGATGCAGAACGCTGGGAAAAACGATGAGCCAAGATAAATAGCCCAGACGCGGAAGACGTTTAGATCTGAAAATCAACCGTCAAGGCAAGTTAAGTCGCGTTCTTGAGCCGCCAAGAAGAGTTATAAGCCGCAGATTGGAAATATGAAAATTGGAGTTCAGCTGGGATAATTCACGTGCGCGGCTCAGGGGTTTGTTAAGACAAAAAAGCCTTCACTCGAAATCCAAGCTAAACTTGGGGGCTAATGTCGGGGGAATACTTTCTGGATTAACCCCGGCCCAATGCGACTTAATTTACTCGCACGGACAAAGGCCCACTTGGGAGCAAGCCCATATTGAACCGCCATAAGGGAAAGATCTAGAAGACATATCCCGGAGGACGTGAAGACCAAGTAGTCTCCGAGTAGGCCTCTGGACGTATTCCTTATGGGGAAGTTTCCTTTGTAACCTGGCGAGCCTCTGTGTATATAAAGAGGACTCGCAGGACTTAGAGGGGCGAGCTCAAGCCCAAAACCCTAGCTCATACGGCGAGTACCAGATCGGATCGCCTCCATTGTAACACCTCGATTATCATATCAATACCAATCTAGGGTAGGCAGGAAGTAGGTCTTTTACCTCACATTGAGGGGGCCGAACCTGGGTAAATCTGTGTTGATCTTTGTTCCTGCGATCCCAAGCTCGGAGATGCTTGACTCGCGTAATCCCACACCTACGAAGTCATCTATGACACCTGACGTGACAAACCCACGACGCCTGCGGCTGAGGATACCGATCCTCCTCTGCCCGAGGAACAGGGTGTATGGCGCCCACGACATGTCCGCCTGCGGCAGGCTGTGGTGGTGGTGGGGGTGCCATCAGGGCAGGTACAGTGTTTGGCTGAGGTGCAGTTGCGGTGGGTGCCTTTCTGAGATTCATGTATTCAGATGCCAATTCTTCGAATTCTCTACAGTTCTTCAACGAGTGATTGGAACGTAATTTTCCGTCCTCCCCTTTGTACAGGTGGAATCCGCAATAGTCATCCATCTTGTCATCGAATGAGCGCTTATTTTGTGCATCAGAACGTGGCTTTCGCCACTCTTGCTTCTTGTAGCTGTTACTTCGTTGCTCGCGGTCTCGACTGTCCCGGTGATCGTCTGGCCTCCGGTCGCTTCTATCTTGGTCGTCCCGGGGTTGTGTGAACCCAGCCGCCATGAACTCGGATCTGTCGTCGTCGTGATGACGTTTGGAACGCTTGCGCCTCCGATCATCTTTGTATGTATCCCTGCGGCTTCGACTGCCGCTGTCGTGGTTGTCGCGTGGTGAGGAGGCGCGGGTTGCTCGCACCGAGTCTTCTCCGTCTGCCCACTCAGTCACGATTTTTATGAGGTTAGCCAGGGAGGTTGGCTTTTCTCGACCAAGAGCTTCTTTGAAGTCTCGCCTGGCGAGACCCATGATGAAGGCGTCCATGGCCCTATCTTCCGATATTGGGCCAACTGAGTTGCGTATGGTGGTCCATCGCCGTATGTATGATCTCAAAGTTTCGTCTGATCGCTGAGTGTAGGCTCTCAGTTCTTCGAATGTTTTCGGTCGCTCTCACAGAGGTTCGAAGTTTCTGATGAAGTCTCTGCGGAAGTGATCCCACGAGTCATATGTTGATGGAGGTAGCACCTTGAGCCAGTCGCGAGTTGTACCTTCGAGCATGAGTCGTATGTATTGCATCACCGTAGTGTTCGTGCCTCATTGGCATGAAACGGCGAGTCTGTAATCTTCTAGCCATCCTGAAGGTTCCTGTCGACCTGTGTACTTAGGTTTCTCAGATGTTAGCTTGAAACCTTTGGGCATCCTTGTCTTGCGGACGCGGCGAGTGAATCATAAGGCTCCGCATGGCTTGGGCTCCCGATCGGAATATGAGTCGCTACTTGAAGACCTTCGAGATCTGCTTCTGCTGGACCTGTGGCGGCGTGTGCCTTTCCTTGTTTCCTTCGAGTGGCGACTGCGACCGCTACGATCGTGTGCTGCTTGTCGCGAGCTGACTATGTTACGATATCGATTCCCTCCTGGAGTTTTTTCATCCGGTCGTATGGCCTGCACTGCTAGGGCCAGTGATTTGAGCTGTTGGTGATGCAGGGTTGCGTTGGGATCATCTGCCGGAGGCTGTGTTGCTTTGAGGTAAGCACCCAAAGAGAAAAGAGCACCCGCAGCTGTTTTGGGTACCGGGATCCCTTCGTCGTCGTGTGTCATGAATGACAAGCCTAGGTTGCGAGTAATTGCCGCTCTCTCATCCTCCGGGAGGAGCGCCAGCCTCGATCCGCCTCTTGGGCTCGCCCGCCCTGTGGAGCTAACTGATAGTTGTCTTCTTCGTACGCTCGAGATGCTGGCTTGCCTTTTGCGCTCATCGAGTGCTGCTTTGATGTTTTGCATGCGAAGTGATTCCTGCCAGTTGAAGTACTGGAAGGTCAACATCTCTTCTGGAGTTACGTCTGCTGGCATCATTGTGCACTCTTTATTTACTTTGTCTGCTTTTGCTACCATCTCAGCAGTAATTGTCAGAGTTGTGACCCCATCTGGCATAGTTACCGTGCATGGGAATTCTGTAGGCCTGCGGGAGGCTACGGCTTCAGATGATTCTCCGTTGATGGCAACGTAAACCTGGTGGGGGATGACCCGCGGGTACGTGTGTGTGCTGCCAAATCCTATTATGGACTCGATGTCTTCATCAAGGCTCATGTCAGAGTCGATATGCCCGTCGAGTGGTCCGTCTGGACGGATCTCGTTGTCGATGCGTTCAGCGTCTAAGCTCATCTCGACGTCAACGAAACCGTTGTAGACCTCGGAGTCGAGTTTGTTGGTGCAGATCTCAGAGTCGACGTTGCTGTCATTATGAAGTTCGAAGTCGTCGAGGGAGATCCCGCAGTCGAAGGTGTCCTCGAGTGGAAGATCCAACTCGAGATCGTTTTTGCGGTACGCTGATTCAGCTTCCTCACCTTGGAGTTCTTTTGCCAAGTACTCGTTGATCTCTTGAGTCGACATGGTTGCTACAGATGAGCAGGCTTCGAGAATCGATGATGAGACGGACGCAGTCGATGGAGCCTCGGGTGCGGCAATCGCGAGTTGTTGTAGATCTGTCAAGTCCTGCGTACCAAACTTGTTTACGAAAAAATTGAATGCTCCAACAGTTAAATCCAAACCTAACTCGAGGCCAGCAAACGTCTCTTGGGCTTCTGGTGAGTGCGGAGCAAATGCGCCTTTTGTTGGTGAAGTTGGCGGGCTGCCAATCTTCGAGTGCGTCGGCGAGTTGCCGTATGTCGACTGAGTCGTCGAGTTGTGGTTTGTCGATGCAGTCGGCGAGTTGTCGTTCATAGATGCGATCGGCGAGTCACCGTTTTCCGAAGGAACCGGCGAAACCAAGAGTCCAGCACTATTCTTTCCCACAGACGGCGCCAATTGACGAGGGGTTAACTCATCAAATCCCATGGTTAAGGACCTAGTGTTGAGATTATGGGGGAGAGAACGTGGTAGAGCTGGTAGTTTCATCAGCTGACAAGCAAAAGCAAGGATTTACCCAGGTTCAGGCCTCCGGAGAGTAACACCCTACTTCCTGCTTGTCTGGTATTGATCTGAGAGTATATGCGAGCTACAATGGAGTCCCGGCGAGATGTCGATCTCGCTAGGGTTTTGGTGGTTCAAGTGTTGCGTGTTCTGGATCAGCGGCCCTCCCAGCCTTTATATAATAGGCTGGGTCTCGAGAGTTCACAACCGACTCAGATTACATGTAAGGAAAGTCTAAACCGACTATGCCTATGCCTAATCTTGGAGGATACTCCATCTTCTTGGGCCTTCTGTTATGGGCTTCATGTAGGCTCTTGATAGCTGGGCCTTAGTCGATACGTGCACCAGGTACCCTCATAGTAGGGTACCCGAGAGGTATATCCCCGTCAGCGCCGAATCCAAGGAGCAGTGAAAGGAGAGGAAGAAGCTCACGGAGATGGATCTCAGGCGGGAATTGGACAACGTGAACACAAAAATGCAGCCGTCCATCCAAACCGAAGTGGTAAAGACGATCAACTCCATCATTCCTAGCATGATGGAGTCATTTGCGGCTTGGTGGGTAGGAGGCAAAAAAGGGCCTCTCCCCATGTTCAACATCGAGGTCAGCGATGGATCAAACATTGTGTCGCCTAATGTCCCCCTGATCAACGCACATGGAAGGGACAATGGATCGCATGCCGGAAATGCGCCTCGTAAAAGCCCTTCCATATCTGGCACGCCAGCTCCACAAGTCACGCCATCAGCCGAGCTTGACGCTCTCAAGGTAATTAAGCATCGAAAAGTCTCGAGAAGTTTTATAATACTTCATTGGTGGCGCCTGACACCTTACATGTTTTCGCAGGACGACGACGTGCCATGCACATTGCTCATGCGTGTGAACGGTCAGCTCAAGGATGTGGCAAAGGCAATTATCGTGACACCACTAGAACGCATAATGCACACAGTGACTATGCCTGATGTTGTGTTTAGGGTTGCATTGGTTCGGGTGTTGCCTGGTTGCGGAAATTTGGATCCTCCAGCTCAACCCCCCAAAGCCGATAGCGAGTTAAACCTCGAACAATGCCTGCCATGGCCCATGACATGGCCAAAATCACTGATTCGTTTGGACCCTGTTAGAACCACCCCACAGCCAACACCGGTCGACGAGCCGGAGGACCCCATGGACTACTACCTCAATGACGGTCCTCTTGACCAGTATGATCATGATCTAATGCATTCTCACGTGCCTGATCTAAGAGAGAAGCATCCGTGCTCCAAGCGTCTATTCAGTTCTCAACCAATGCCAGAAGTTAATGCTCCAGCCGGATTCAGCCAGGGCACACTCCATGATACCCTGAAAGCGGCTTTCGAGCCCAAGGAGCCTAAGAAGACGACGGGAAAGAAAAGAACTATAAAAACTTGCATTGGTGCCTCCAACAGCTAGCCGGTGCCGGGAGATAGGATCCCGAAACTGGTATGTGACAAGGTAACCATCCCCAACTGGCATCGGTTCCGTGAGTTGGCCAAACCGATGCTGTCGCCAAATATGCTCGCTATCGTACCTGAGGAGATGAAAAGCCTCCATGCTAAAGTTCTTTTCTTGGAGGAGAAACTTATCAAAGAGAACAATCCATCATACCCGCTTTTCCCGGGAAAGGTACCAAAGGGCATGGGCTTTGTCGATACGTATCCCGGGGATGTGTTCTTCGTGAGATATAGTGACATCTTCGACTTGTTCCACATGAAAGCGCTCCCCCCATCCATGGTCCGGTTATTTGCGCTCAGTTTGGCGCAGCAACTCATTAGAGAGAATACCTCGAAAATCATGATAGTCGACCCATACTACATGCAAGAGTGCGTCGTGAACAGCCCTACGGGTAAGGCTCGTACGGCAAAGTACCTCGAAGATTTCATGAGGAATTATTGTCACAAAGAAATCTTTCTCCTGCCTTCCCGAGTAAGTCATTTGCTAGCCGTCATAACATTCTTTCGTAGATTTCCATCCCTAATTTGAAGATGATGGTCTCTATTTGAACTGTTTCCCGCAGTAACCAATACGGCACGCTCATCGTTCTCTTCCCGAGAGACTCGTATGCCCTGTATCTCGACTCGGGGAGTAAGGAGAAGGCGAAAGACTACAGCAGCATCAGGGATGTTCTAGATGAGGCTCTCAACAACTACTATTTACATGAAGGCATCTTGAGAAGATCAATCGAAAAGCATGGCAAGAAGGTATTCAGCCACACGACAGAGTTTACCGGCATCTAGCAGGCTCTAGGCAGTATGACTGAGGCCTGGTATCTCATGCTTCAAATACGGGAGTTCATACGGGAGAAACAATGATTACAATATACATCTGTTGTGGAGCAATGGGCCAAGAAAAAGGCGGCGGCCACTGATGTTGCAGTCAGGAAAGAGTTCGTTCGCATCCAGATGAAGATGTCGAAAATAATTGAAAATGAACTCACCCACTGCGACGGGGTGTTCTATCTTAAACCACCGACAAGGAACGAGATAGAAATACGCATAGGACATCAGGGCGACCGCATGCCATTCAACACGTTAGATGGTTCTCGCGAATTCCCGCCGAAGTCGAAGGCGTCGAAGCTGCCCCACAATTAAATGACAACGGTGTGGCCTGGCTATTTAATTAACTAGCATGCCTACCTCTAGTTTCAGAGGTGACGTCAGTGAGACTTGTGATATGCACGAATACACATTTTCTGCATCCCACTGGATCTCACTAACGCCATCTCTGAATTTGTGTGTCCAGTCTAAGTATGAGGCATGCTTTTCAGTTGACCCTACTTCATTTCTAGAATGCCGATGATTAAAATGATGTGGCGCACTACATGATATATCCTGATAGTTTGTTGAACCTTGTATCATGCACACATATAAGTTGTGTGCCTCCTACTTGGTTCAACAAAGCTATCAGGATTGCTTGTGTGTTTCCAATAATATTCTAAATATGAGGCATAATTTTTTTGAAACTTGTTTTTTCTAAGTCTTACAATGCCGATGATTTGTGTATATATGAGGCATGCTTTGAATTGGCCCTACTTTATTTGTGTCTAATTTACATCTTTCTGCACCAAATTCAATTCGTTACCTAACTTTTTTATCTGTCTTTTGTATATAAAGATGAAGAATGAGCAAGGAGGAGACGGAAGCTAGTGGCCGGAAGAGAGGAAGAACGACCGGATACTTCATCGTGATCCCCTTCTCTTCGTCATTGCACGGATCACTAGTTTAGCTTCGAAGTGATTGTAACTTAGATGACTACTTCCTTTTGAAACCTTACGATTTAAACTACCGACGACTCATCGTGATGTGTTTGTATAACTTTTTGGTTTGTACTTCTTAATCATGTATTTTATACTGTTTCTAATGCGTGTACGTACACTGCTGATATATATACCTGTATATACCGCCAGAATACAATTTTCAAAAAAAAATACTGCAAAAATATACCGCTGGCGAACCTGTATAACCACCGCTGGCGAACTAGGTTTTACCCCGAAGCTCGACCGCTGGCGATCGGAGCAGCTACCTCTGGTGGGCACGCGCGTCGCCAGCGCTGCCAGAACCTACCGCTGGCGGGCACAGATGTGTTCGCCAGTGGTATTTTTTCGTACCTCTGGCGGGCGGTTTGTTCGCCAGTGGTAGACATTACCACTGGCCAGCCTGTACTGGCGGACGCTAGTTTGCCAGCGGTAGGCAAAACGCGTCCGCCAGTGGTAGCTGTTTTCCTACTAGTGTCTGCCCGATGAGTGCGGCATCCACGCGCTCGGCCTGAATTTGCTGCCAGGCCGCGCGGTGCTCTTCCTCGACGGCCTCTAGACGGGCGAGTGCCCTGGGCGCCGGCGCGTAGCCGCATAGGCTACCGCGACGGTCTGACCCTCGCCCTCAACGCCATTGCCCGCTGCCGAGGCCTGGCTCGACTCCACCACGACATCGCCGCCAGCAGCCACCGCCGAAGCCTGGCTCTCCACGCCCTCACCGCCATATGCCGCCGCCGAGGCCACCACGCTCTCCCCGCCATTGGCCGCCGCTGCGGCCAGTGCAGCCCGCCAGGAGCTTCACCACGGCTTCCACCACGGCCTTCGCAATGGCGAAGATGATTGCCATCGCCCCGACATTGGCTGACGGGCGCATCTTCGACTAGGTCATGGGCAGGCGGCGAGGCATGATGCGTGCGGCGGCGGGGGTTGGATTCATCGGTGAGAGGTGGACGCGCGCGGCGGCAGCTAGGGTTATCTCTAGATGGTGCGGAATCTCGGAGGGGATGGAGTTCTACCGTCCGGCGGCGTAGTTAATAAAGCTCTCACAAGTCCGGAGGGGAATTTCAGGCGCTGCGCCGGCCGGCCGCGGGTCCGGGTGAGACCGGAGGTCATGTCCATTTATCCGGAGGTTCAGACACTGCGTCGTTCACACTGGAAAAAAATGTGGTCAAAGCCTGCGCAAGCAGGCATGCATGTGATCTGGTCATCCATGTTAAAAAGTCCGGTGGGTACGGATGTTTAAAAATATGGAAAGATCAAGTTTTCATATATTTTGATATATTTTCTATATCCGTGATAAATTCTGAGCTATATGTATGCATCCATATTGTCTTGTTGTCGTTATATTGGGAAAATACTGCGATATAATTAGGTACATAATATCCGGAGGGTCCGGCTATGATCCAAATTTTTGCTAATTTAATATGCTGAACTAATATTTCTTCAAAATTTATACAATAATTTTTTTAATGCAACGTACGAGTAAATATATATAACTGTATTTTTTATAAATATATAGGGTTTACTTTTTGTATTTCGCGAGTTAATGTAACATACATAGTCAATTTCATATTAAAATGAAATATGAGCAAAGGGCACACTAAAAATTGATGTACATGGATGAATAATTCGTAGTATGGTACATCTATGAGCCCATTGTCTGAGACCGTAGAAATTACTCATATTTTGTGAAAAGTTCTTTCGTATGCCTGAAGTACAGCTGTAAAGAAGATATCTTTCTAAACACACAAGACCTTTTCGTGTAAGCTACAAGTTTTTTACTACCTAATAAATTATCTTCGATGTATGAACATATATTTCCTTCTACAACTCAATGTAACACTAATTAACACGCATAAATCATTTATATTCTCTTTTGTTTGAATATTTTGTAATTATTTGGATTATGGTATATCTCGGACGGAACAAACATATTTGGACGGTGCAGAATGTGATTAACTGGCGGCAAAGTGAAAAATTCGGGCACCAAATAGATAACGGGAAGGGGGAAATTTTCCCCTTTTGCCGTCACGCCACAACTCGAAATCTCGCCCACCTAACCCACCCACACCAAACCCTCGCCCGCCTCCCCGCCGCCGCCCCCCTCAGTACCCGCCTCCCCGCCGCTGTTCCCCGCGGCTGCGCCTCCCCATCGTCGTTACCGCGCGTCTGCGCCTCCCCGCCACCGTTCCCCGTTGCCGCGCCGGTCTGCCCCTGTCGTTGTGCCTCTGTCGGCCGCCCTCCGCACCGGCCCACCCCCACAGCACACCTTGGCCTCTCCTTGGTTTGCTGCATGTTCTAACCCCTAGCTAGTTCTCATTTCCTTATAGAAATTGTGTTGCCCATTTTTAGGAATTTATGGTACATGTTGATGCACCACCTTACGCGGATCTGTAGTTTTAATTTGTGATGCCCATTTGTACCACTTAAACTCCGTATATTTGTTTTAAAACTAGCTTGAATTGCTATGATATAGGATACGTGATGCACATGTTAACTTGATTAATGAACAGGAAATGACGTGCCCATTATGCAAGAATGAGTCCTTTAGGCTCCTCAGTGGATCCAATTTTAGTGTTCATCTGCAAGAGAGTCGTCACAACAAGACATTCGTAAGTAGCTAGGACTACAACTTCTAATTTTATAACGAGTTTATGTTGCACAGATAGTACTGTAATACTGCTTATTATGTTTCTGTTGCACAGGTAGTACCATGCAACGCTCGGGAAACGTTTAACCGGATAGTAGGCGACACCGTGTTGTTTTCTACTTTCGAGAAAACTTTCACCATTTATGTGACCAAAGGACGGAGGACGACCCGCTTGCACGGCTTGGGATGGGAACTGTTCGTCAAGCACACCAGTCTTCACGGGGGAGTAGTGCTGCTTGTTTTTACTACGACAGGACCAAAACCCAGGATCTCTGTTGCCTTTACGGACCATGGCAACAATGAAGAGGACAGTGAAGAGGATTATGACAGTTCTGGCTATTATTCTGACAGTTCTGTTGGGAGTGACGAAGGGGCCAGTTACATAGTTTCCCCAAGAGTTCATCTGAAGACACATGAGAACGACCGCCTGGTTTATCTTCTACCCGTAAAAGCCGATGTTGGTGTTCCTTTTGTGACTCATTTAACGACCATAAATTTGAAGAGACATGATATGGTATATATGTGCCTCTTTTCAAAGTTAAAATTTCAAGAAGAACAACCTCTTTACCCGGTATATATGCCTCTATCCTAAGTTCATATACTATATGATGTCCTTTATGCGCAGAAACTACCTAAGCTGATAGTGGAAGACACTGGCCTACCTAGTCATGGCAAAGCAGGACTATGACTTGGAATAGTTGGGGCCGTCACAACCATTACCTACAACAAGAAAAATGATGGCTGCATTGAGTTCGACAAGCTTGGGTGGAAGAATTTCATTGAAGGCAAGCATTTTAAGATAAATCAACCTGTTTTGATCATTATGAGGAACACCAATCACCTAAGCTTGGAGGTCATGATTGAGATGCAGATCATATAGGACAATATTTCATCGAGATTGTTGATCAATTTTCTTATTAGGTAGTTTGTTTGCACAAACATTGCAGTTTTCAACAATCTATCTATATGGTTTTCTCAACATTTTCTACATGTACGTTGTTGTATAACTGATTTGAATAATGATAGGTTCTGCTTTGTATAACTAGCTGGGTATAAAAACCAGACGGGTTGCTGTAATTATTCTGTTTTGCTTCACAAAGTTGGACCCCCAGGATATATTTCCGGAGGCAATGAATATTATGCCCGGAGTGATATGTCGGACCCCACTATTTTGTGTGATGGCCAGTATTCACGTACGTCTATGATTAGTCATGTTTACATACGGGGGCATTTATTGACCGTCTCTATATCAAAGACGGTTGGTTTTCCTGGCCGTCTGAGGTCCTGAGGTCATTACAGCCGGCCTGAGCAGACCGGCTCTAAAGAAGCGTACATTAGAGACCCCGACATAGAGACGGACATTAAAACCGTCGAAGGTGACTCCCTGGGGCCGGCTCTAATGTGAGGTTCTGTACTAGTGCACACTCACCAAGGATTCTCTGAAAGTGCATGTGCCCTCATGTGTGGTTTTGGTAATTAATGACAATCTCTATGGACTAATGTTTGCATTGAGGTATCTTTATAGATCTTGTCCATGAAGAAAATTGGAGTTCATGTGTTGGACTCTAGAAGATTATATGATGATCAAGCTTCTATCCATTGGATTTATATGAAGAATGGTCATCTAGAGTTGAGCTTATTGCAAGCATGGCTTGGAAAAGAAGATTGAGTGAACATTCATGTTTATCTCCAAGTCATCATCTATATCAAGAGAAGAAGATGAAGTGCAAGTGGATAGATGAAGATGGAGCTAAGCGAGACTCTCCCATAACGGTGTATGGGGGAGTATTTGGAGAAGTCTTCATCAAGCATGTGCTAGCAAGCATAATCAAGAAAGGTGTTCCAACTTGAGGGAGTCAAGATCGGCATCATCTAGCTCAAGTGGAATGCGCAAGGCAAAGGTATGATCTTGATAGGGTTTCTATTTTACCGGTCTCATGATGTTAGTGGGAGACCGGGTTATAGGATAGACGGCGTACTATCAAGAGGGCTCTCAAGTGAGTAACTTGATCGCATCTTTGTGGAGAGGTCAAACCTTTGCATACTTGGCATATCATCTTTCTTGGTTCTTATTTGGCTTTTATCAATTTGAGAATTTAGAGCTTGTGTTCATATCCATACCAAGCTCTAGTTCATCAAAAACGGATTTCATTTGCATATCTTGTTGCGTTTTTTATGTTGGAGGTTTTACCGGTTTGTCTTTTCTAAGAGAGGTCAAACTCTCTCCTTGTGACTTCCTCCTCACATGATGGACTATGATGTTTCTCTGCATGATCTTGAAGAGCTCTTCATTGCGATTCCAACGAGCCCAAGATCATCGAAATCGGATTCCGGATGAAAAAGTTATTGCAGTTCTCATTTTGCTGTTTCTGTTAGTTTTCAGAAAACCGGATATTCCGATTTTGTATCAGAATATCCGACCCGCTCGACGTGAAAACGGCTAAGGACTTATTTTGTTCCTCTCGGATGTCAATCGGATATTTGGGGGCGGATATTTTCCAGGAGATCAGATAATCCTGTCAGTCGAAATATCCTATCCTAACTTGGATCAGATAATCCTATCAGTCGGAATATCCTATCCTAACTTGAATCGGATAATCCTATTTTCTCTGGCTGCAACGGCTCTTTTTCGTGGGGACCTATAAAAGGCCCCCCTTCTTCCCCAAAGTGAGTAGAGCTTCCAAGCACGAAATTGCCCCCCATTGTTGACCTCTTGAAGCTTTGATTTCTCTCTATTCCTCCATGATTCTTGCCTCAAATTAGAGGGAAAAGAGAGAGGAGATCTAGATTCACATTTCTACCAATCCATCTCTCCTCTAAGTGAGGGGAACCCTTTGGATCTAGATCTTGGAGTTCCATTTGTTGAGTTCTTCTTTATTATTCCTCTCTTCTCCCCCCATAAGCATTAGTTACTTTTGGTGGGATTTGAGAGTGAAGGATTTGAGCACTTGTGCTCTTGTCATTGCATTTGTGCATCGGTTTGTGCTCTCCGCGAGGATTCATGGAAGTGAAAGTTTGTGAACTTGTTACTCTTGGATCTTTGGACCCTAGATGCCATTGTGGTGGTTGAGACCTCTTATGGTCACTTGTAGCCGTTCGGGATCCCCCAATCCAGTTGTGGGTTGTGCCTCGAATTGTTGTTGTAAATGTTCCAGACTCCGCCTTGAAGGTTTCCGATAGTTGAAGGTAAACCAAACCTTAGTGGTGCGGTTCATCGAAAAAGAAGGTGAAGCCTTTGTGGCTGTTGAGCCATTGTGTTGGCTCACACCTCTCCAATGAGCCATTGTGTTGGCTCTTTACTTATGCACTTTACATTGTGATAGCCTTCGTGCTTGAAGTATTCTATATTGCTATCACTTTGTTGCTTGTCTTGCTTAGCATAAATTGTTGGTGCACATAGGTGAGTCTAGTATATTTAGATTGTTGGCTTGTTAATTTAAACACCTAGTTTTATTCCGCAATTATCAAGCATAAAACCGAAAAGGTTTTAATCGCCTATTCACCCCCCCCTCCCCCTCAAGGCGACATCCTTGTTCTTTCTATTGGTATCAGAGCCTCGGCTCTCTTTTTGGGCTTTACCACCTAGAGAGTAAAAATGTCGTTTAGAGATTTAGTGCACGATCCCACTTTCATATATGATGGCACAAATTATGATGTTTGGAAAATTCGCATGATGGCTCTTTACTTATGCACTTTACATTGTGATAGCCTTCGTGCTTGAAGTATTATATATTGCTATCACTTTGTTGCTTGTCTTGCTTAGCATAAGTTGTTGGTGCACATAGGTGAGTCTAGTATATTTAGATTGTTGGCTTGTTAATTTAAACACCTAGTTTTATTCCGCAATTATCAAGCATAAAACCGAAAAGGTTTTAATCGCCTATTCACCCCCCCCCCTCCCCTCTAGGCGACATCCTTGTTCTTTCTATTGGTAACAGAGCCTCGGCTCTCTTTTTGGGCTTTACCACCTAGAGAGTAAAGATGTCGTTTAGAGATTTAGTGCACGATCCCACTTTCATATTTGATGGCACAAATTATGATGTTTGGAAAATTCGCATGCTTAACCTTCTTAGGGACATATACCCAAATTTTAAGAGAATTGTAGATATGTGTTTTTCTCCTCCAAAGGATTCCCAAAAGTTATCTTTAGAGGATGAGGAAAACTCCTATCTCGATACTCTTGTATCTAATGGTCTTATCTATGTTGTGAGAGATGTAGTTCTTGATTCAATCATACCTTATCGGAACGCTCATGAGCTTCGGACTAAGCTTCAAGATAAATATGAAGTGTCCAACATTATTGAGAATCATTGTTCTCCTTCCACCTCCAGCCGTGACGAGTTCGCAACTTCTTCCACTTCACCAACATGTGATTTGTTACAAGGTAATAATATGGTGAGTGGTGATAGAAATTGCATTGTTGATGGTGAATCTTCTATTGACTATACTTCATCTCCATCTCATTGCAATGTTCTATCTTTGGACTTGAACACTTCTAGCACTCCAAATGTTTTACATGCTAGTGTTGCTAGTCCATGCATATTATGTAATAGTTGCTCAACTAAATCTCATGATGATATGCTTCCTATGTCTTGTTGCCATGAAATCAATTCTTCCATATCCTCTAGTATTTGTGTGGCTAACAATGTAGAGGAATCCCAACATTTGTTGGAACAAGACATGGATCCCATTGAAGCTTCAAGTATTATTCCATCATCACCTCCGGTTCTCACTTGTTCCTTATGGCTAGAGATTCGGAGGTATCTCCTACCTCAAATCCCAATATATCTTGTGATGATGTGGATGAGGATTCTTATGGAGAACATATTGATGTTGAATCCTTAACAAAGAAAGGTGAGATGGTATTTGGTGCTCTCCCCAAAGGTAGCACAGCTATCCCTTCTCTATGTGAAATCATTGCTTATGCTATTAAAAGTATGGAAATCATTGATGAGAGATATAAAATTGAGAGAGAGGATGCTATTGAAAAGGCCTCCTTAGAAAATGCTCTTTAGGAAGAACAAGAGTTTCGAGTGTCTCTTGAGGAGAAACTTGAATCTCTTGATGAAACAAATGATCTTATTATTGCTAAAATCATTAAGGAAAGAGATCATGCTATTGCTAAATATAAAGTGCTTAAAAAGGAAAAAGTTGAATTTGGTGTTGCCAATGCTAGACTAATTGAGGACATAGAGAGACTTGACAAATCCCACAAGGATTTAGAAAGTGAATACTCTCTCCTTATCAAGTCTCATGATCAACTCCAAACTCAACTATCTAAAAATGATGAGCTTGTCAAGTTGTCTTCTTCCATTTCTAATATTGATGATGCTAGTGCTACTAACTCTATTTCTCTTGAAGCATCTATTTTGAAGGAGAATGTTGAGCTAAGCGCTCAACTTGAGTTGCTAACCAACAAGTATAGGAAATTGGAAGAAAGTCATGAAAAGCTCTCTAGCTCTAATGAGGATCTTCTAGCATCCTATGCTAAGCTAAAGTTAGCTCATGAGGCTATTATGTCAAAGGTAACATCTTGTGAGCCTCATGTGGACAATGGCACAACTTCCTCTCACAATGCTTTATTTTCATGTGCTAGTCCCAGTAATTCTACATCACATACTATTGCTAAATCTTGTGATGAATCACCTTCCTTGCCTTGTTGCTCTAACAATGAAGCATCTACTTCCTCTAGTGTTTGTGTTGATACTAACCATGTAGAGGAATTAAAAGATGTCAAGGCCCAAGTCACTTCTTTGAAGAAAGACTTGGAAAAGCGTCATGTTGAGAGGTCCACACTTGACAATGTGTTGAGTGTTCAAAGACGCCCCAATGATAAGAGTGGACTTGGATTCAACTCCAACAACAAGAACAAGTCCAAGCCTATCAAGAAGAACAAGGACCAAGAACAAGTCAAGGATTTGGCCAAGATTGTTTGCTTCAAATGCAAAGGTGAAGGGCACCATGTTAGATCTTTCCCTTTGAAGAAGAAGCCTTTTAGTGAGAAGCAACAAGGGAAGCAGCCTCAAGTTAAAACTCAAGTTCCTCAAGATAAAGCAAGGCCCCTTCCCAAGAAGAATCAAGCTACCCCTCTTCAAGTCAAGATTCCAACTAAGAAGAAATGAGGAAGCCAATGTTGCTACATATGCCGTGAGAAGGGCCACTTTGCTTCTTCATGCACTAATGGTACCTTATCCAACCCCATTATAATTGATGATATTTATTCTCTTCGGAAGGATAAGGTTGGCAATGTGTTTGCCAAATATGTTGGTGCTCAAAGTGGTGTCAAGAAAAGCACCATTTGGGTTGCCAAGCCTATTGTGACTAACCTCTTAGGACCCAACTTGGTTGGGGACCAACAAGCTAAAATTTGATCAATAAGTGTTGTTGGAGGGCATTGGAGACTTGGCTATATCATGAAGAATTAAGGGATCTTCATCAATTATATTCTCTCAAGCCAAGTCATTTGGATTATATTTTTCTATCTCTTATCCAATGTTCCTCCTTGCGGTAACTTGTGCTTATATCATATATACATTGAAAGTTGCTTGCACCCTTACACGTGTTAGGTTTTGTACCTTGCTAGTGTGTGTATGTGTTGTGCTCTCTACTTACTTATCTTGAGTAATCAAGTATGTGTATGTTGGTTTGCACACAATTTACTTGTGTTGAGCCTTATTGCTTTTATTTGATATCTTATCTTGTTGGCTCTCCTTGTTGAGAGATTAATGGACTATCCCATTTTGGGGGAGTAATATGCTTCGTGCACTTCACCCTCCTAAAATATGTATACATGATGAATACCACTTAGTGTTGATATATCAATATTATCTACTCTCTATGTGGTATGTCATTCTCATGATAAATTCAAATTCTATAATGTCCATTAATTATCTCTAGTTGGTTTTGTTTGCCTCGTGTTTTAAAAAAATTGGATTATCCACATTATGGGGGAGTAATAAGCTATGTGCATATTACAAGCCTAGAAAATGTGAACATGTGAGGTTTTGCCACCTAGAAGTGATTTTGTTAATAATCTTATTCCTATGTGCCATGTTGCTCAAACAAGTTCCATATTTGATAAAATGATTTTGTTTAATCACTTTTTTGGATCTTGTTTGTGATGGACATTCTTGGTATGGCTTTCCCCAAATTTGTTCGCATATATCTTTTTGGGAAACCGATTGCTTCAAGCTACTCTTTGTAGTTGCTTTGCATGATCGCGTGAATTTTTGAAGCTATCAAGAATACCTATCTTTTTAAGCTTTGGTCTTTAAATCTTATCTTTTGTCATACGCTTATTTGTTGTGAAATTGGTCTTCAATATGATTCCTATAAACCACCGAGAAATATCTCTATATACTCCTTGTCCTTGACAAGTGATACTCATATGTGTGGTGAAATTTGTGGACCATCTTCACTTTGGCTCTTGCTTTGAATTGCCTTATTTCTATTGCCAAGGATTTGGTTTGATGTAACTCCTCTTGTCTTCCTTGTATCTTTTGAATCGCTTTGCTCTACTCAAATTTTGTTTTGTGTTTTCTTGTTTTAGGAAAAGCAATGATCCTATTCTAGTGCATTTACATTCAAAGTCATACTTCTAGATAATGCACTATTCTTGGGAAAGCTATCCTACATTGAGTAGAACATCATTCTTTAAATTGGCAATCTCTATGGACGAATGTTTGCATTGAGATATCTTTATAGATCTTGTCCATAAAGAAGATTGGAGTTCATGTGTTGGACTCTAGAAGATTATATGATGACCAAGATTATATCCAATGGGTTTATATGAAGAATGGTCATCTAGAGTTGAGCTTATTGCAAGCATGACTTGGAAAAAAAGATTGAGTAAACATTCATGTTTATCTCCAAGCCATCATCGATATCAAGAGAAAAAGATGAAGTGCAAGTGGATACATGAAGACGGAGCTAAGCGAGGCTCTCCCATAATGGTGTATGGGGGAGTATTTGGAGAAGTATTCATCAAGCATGTGCTAGCAAGCACAATCAAGAAAGGTGATCCAACTTGAGGGAGTCAAGATCGGCATCATCTAGCTCAAGTGGAATGCGTAAGGCAAAGGTATGATTTTGATAGGGTTTTTATTTTACCGGTCTCATGATGTTAGTGGGATACCGGGTTATAGGATAGACGGCGTACTATCAAGAGGGGCTCTCAAGTGAGTAACTTGATCGCATCTTTGTGGAGAGATCAAACCTTTGCATACTTGGCATATCATCTTTTTTGGTTCTTATTTGGCTTTTATCCATGTGAGAATTTAGAGCTTGTGTTCATATCCATACCAAGCTCTAGTTCATCAAAAACGAATTTTATTTGCATATCTTGTTGCGTTTTTTATGTTGGAGGTTTTACCGGTTTGTCTTTTCTAAGAGAGGTCAAACTCTCTCCTTGTGGCTTCCTCCTCACATGATGGACTATGATGTTTCTCTGCATGATCTTGAAGAGCTCTTCGTTGCGATTCCAACGAGCACAAGATCATCGAAATCAGAGTCCGGATGAAAAAGTTATTGCAGTTCTCGTTTTACTATTTCTGTTAGTTTTCAGAAAACCGGATATTCTGATTTTGTACCGGAATATCCGACCCGCTCGACGCGAAAATGGCTAAGGACTTATTTTGTTCCTCTCGGATGTCAATCGGATATTTGGGGGCGGATATTTTCCAGGAGATCGGATAATCCTGTCAGTCGGAATATCCTATCCTAACTTGTATCGGATAATCCTATCAGTCGGAATATCCTATCCTAACTTGAATCGGATAATCCTATTTTCTCTGGCTGCAATGGCTCTTTTTCGTGGGGACCTATAAAAGGCCCCCTTCTTCCCCAAAGTGAGTAGAGCTTCCAAGCACGAAATTGCTCCCCATTGTTGACCTCTTGAATTCCTCCATGATTCTTGCCTCAAATTAGAGGGAAAAGAGAGAGGAGATCTAGATCCACATTTCTACCAATCCATCTCTCCTCTAAGTGAGTGGAACCCTTTGGATCTAGATCTTGGAGTTCCATTTGTTGAGTTCTTCTTTGTTCTTCCTCTCTTCTCCCCCCATAAGCATTAGTTGCTTTTGGTGGGATTTGAGAGTGAAGGATTTGAGCACTTGTGTTCTTGCCATTGCATTTGTGCATCGGTTTGTGCTCTCCACGAGGATTCGTGGAAGTGAAAGTTTGTGAACTTGTTACTCTTGGGTCTTTGGACCCTAGACGCCATTGTGGTGGTTGAGACCTCTTGTGGTCACTTGTAGCCGTTCGGGATCCCCCAATCCAGTTGTGGGTTGTGCCTCAAATTGTTGTTGTAAAGGTTCCGGACTCCGCCTTGAAGGTTTCCTATAGTTGAAAGTGAACCAAACCTTTGTGGTGCAGTTCATCGGAGAAGAAGGTGAAGCCTTTGTGGCTGTTGAGCCATTGTGTTGGCTCACACCTCTCCAACGAGACGTACTCTCCTAAAAAGGAGGAACTCGGGAATACATCCTCGTCTCCGCGTCTCGGTTATTTCTCTACCCGAGCTCTTTACTTATGCACTTTACATTGTGATAGTCTTCTTGCTTGAAGTATTCTATATTGCTATCATTTTGTTGCTTGTCTGGCTTAGCATAAGTTGTTGGTGCACATAGGTGAGCCTAGTATATTTAGGTTGTTGGCTTGTTAATTTAAACACCTAGTTTTATTCCGCAATTATCAAGCCTAAAACCGGAAGGCGACATCCTTGTTCTTTCACTTTTAATGCATATGTATCCAATACTCCCTGAACAAGTTTGCCCGAGTCCTATCACCAAGTGCAAAATGTAAATTCGGTTTGTTTCACTTTTAATGCATATGTTGAGTAATTCTTTACTTGGAGTCGTCCACTATTTTGTATCAGCAACTTGAGATAATGCCATTTAGATTGGCTCATTATTGGAGAATATTGAAGGGGGTACTCGCCTAAAAAAATGATAAGGGGAAGGGCAAATGTGTTGATGACAAGTAGATACACCATGGGAAACAAAAGGGGTGATTGGCTCATTCCCGAATTTGTGATTATTTTGTAATGAATTTGTGTTGAATTTATGATGAATTTCGGATGAGTGGATTTAGTCTGCGTGCATGTGTTTGCATATTTTGAGGGTTTGGATATAGGGGTGTGGTTGCCCAGGCGGATATATGGGGTTTGACCGGCCCCTGTCCTCGGACACGTCCGAACAAAGATATGGGGGTTTGATTTAATCTACCACGTCGGACTTGCATTAGTTAGTACAATACTTCATAGTGTAATACAACAGTAGAATAGGAAAATACTGTAATAAAAGTATTTGATGTAAGTAAATTAAATTAGTATGATAGAAGAACATGTCAAAAAATGAAACTTTTATTAAAACAACACTGAAATGATTGTTCGCCAACCGCTAGTATCTTGTTCTCCAACTATCACATTCTTCCAAGTATCCACACCTTCCATGAAATAACTCCAAACACTTGATGTTCAAAGTTTATGAATCTGTATAGCTAGTATATATTTTGTAATTGTTTAGTATATTTGTCACATGATACAGAAGTTATTAACTAGGGTTTGTTTTTGGACATAGATACTTTTTGCATTCTTTTTGTCCTTTAGGGAGAGGTGAAAGGCAGAGGAAATGGCGTTGATGCAGAGGCATGAAGGACGTAGGAGCGGGGCCCGTCTACGGTGAGTGAAGCACGCGTCAATGGTTTTTTGTTTTATTTTGTGGAGTAACATCTAAAATAGGTGCTTCCGATTAGTTTATAATCGATGTAATAAACTAAGGTGACGATCAATATTTTGTAATTGTTGCCCATATAATCGTGGGCACCGGTATAGGAAACCATTACCGTAGGGCCCTCACAATTGTGGCAGGTTTCTCGCCACGGAGTCCATCTCCTTTACTAACGATGCTTGTAAAACATGTCCTTAGTATCAGTTATACATTAGTGTTGGATCATGCTGCAAGTAAATGAGTGCTTCAGGGTGAGAACCTATGTTCTCGTGTTCACATGCTGGTTCCGGTGATATTTATGTATATGTTTGCTATTTTGTTGAAACTTTTGTCGTGTAGCCTGATCACATTAAGTGTTGTTAATCTGGTCTCTGTTTCCATGTGTAGGTTAGAAGAGTAACAGGTAGTCCAGTAAAGAAGAAGAGTGTCGTGCAGTTGTATTGCCGGTTGCGGGGTATCCCGTCCTTTTGTAGGACGTTTGGTGTCAATGTCTTGAATGTCATTTGAACATAGTTTTGATGGGGCATTCCAAGATGAAACCGGAAAGATAATTATCCCATTGTGTGAGAATATCTTCAAGGTCCATGATCATGACCCGAGTATAAGGGTGTGCATCAGCAATCTAGATGAGATAATAAATCAACGAACCCCTATCCATATGTTGACACGTTGGGCTGATTATGATGTGCTTATGTCATGTACGATTATCTTAGCAATGTTATGTATGATAATTGCTAAGTTTTTTTGTTGCGAATATGATAATTGCTAAGTTAGAGGAAAGGGAAATGAAAAATAGATGTACGCCTTGTCTTTTAACCATATCACAATGTTTGAAGCATGCGAACATTAACTTTTAGAGATAGTACGCAGAGATAATAATCCATTGTATAACATTTTTTTTAACAAGGGGAAGGACCCCGAAGGGTCCAGACTGCATTACTCGGTGGGGTTACACTTTACATCAAGGACCTCAAAGAAAAAGAAAATTACATCCAAGTCCTTGGACTTTACAAAAAGGACCTTAACAAATGAAAAAGGAATGCAATTCGATCCTTCTCCACCGAAATCAGGTAGCTCGACGCAGCGGCCGTCGGCGCCGTCGCCGGGGACGAGACCACTTGGAGACGGTGCGACGATGGGAGCCGCAGCGGAACTGAGGAAGGGCCTCCGCACTGGCTCGCCGGCCTGGAGGTTGAAAACGCTGTGACGCAAAGAACGCCACAGCACGGAGCGGCCCCTTCGGCCATGGAAAACAGAGGCGCAAAATCGCCGCTGTTGATGATCTCCGCATGACGCAGTCGCAGAAATCCCCCGTAGAGCTTCGGATCCAACGAGCCGTCGCTTCTCCTCGCATCCACTGCGACATAGAAGACCCAACCCTTCTTCTCCAGAAACTCCACGAAGCTTAGCTCCCCACCGACGCGCGAGATGCATGAATCCGCCAGTCAAATCTGCACTTTTGCAAGCCAGAGGAGGTAGATCGGAATAGATGCAGTAGAGAGCTAAGGATTCGGCCTTATGGAAGCCGCCAGATCTTCTCTTCTTCATGAGCTTCGACCTCCGAAGCACATCATCCAGAAGACGAAGAACAAGCCGAGGCCAGGGCTGGCCGAAAAGCCCCAACTCAAAGCTTCCTCTGCGAACCTTATTTGGAGAGATGTGCGCCTCCATCATCTTCGCATGCAGCGCCGTCTGCCACCGGCGAGCTGCAGCAAGGAAGAAGAAGGCAACGGCGCAGCGGATCTGGCCGCCGAGATCTGCCGACCTACTCTCAAGCAACGCCATAGAGGCAAAACCTAGCACTATGGCTAAACTAAACCTACACCTACTATCTACAATCCGTGATGGGCATCCTCGTCCACGCCGGCCGGCAACGTCGCCGGAGAGGAGAGGGGAGAGAGCCGGAGAAAAGCGGCGGTGGCGGAAGTCGACTCTCAACGAGAGCGGAGGGGTGGGAGAGCGAGCACGGATCCGATAGGCTGCTCTCCTCAAACTATCTCTTTGTAATCCATTGCATAACATGTTCTTTTGTTTCGTCCTACAATGTCCAAGATAAGACTACCATATCAAACATTGTAGAGACATGTGTGCTGAACTGCTGATAAGGCTTGTTTGCGCCCCCTTCCAACTCAACACGTCGCCGGCCGGGCGGTTTCCCTACCACAGGTTTCTACGCGTAGGAATATATCTGTGGACGTATCAACGTATGTCATGGTCATGTCAGGACCCACAGCCGAAGGACAATCTAGTTGCACGGACTATATAGTATATGTCATGGTACGTGCGTGTAGGATAGGATAATCTCTAGAACGTTGTTGCGTTTGAATTATTGGTGGTGTAGTTGAGTACAATATTGGTAGTAATATATTTTTCGCTTTCAAGTTTGACCTTGGCCAAAGAGTCGGCCTCAACACTCTCGTCTCATTCCGCTGTCGTTTCGCTTGTGCTATACAGTACATATATATCTAGAGACTAGAGAGTCCACAAACTGTTCTCTTGTTTCTGAGAACATTTTTCCAAGTGGTACATGCGCATGATCGATGCGAAGACCATGAAGCAACAAAGCTGCCGAAAAATAGCGATGTTTGCAGGATCTCACTCTCTCGTAAAATACCTTGCAGAGTTGGAGTGATGGTTCACCGGATATGCCTTTTTTTGCCGACTTGTTCTCTGGAAGATGTGATATATGTGGCGAATCTGTGCAGTTCGTGCCTGTCATCTTCGACTCTTAGTATTTAATTTGCACATGGAAACAAAGTTGTCCCGGCGTTTGGATCTTTCGAATATGCTTATATTTGGGCAAAATTAAACTAGCTAGCACAGCACGTATCTACTTTGCTAGCTCCTCCCTTGTGTAGTTGTGTTCGGAATTGAGAAAATAACTAGGTATACTCTCTCCCTCGCAGAATCGTTAATCGCTCTCTCCCTCGCCTACTAACAAATGGCCCTTGCAAAACTCTCCATTACTTCATTTGATAAACTAATAATCGGTCTCCGTCACGGCCAGGCCTGATATATAATAACGACGATGTGCAGTCGGCACTGCCATCCTTGTCCGGAAAAAGATTCATATATATATATACATGAATGATGATTACTATGACATGGTGGTATTATCGACGATCGATCCTCCAAGATGCTCATGTCATTTTCTCGTTAATTAATCAGAACAGTCCATCCATCATGCACGAGTGTTTGGCTGCAAATGAGAGACACTCATCATACCACTTCGATCCGGGAAGAAGAAATCTTGACGTGTTTGTGTTCCGTACACTCTTGATGAATGCATGCTATTGCTAGCTCGCCCTAAAGCTTGTACATCGAGTCCAAGAAATGCCTCTTTTTTTTCTACGAGGTCACATGTGGTCTCGTCATCAAGGGATGACCAGCTAACAGTTTCCCTGCATGTCCACGTTGCCGCCACGTCAACCTGATAAGGACGTGCCTCTTGTTTCATGGAGCATATAGGTCGTTTATCTACTCGATCAAGTGGAGAAAATATCGCTCCCGAGAAACCAATGGCATCTCCTCGCTACAACAACAGGAACGTTGTATATATGCACGGTCTGTGCCTTCAACTTAAGATCTCTTCGTGCTATATAGAGTTACACGCGCTAGCCTAAATACTAAGAAGGTCAAACTGATAGAGAAAGATAGGTATATTAACACAAACTTCTTTTTTCTTCACAATTTTCAGCATCCTGCCGCCGCGGGCTGTGGCGTAGAAAGACGACCGAGCAGAGTGGAATTACATGAAACGAGGTCGTCATGTGCCAGAAATCTGACTTTGCGTTTGCATGTGTCCGGCGGTTGTCTTTTGCGCGGAAGACGTTCATTGTCGAGTGTCGACTTAAGGTGGCACCAGTGTTGTTTCTTCACGCCGAGCCATGTGTCCTAGGTAAAAAAGAATTAAATAGCGGGCTATTACATTTATCGGCGCCGTCAGAAGCACTACGGGAAAGACTCAAGATGCCGACGACCAGGACCTACGTCGATGGCCAAATGTCGGGGCCGTCGGCATAGACCCCGACCAGGCCAGTCTAGATCTTTTCTTTCTTTTTTTTAGCTACGCCGACGGCATGCCGTCGGCCTAGTTTTTTTTTTTTTTTTTTTGAGCCGTCGGCCTAGCTCTGTTTTTTTTTTTACTTACTCATCATTTTGAGCATAACTTTTACATTGGAACTCGGATTTCGATATTCTTTAGCTCGTTTCGAAGAGGGGCTCCGGAGCGTCGGACACTACACCATGGTAGGAACTTGCCAACACATTTCTGTAGGGAAAGGCATAGCTATACCCACAAAACAACTGTCGGTGTATGTATGGAGCTATCCCGACACATTGTGTGTTGGCAGAGAAGGAGATATGCCGACCTACCATCTGTTGGTATAGACTTAGCTACAGATTATGTGTCGGCATCTATATAGCCAACTGCTCAACTGTCGGCAGATGTTTACGCAGGCAGCGAAAGTGTCGGCGTAGGTCTGCACGTGGCGGACAACGAGCAACGCTCAGTATCGCGGGAGAATAGGCGCGCGATTGGAAAATTTCGGAGCGAAACTGGAGGACTTAGGCGCGAGATTTCAGGGACAAGTATCGAAAGACCTTATCCTCTCCCACCGGATCTCAAATAGTATCCCCTCTCCAATCTGGGCGCCCAGCTCCCTTCCTCAGATCCCGCCGCCCACCGCCACCGCCGAGGGACCGACGCCTCGCCATCTCCGTCCACCGCCTCGCTCATATTCCCACCACCAGCGCCCCTGGTCCACCACATCCTGGCCGCCTACAACCCTAACCCTACTGTCGCCAACTCCCCTACTTAGGCAGCCGCCTCCACATCGCCGGCCTGCGACAGAGGCTCCTACTCTGTCCCTGTCCTTGCCGATCACCGCGTCGACCAGGAGCTAGGGACGGGACGCCGCCCTGACTTCCCCGACCACGGCACTACCTCCCAGCGATGGGACGCCGCCCGCAGTCACCGGACAACTCGGTGGCCTCTCCCGCTACAGGATGCCTCCCCCATGCCCTGGCAGGCCGCTACCCCCCGAGCAGCGGGACGCCAGCTCCTTGTTTTTCAGGAGGGAAGCACGCAAACTGTGAGTCATCTCTCCGCCTGCCCCTGCCCCCATACCTCTCCCCGGCGTCATGTGTTGCTCTTAGTACAAATTGTTTGGGAGAACAGTAGTTCGAGCTAGTCAGTAGAGGATTTTTATCGATCTCGTGGTTAGGTAAAACTGGCTAGTCAATAGAGTATTGTAATGTTTATTTATTTCCCTTTAGTATCATGAAAGCTGTGATGATTGAGATTCGATTTTTGTATTGATAATATATGTTGCTATTGTTGAAGGTGTGTTACAGATCCTGGTGTTTTGATCATCAGTTTATCAGTAAAAGTCTACTCGTGAATGATAAGTTGTTTGTGACTTCATGCTGCTCAAGAAAGGTTCGGCTAAATATGTCTTGAGTTTTTTATTTGCATAGTTGCAGATTTCTTTTGATATTCTAATCACCAACTGAAATTAGTTATAGAGTATAATCTTTGCTTACGTTTAAGTACAAGAGATGTGCATAGTTCTACAATATACAAGATTTTCTTAGACTCGAATATTGGTTTGCAGTAAACATATTTGCTAAAATAGATTTTGTTATACTTTATAGGTACGTCCAAGCTGACCCTGCAATTCACAGACGATTATCCCAACAAGCCACAAATTGTTCAGTTTGTCTGAAGGAGCTTTTCACCCGAATATTTAGTTATTTTTATGTTTTTTTCAGTAACTGAAATTCTAAACCATTCTCAGAGTTTGAAGCCTTCAAGGTCTGACATATATTGGTTTAATGTTTCTGTTATCTATTCAGTTTATGGAGAAGGAAGCATCTGCTTGGATGTCTTACTGAACCAGTAGAGCCTATATATGATGTTGGAGCAATATTGACCTCTGTCCAGGTATTTAGTCCATCTCTCTTATTGTACCTATATATCCATTTGTTAGCTTAATTTTGTTCCACTACTTCTTATGGGTTAAAGTTAACTTGCAATAGACAATCTGTCATATAAGTAACATGCCACAAATAAATAGCTACCAGTGACTAGTTTGATCGTACATATGCCAAGTTAGCAGCTGCAGCCTTTTTCCTTTTTATTGTGGATGGAAATATTATGTGCCTCCATTTACTTCAAATATAATTGTTCCATGGACTATCTCTCTTGGATAGTATCTACACGGTAGACTTACTAATTTCGGTTGTGTTCTGCTTGGCTGGGTGCTTGTTTTAATGCAATTGTGCAGTCTTATACTTCCTTTTGACTATCTCAACGTGGCTAAGATGCTTAAATAAGACATTTGTTGTATTTAATAGCAATATCGGTCCATTGAATCTCATCTTGATGAACAAGATAAACCACAAAAAACCACTGCATCTTTTAACATGTCCTTGAACCTTTCCATTTTACTTCGTGACTTTGTAGGGTATGTACAAAAGGCAACCATGTTGTACAGCATAATATAATCGAATTGATGATTTAACTTGTTCTATTTTCAGCATGATTCTTTTCAGCAATGCATGCTTTATTGGTATACTACTTCCCGCTAGTTACAAGGGTCACACACTTATGATTCATTGGTTGTTTCTGTCCTTTTTTTCAATGGGCAGGTAGCTAGATTTTCTCAAGTAGTGCATGCATTTTCCTTTTGGATGTTCATATATTGAATCAATTGACCTAGTTGACAGTAGATGCCATAGGATCGATATTTCATTTTGTTTATATATATTGAATCACAGCCTTGCTTACTGTGCACTTGCAGCGAGATTTCGCTATTGTTGGACAAGCAACTAAACCTCACTTGTTTTACCATATATGTGCTGAATTTCGCTTTGTAAAGAGATGCCTATAGGATATTTCATTTTTTTAATATATTGAATCAAAGACTAGCTTCTTGTACACTTGTAAATAGATGCCGTGTCTGCTATAGTTTTTGGTCATTTAGCAATATTTGAAAGCACTAGAGTATGACAATTTTGTGTGATCAATTTGCAGGTACTTTGCCTCACATGGATGTCATGACTTTGAAGTGGTTTGGACCAATGTGTGTCTGAAGTGTCATTGACCAGCAACCTTGTGCTCGTGGAAGTGACAAGCAGAAATCTTTGTTGTATTTTTCTAATCTATAGGCCAGAATCTTTAGCTATTTATATAATAAGTAGGCCAAAACAGTAGCTATGTCAAGAAGTGGATGTTTGTGTACGTGTGATCAATATATTGATGATATTTGTGGATATATGTACTTGTGCGATGTTTGTTGCTCTACTTTTTTGTAAATTGTTCATGATATATGGATTTTGATATCGATGTGATATTGGAGCAATATATATACACAATGTGTGTTTGGTTGTATGCAGGTGTAGCAACAGAATTAGGGTCGTCAAAAAGTATACCTACATCATTGGTGTCGGCGTTGCTATGGTGTCTCTGGACAGATTAAGTGTCGGCATAGGTAGTGCACACCAACAGCGCAAGTGTCGCCATAGGTGTGCTGGTCACCGACATGCTATCTGTCGGCGTAGGTGTGACAAATGGCGACATAAAGTCTGTCGGCATGTTAATTATGTGTCGGCGAAACTTTCACCGACTGCTTTTGCCCCGACTCTTTATCTTCTGTCGGCGTATCTCTTCCCAACTGATTATGTGTCGGCATAGGGGGCCTTTGCCGACAGATCCCGTGGTGTAGTGGGAATCCAACCAAAAGTTAGGTGATGCCATACCAAGTGGGTACAAGTGTGTTTTGGGTTGTAGATGTCCAAGATTCCACTCCGGGATGTTACCGGCTTCACCATCATCAGTTTCTCTCTAGTGAGTTTCTGGACTTACAGCTGGAAACTCCCACTTCGGTCGAATTGGAGGGAATCTTGTGAAGAGTTGGGTTATAACTTTGTTTTGGGACTTCCTAGGGTCCACCCTAACACAACCAAGCAAAGAGTTGCACTTTTCTACCCCATTTTGACGCCGGTACCGGCTGTAGTTGTATAAGCCTGGTTTTTTCTCCAGCGGGGCTAGGTTTTCACCGGAGAGGGGTTCCGGAGCGTCAGGATCCCACCACAAGCTTGGGGGTGCCATACCATGTGTGTACAAGTGTGTTATGGGTTTTGGATGGCAAAGATTGCACTCTGGGGTGTGACCTGCTTCACCGGCATCCACTTCTCTCTAGGGAGTTTCATGACTTATAGCCTGAAAGTCCCAGATCGGACAAACATGAGGAAATCTTGTCAAGAGTTGGGTTATACCTTTGTCTTGTGACTTCCTAGGGCCTAGCCTAACACAACCAAGCAACTAGTTACACTTTGCTACCCCATTTTGACGCCGGTACCAGTTGTATTCGTATAAGTCTAGTTTTTCTCCAACGGGGCTAGGGTTTCACCGGAGTGGGCTCCGGAGCGTCGGGTTCCCACCACAAGCTAGTGGGTGCCATACCATGTGTGTAAAAGTGTGTTATGGGTTTTGGATGGAAAAGATTGCACTCCGGGGTGTGACCTGCTTCACCGGTATCCACTTCTCTCTAGGGAGTTTACATGCACTTATAGCGTGATAGTCCCCGATTGGACAAGCCGGAGGGAAACTTGTCAATAGTTGGGTTATGGATGATATAGATGTCATATTTGGATTTCTCTCATTTTTCTAATCGATTAAGACATATTATTTGTCAAATTTTGATTTACGGATTTGTAGATATGAATTGTTCAATATTAAATGGAAAAAGACAAATAAGTTAATTATTATTTGAATTCAAGAATATTTTAATTCAAGATTATTATTAATGATTCATTTCTTTTTATTTAAATAATTATTCGGATTCATAAAATAAAGGTGTGTGACATCATAGTGCATGGGTTAATAGGATTGATAGGATAATATTGTCAGTAAAGCATATGTTATTTCTAGGTATCTCATAGGGAAGGAACTAAAAAGTTAAGCGTGCTGGGGCTGGAGTAGTCTGAGGATGGGTGACCTGTGGGGAAGTGTTAGTAGAACCGGGTAATTAAGATTGGAATTAAGAATGCTTAGAGATAAATGTGTCTCTAGTGCGATTAAGTGGTTAAACAATTCAAAAAAAATTAGGAAAAAAAATTTGAAAAAAAAATTTAAACAAAATTCTGCCAATTCATAGGCCGACGACAGCTAGGCTACGCCGACAGGGGGATACACTGACGGCCACCGTCGGCCTACCCCTACGCCGATGGTTTTCAGCCTTTCCCCGACGGCAGGGGCCGTCGGCGTCTTGCCTGTTTCCCGTAGTGAAGCTATGACAAGCTATAATGAACCTAGGTCCCATTTAGCGTTCCTCTTGAGTAATGAATTTTTTGAAAAAAATAAGCATACAAGAAAGTATCAAATATTATATATCACGTATATTTGACACACATATTCCGTAACTAAGATTTGCATCAATGCTTCATGTATAGATAAAAAAAAAAGAAATAATAGGATAGATGGGTGGCTTTATGAAACTCATTTGCATCCTTCCTTTGACTTCAGCAGTTTAGCGGGATTTAGCAGACTATTAGCGTCATTTTCAATTTAACGTTAAAAGTGTATAACTTTAGTCGGACGGCTCGGGAAAGATCTATAGCGGGCTATTTAAACTCATGGTTCTAGGCCTTACGAACCCAGTTTAATTTGATCCAAACAAGGATTGATGAGATGGTTGCTTCTCTCGCATGGGCTGAAATGAAAACGAAAACCAAGGAAAGAAGACCACATCCTGAACCTGAACTCCATCTCCACATCCTGACAGTGAAGTTTTACTAATGGAAACAGCCACTAAACAGACAACTAAAACGGGAATTAAAATAGTTTCTCATTTACACGTACATGTCCAGTTAGTCACAGACATTTTCTGCATTCAGTATCCAGCTGGAAAAACGACTAATTTGTGGATGAGAATAACCGACGGTTTCAGCAACAGTCTCGCGTCATAACTTGATAGTCTGATAGATACCACCGCTGCAGTTGGCAATGACAGGAAATTTTTCTTCCCTTGGAAACTGCAGCAAGATGACGAGAGCAATTCGAGTGGCGCACCTGGTCAATGACGCCGTGCAGTACACGGAGCTGACCTCCTCCAGGGGCGGACCTAGAGCAAAATCAACCCGGTGTCATTGTATGAGACATGCAGATTTTTTACCTAGAGTTAGGGGTGTCACACACTAAAAAAAGTAAAAAATATAGCAAGGAAATGGGATTTTACCCGGTGTCCTGTGACACCTGCTAGCATAAAGTAGGTACGCCCCTGACCTCCTCCACGTACGGGTGCAATGCAATAGATCTTCAGATAGAGAAAATAAAGGTTCATCAGGGACATGGCAAAGAAAAAACATTGTTTGTGACCTGTGCAAAAAAGATAAAAAACAATCGAGTACAAAGTCATTTTGATAACACCGGATTTGTCTTTTTTGCACATCCCACAAAAAAAGTCTTTTCTTTGTGAAACTTTTTGTGCTACAATAAAATGTCATCTAGTATATCTGAAAATTTTATTTAGAATTTTTTAACATTTTAAAAATATTTTTTGAGTAGTGGATGTATCTAGACCTACGAGCCGATATGGATTTCCCGTTCAGAAGCTTCTCCATTAAAATGCAGAGGGAGATGGAGCACGCAATAAACGTACAGAGCCTGAGAAAAGAAAATGCTCACCTCAGTACCTCACATCCTTCTCAAAGAGCAGTACATTTGTGGGTTACATGTACTTTTTTTTTTTGAACTGGGGTTACATGTACTTGAAATGCTGTTAAGCTGATCGCCAAACGACGGAGATATGGGTCTGAAAACGTTGGAACTAAAAAGAACAAGGGCACTATATTTCTTGAACAAACCATCTGATCGCCTTCATTACAAAAGATCTTTACATGTATTCTCTCTACAAAAGCTATGGTGACAACAACCGACAACATCACAACAAAAGAAGAAGGAAGAATGATCATTAACCACAAGACGGAAGAAGCAGGGGCAACAACAAATCAGGGCCATATTATGGGCAGCTTTAAAATTAGAACAACCAGATACATTTTTTTTCCATGGTTACTTAATGTCGTCTTGGGTTTGCACCCCGTATCGTAACACCGTGTAAAAATTTGGTAAACCCGAGAAAGTTCAGCTTGCCATCAGTTTTTCTGATCCAATCTTGCACGATCGAATAGTGAGTTGGAGCAAGATTTAGTTCCTGTACACGAGGAGGGAGGTCAGGTTAACCACTATACCATAAGAGAAACAAAAAATAAGCTTTCTTTTATAGGTTCTCAATTCAGGATGCAGCACAAAGATCACCCTCACAAGTCTGAACTGAGGTAAATGCTCTGTCAAATTACTGCGATCCTACATACCTGTGCCAACTCCTCAACTGATATGACTCGGTTGCCCTCCTGTTCAAAGTGCTGGAAAGATGTTCCAGCAATCTCCTCCCACCTGTCCAGAGCCTCAAGCTGGTAAGGGCTGATAGCTGCAGCACAGAACTCTTCAAAGTCCATACTCCTGTACGCAAGTGGTTCCAACTGATAGAGAAACAATGACGACATCAGCAACTTTAACTACCAACTATACAAATGTTATCAGATAGATGGAAAAGAAGTTCTAAACGAGATCAACAACTTTAAACTACCAATTGAACAAAGGACTGAGAACAGGATAACTAAGAACTTCCCTTGCTAGTCAAGCTCCATATTACATGCAACATACATAACTAGATGAGAAGGAAACTAATTCAAAATTGTTGAAAACGAAATTCACTCTCTATAGAAGCCCCAATGATGTTAGTTTGTCAAGTATGTTCTATGATAACTTTGCATGTCTTCTACTTCAAACACAAGCAACAGATTATTATGTGACATTAGTAGCATAGCGAGAGAAACCAAAGAACTAAACCATCCATTGTGTACGGTCAGTACTGACAGATCCTTACCGCATGCAAAAACTCAAGAATTCTTGATTCCTTCATCGCATCAGTCAAATACCGCGTTAGAGCCTGGACAAGACCATGAAACACTACTATTAGATGGAGACGATATATCATGACATTTCGTCAGAAGCAAGAACATGTGTTCCACGTATCATCTTTATGGCGTGGACCCTATGATGATCTTTATAAGACGTAGTCTCTAGAATTGATCTCCAAATGATAATTTTATTCATGATATTGTAAATAAGTACAAATCATGATCGCACTGAAGTACTCAAATACGAATCTAGCGCCATTACTCATGTATCACTAAAACTCTATACTGTTGGAGTGACGGATGTTAACAGATTGCAACATTTAGTGGCAAATAAACAGTGATCAGCAAAGCATGATAAACTCACCGTTCGAAAATTATCAAGTGTCACGACTCCATCTCTAGGCTCAAGCAGCTTAAACTGTAACCTAAGATACAAGAGTTCATCGTCCTTTAAAGCCTTCGATAATGCCTGAGGTACAAAGCTAACTGTTAGAACCTTTAGATTGTCAATAACAGCAAAAATTCAGCTCATGGTACAATTTGCACAACTTGCTGGTACAAATTCATACAAAGGAGTTCCACGGCGAAGATTCAAACAGTTTCTACGTAAGACGAATAGAAGTAGCATCCGACATACCCCATATGAACAAAAGCATGCGATCATAAACTGAAAGATAAAATTCATTGTATCGGCAAAGAGCTTAGCTAGCACACATAAATAAAGGAAAGAGGTTCCCACTGCCACGCTGTCACACTGACATGCATGAGTGGGACCCCCCCCCCCCCCCCCCCCCCCCCCTTTTACAAAGATTGTGTACCCCACCCATGCACATTTATTAATAAAGTACCACTAACAGTAAGATCAATGAAACATTGAAAGAACATTTAAAATGGAGATAATGTCATGGGAATCAATAGTATACCTTTAGCGCCAAACGTTTAAGAGGTGTGGCTCGAAGGTATTGCTTAATTAATCTGTAGATAAGAATGTCCAGCGGAATCTGCCTTTGATCATCCCGCAACCAAGGGTGGGCTGCAGAGAAAACAAAATATCTTAGTATTATGGTCTCACACTCATATACAATGCATACAGTAGTTTTCTCATAAAATAGGGTCTACAAAAAATGCTTCACAAAAAATACGAAAACAAGTATCACTACATCACACAAGAATAGATACTAAGCATTTCTAACAACTTACTCAATGCTTGGACAGCAGTCATTCTTTTGCGGTAATCCTTGTTCAGAAATCTTTTCACAAAATCCTTAGCTTCAGCTGATACTGACGGCCATGGAGAATCATCGAGGTTGGGATCGGCTCTCAATACAGATCGGAAGATTCCTGATTCTGTCCGTGCCCAAAATGGCCGACTACCACAGAGCAAAATATACGTTATGACACCTATACTCCAAATGTCTGCTTCCATACTGTACGATCTGTGTAGAACCTCTGGGGCAACATAATATGCACTTCCGACAATATCATTAAGCCTTTCATCTGCATTATATAGCATAAGAAATAGTATCTGGTAAGCTGATGAAATATGAAGTAGCCATTAGTGGAAAAATAATTAGCACAAAGTTCATTCCAACCATTAAGGAACATGCCAAGACTAACTGTCAGATATGAAAGCAGTCACTGTTGATCTGGAACATCAACACCAACAGCTCTGCCAAACTATAACCATTGGGTGAATTATATGATGCAGAATAGAGGTTAAGATTACAATATAACCAACAACCAATGTTTTTATATAACTCAAAACCATGCACAAGTCACGTGTAAAGATACAGACTATTTTCATTTTATTGTCATGTCATGCCAATCATCAAGCTGTAGCATATGTCAAAATTCAGTTCTCTTATGTCACAAAGATCTTTCTTCACTATTTCTCGTTGTGTCTTAGTTATATTGAATTCTCAACATAAATGTTATCTCCTTTTAAGGTAACAATAGCATTAATTAACAGAAGAGTTATGAGATCATCTTGGCTTCGAATCACTATGGCTTTGTTTCTTAGCCTATTGTCTTATGATGTCTGGCTGCTACATAAAAATCAGGCGAATGTAAGAGCAACATGAAAAGTTATACAACGTGGCTAAGGAAGAAATAAGAATAATTGTTTTGCCAAATAGTGTGTCAGTTCGTGGAGTTCGTCTCAACCTACTAAGAAATGTACATATATTTTTACCATGGTAGACATGTAAGCAGGAAAGAGATATATCCAATAAGAAGGAAACAAAGAGAACTTAGGAAATGTGATTAATGTTAGATCAACATGATGGTCCATTGACAATAGGGAAACAGATCAACAATAATAACTAATAAACGCGTACCACGTGTTAGTGCGTACGAAGAGGAGGATCTCAACTATTTACCTGGTCTAATGAAATCAGAGAGACCAAAATCGATCAACTTCATAGGAGCATTTTCATCTCTTGTTGTGAAAAGGAAATTCTGTCCAAACGAAAATAACTATGTCATTAAATGTGGTCTAGTATTTTACAGGACTTAAAGACTACAGAGTACAGACATAATAAATGTCCCTTATAAGGAAGAACACTACAGTCCAGCTGTAGAGGACGGCAGAGATGGAACTCGCTGAAACACCAATGTGATTGCATACATCCATAAACTACGCAGAAATAGATTAAGACTTCGATACCTCTGGCTTCAAATCACGATGCACTACTCCCTGAAGATGACAGAAGGCCACTACGCTCAAAATCTGTACAACAATGGCTTTAGCATCTTCTTCGGTGTACCTCCCACCTCTTCAATAGTTCAAAGTTTGAATCCTCAGTAAGTATTAAGAAAAGATACTGCTATTTTGCTACAAGGGATGAAGATATTATAGAAAGTACCTGGCTAATATTCTGTCTAGCAACTCTCCGCCCTCACATAATCTGTTAAAGCGAAACAACATGAGAAAATACTGCCTGGCGCACGCTATAAAATATGTGATAAAATGCTTATATACACCAAAAGATATACTCCTTCCGTTCCTTTCTATAAGGTGTGTTTAATTTTTTAGAAGCCAAACTTTACTATGTTTGACTAAGTTTGGAAATAAAATATCAAACATCTATAGTACCAAATCAGTACAATTAGATTCATCATGAAATATATTTTCATATTTATTTCTTTAGTATCGTAGATGTTGATAATTTTTCTATAAACTTGGTTAAAGAAATTTGGAATTAATACACCTTACAAAAAGGAAAGGGAGAGTATAAAATAAGAAAAAATTAAGTCTCATAAAGGTGTTTTCGGGCATGTCAGAAGGACTCTGAAATCATATGTATCTTCACAAAAGACCAAGTTATAAGCGGTTAAAATGGTATAAAAAAGGGTCATAAAACATACTCCATGACAATGTAGACATTGAGGGCATCCTCACAGGAATCATAGAATTTGACAAGATTGTTGTGCCCTGATAGAGCTTTCAAAATCTTCACTTCCCTACGAACATCTTCGATAGATATTGCTGTTGTCATCTGTCAAACACAAGAGTAAATTGCTTAAAGAAAATACTAAGTAGTGCTATTCAATTCATCCATGCAAAAGATGCAAATTTAAGTAATCCGAAAAAACCAAATATTTAGAGACAGAAACATCACTATGCATATCCAAATGAGGAAAATGTTCCATTAAATAATTATTCAGTTGCATAAATGTCTTATACTATTAAGAATATACGGCACTATTTCCCAGAAGAGCTAGTCACATTACTAGATTTACAGGTGGCGTTCTGGAAAGCCTAGTTGCATCATTACATATATACTCCCTCCGTTCCTAAATATAAGATGTTTTAGCCATTTCACATATTGACTAGATACGGATTGAAATGAGTGAATATCTAGATACATGTAGATACATGTGAATCTAGAAAAAAGCTAAAACATCTTATATTTAGGAACGGAGGGAGTATATAGCTATAAAATGAGAGGGAATCGATCAACTAATAAGTTCATTGAGATATATTTCCAAATTGTGCTACTTACTGGCCTCACCCTTTGCTTTCTTCAAATGTGCATACAGTATTTGATTGGAAGATAACATTTGCAGTTTCTCAACAAGACATTTAAAATGGTTTCTAGAAATGTATTAAGCATGGATAAGCTGTTGGAGCTGAAGCAACACAGCTCACATACTTGACCATATAAATTACAAAGAATATCGATCTGCACAAAGTAAAGTTGCCTAGGAACAAATGATGTGCTGTGATGTCCTTTAAAGACTTGGAAAACTGATGTGATTAGTAGCAGGCATGAGTGTTCAACTACGGCTTCGAGTTCAACCCGGCCAGAACTGGCAGCCCAGGCGCAGTTCTATTTCTTTCGGTTTTATCGACTGGACAAGGAACACTAGTACAAAATTATAATACGTTGGTTTACACGGTTTGATGGAAACCATTGTTGAAAACCCCCAGTGGCAGAAGCCTGAGAGGAGCATTTTTTAGGTAAGCCAGATCTCCGTTACATATGGATTGCCAATTAATGACATGATTAACTGTAGCAACCTCCACTAATGCCCCTGGGCCCGCTAAAAAATCATGCTATGTTAGGAATAAGATGCCATCTATTGGAGTATTACACTGTCTGCCAGCAAGACTATGTTTAACAAACATAATTGTTTATACCACGACCATACAGAATGTATTAAAAATATGTGTCTTTCTGAAAATTTGAAAATTGAAATGCATCACATGGAAGTCCAAAAGCAAAGCAGCCAACCAATGCACAGCACCACATTCTGATTCAACAAGCAGGCTATTAAAGACCACCGAACAATCAGCTATTGACATCTCTGACATTCTAAGAAGCTGTGTTAACCACTTAACCATCTGTTATTTTTCTACGGATTGGTCCAATCCGGGATCTGGATCATGAATAATTTCAAACATTGAATGTCTGCTCTACATGTCCCTGGCAATTAACGTGACTTAACGAACAATGTAGATCATTCTTTGCAATGATTGTGCTCAATTAAGCAATGCCACCGTCGGGTGTCTTTTCACCTAATTAACTCTAGGCACATAGCCTCCTTGGATCTTTGTTCACTTCCAACCTCTCCAATAGAATGATATCTCGCTGATTGCAACTGGCAAATGGTGACCTGATATTTCCTCCGCTGCAACCAAAACTAACATTGCCGACAGGGATGCAACTACAGCACTCGTATTCTTCAGAATCAGATGATTGACTACTGGCCTACTGGGACTAGCACCATAATGTCAGCTTTTCTCGAAAGTGTCGCAGAATCTACCTCAAATTCTACAGGTCTTAATTAACTGAACAAAAAGGAGAGGTGACAAGGTACGCTAGGACATGTACTGCTGATTTGTTAGAATATCATTTATCATTAACCTACAGTGGTTTAAAAATTAGGTAGGCCACCAAGAACTTAACCTACTGTACTAGCCTAAAGCATAAAGTTTTACATGCATTCAGATTAACATCCAATTCAGAATCGGATAATTTCCTGCAAGAACTGAACCCTGTCATGAACCATCCAAAAGTCTAATTCATACCATGACGAATCAATTAGATATAACCAATCTTCAATCATGCATTCCCTCCCCAATCTAACTATCTATGTGGGAAGAACAATGCGGAAATTTAGCAAGAGTTAACCACGTATCAGTAGAATTCCCTGGTTCCACCTTACTGAATAAAAGTGAAAATCCTCAAAGCATCAGAAAAGCATGAAGCGGTCTTACTCTATAAATTGCACAATAGCAGTATAGCACACATCCCAAACGGCAAACTAACATATCAATTCCTGAAATTCCTTATACTCCCTTCTGTGCTACCATTCAGTGACAAATATAAGAGTGGCCTAAAGGTTGGGAAGTAAGAGAGATCACCACAGTACTCGTATCCTTCAATCTCGATCATCTGGATCATAATCAACTACCATATACTTCGGTTACTAGCTACGCAATAGCGCGAAATGCAAGGCGGTTAAGGCAGCTTAATCAGCTGACCTTTGCAAATTCGAAATTCGAAACGTTCTGGAAACCAGCATACAAGTAACCATGGCTCCCTCACCTTAGCTTTGGAGATGATCTTGACGGCGACGGTCTGGCCCTTGAACTCGCCCTTCTTCACAACCGCCGAGCAGGTATGCCCGAAGTGGCCCCTCCCGACCTCCTTCCCGAGCTCGTACTTGGCCCCGAAGTTCTTCCCGAAGCCGAACGTCTTGTCCAACGGCCTCTCCGCCTCCACCCCATCCCCAACCGCCCCACCACCAGCTCCCGCCCCAGGACCACCCACCCCGCCCTCCTCCGGAATCGTCCCCTCCTTGGGCTTCCCCCCGCCGAGCCGCTTCGCGAGCGTGGCCTTGATGTGCTTGGCGGGGGAGGGCGGCGGGAAGGGCCGCTTGAAGAAGCGCCGGGGCGTGGACCGGGCCGGCGACGGCGAGACCCCCGCCGGCAGCGGGCTGGCCCCGCCGGCCGGGTACGGGCTCGGCCAGGCCACCCCCGGCGTCTGGTGCACCGGCGTCGTCGATCCGGAGGTGGACTTGCGGCGCCTCGGCGTCCCGGGCGCCGCGGGCGCGACCTGGCGCGGCGGGGTTTGGTGCTGCGGGACGCCGTTGGCGGGCGGCGGGGAGTGCGTCTCGGCGATGACCCCGTACTCGTCCTCCGTGGGGGCGCGCGAGGACGCGCCCTTGCCGTAGCACTGCCCCATGGCGGCGGTGGCGCCCCCCGCCTCGGGCCTGCTGGACGGAGGCGGAGGACCGGGTTAGGTTAGGGTTTGGGGCGGACTAGCCCGCGTCCGGCCGTCCGCCGAGCGCGCGCGGGCGCCGAGAGGGTGGTGGGAGGCGAGGCGGGTCGTCGCCGAGAGGGCGAAGGCGGAATGGGGGAAGGAGGACGAAGGAGGGGGGAGAGAGAGAAATGGCGTCCTGTTTCTCTCTCCTCCTCGGGTAACAGTCAGGGCAGGGAGGCGACTGTGAATATGACTACTTCCCAGGGGTTGGAACGCAAAAAGGGCATGAGGCGCGAGCGAGAAAGTGAGATCTCGTTCTTCCGGCCCCTGTAGTAGTACCGGAAAGGAAATTTAACTTTCTGATCCGTGGGCCCGGACCCACGCGTCATCGGGGGACGACCGCCGCGTACGGCTGACGTGCGTGGAAAATTCGGAAGGCCGGGAAGGGAAAGGCAAGGTGGCGGTGATAAATGCGTCGTCTGACAGGTGGGGTCGGTTGGGTGACCTGGCGCGTGCGCGGGTAGAGAGTTTGGTGCGTCCTCGGTGGCTGGGGCAGTTGGTACCTCTTTTGTCCACTTGTACCCGTTTTATTACAGCGGAAACCTGCCTCTTTTCGGCCTAGGGAGGATTAGTTGAGCTCTCTCATAACCTGGCCGGCTAAATGGATCTTAGGTCACCCATCATTTCAAGTTTAGAATCATGAAATTCATTTGTGATTACATACTCAACCTATTTAGCTGTCATCTAATTGGACATGTCATTTCATTTGGAATTCCAGCAAATATCTATTGTATGTTATGCCAATTGCTATCCCTAACCTTGTCATTTCACTTTCCATGAAATGAAATGATGGCATCATTTCCCATCATTTCATTTCTGCCAAATGAAATGAAATGATGGGTGCCAAACGAGCCCTTAGTGTTTACCTCCATGTTTTAGGTGACCTTGTAATATTTTGCTTTTGGAACAGCTATTTTTCTTTTTCCCTAATATCTATGTGTCGTCGAGTACAATGTGTCGCCTCTGATGAGGAATGTATGCCGTTTTAGACGTCGAATGGTTTGTAAGTTTAAACTTTGACCACCCGGTTTTCATGACTATAGATTCATATCAATGTCATGTCCATGTTCTAATGTTCATACAATTTCCTAGCTTGATGGACAAAACTTTATCGACCGGATCGAATCCTAAAACTAAAGATTGTTGTGATCAAACGGACAAGAGTACTTTCGCGGCACGAAAAGGACTGATGCTACGCACAGTTTGCAAAACATATATATATATACATTAGTAAATATTTACAGAATCTCACATTAGTAAATATTTACGGAATTTAGTTATAATGGACGTATTTTAAGATAATTCTACATGAGTAGTTTACATGGGTTTAACATATTTCGGACCATTTGTGGAAAATAGTTTAAATTGATGTCATTTATGAAGGTTTACATAAGTTTAAGTTTCAACTCAATATTTCTGTGTGTGGTTTTTGTTCAAGGTTTTATAAAACTTACAAATGTGTTTTTTATATGCTCAAGAAATTGTATGCTCTAACCTATACTCCAAAATGGATTATACTATCCTAACTGGCTCAAGCCGAGATTTCAAGTCCAATCATCCATGTACCAGTGCGAATATTTTGCAGCTAGTTGCGTCCACACCCAATTATCGGATATAGCACTTGCAAGTTTAAAAAAATGTGAAATAAATAATGGATATGGATTATGTTGTATCTTGTGGATCTACAAAATTTTGTTCAAAAATATTACCATATGTGACATGTGAGAAAATAAAATGACCTAAGTGAATAGTATAGTGAGAGTGGACTAATGGCTCCCGAGCTACATGGAGCTCATTTTTTAAAAAATTCGAAATCTGCACTTTTGAGTTTCAAAAATCGAGAAAAAAATCTCAGATGTAGATAATATCGAGATCTACTAGTGTGCAAAATTTAAATCGAAATACGTTGTATTGTGGGCTGGGCAAAAATGGCTAATAGGTGGTGAATAGTAAACATTTTCAAAAACTTGAAATTGTTCCCGATTTGTCTTTTTTTTTTTGCAGCCTAAAATATATCGAATTTTGAGTTAAAATTTTGCACGTTGGTAAATCTCGACACTATCTTCATCTGAGATTTTTTTCACGATTTTTGGAAACACGAAAGTGTCGATTTTGATTTTTTTTTCAAAAAACGAGCTCCATGTAGCTCGAGGGTCATTTGCAGTTTCCGATAGTATCATGTGCTATTCACGCATCATTTGTTATTTTTGTGCAAGCCACTCACGACACAGTACTGTCATATTATTTTGATGAAAATTTGTAGATTCACAAGATACAACATATCCTATGCCCATGCGTATTTTTTGAAAACTCAAAAGTGAAACGTCCTAGTTGCAAATTTTAGTTTCCCCGTACCCAACACCATATGAGAATTTTAGCAAGTATAATAGATTGTTTGAAACAATTGGGACAGCCTGATCGGATATATAAATGCCAAGTAGGTAGTAGTGAACCAGTTGATTTACCCATTCTCCAATGGCTAGATTGCTGATCTTTCAAGAATTGGTCAGAGGTTGTTACTCTGAGCTTCCCCTTCAAGCTTAATTAGCACCAACTCGGCATTCAAAGTCCAGATATCAAATCGATCTTAGGATTTGACTGCGCCAGCAAGTGTGTGGGTCTTGCGATTCCCTTGGTTGCCTTTTAGGTTTCGAGTGTCCACGTGACAGTGGCGGTGGCGTGCCTTGGATGCAACCGTGTTGACATTTCCAGCTTGGCTTTCCATCGATCAAAGGCCAACTTTCTCTGACTCTTTCGTTTCAAACGTAACATGAGACCAGAGCTAATATTGGTGAACCGTTGAACAAATTTGCCATCTTGATTAGTACCCGGATCTTGACAAAGCCGGCCTTGCGGCGGGTTATATACGCTGGAAAATTAAAGCCTAGTAAGGAAGATGGTTTATTCCACGCGACAAAAGTTCAGCCGTGAAGGCGATGTGGTCATCCGTCACCAGACCATTTCTTTAACGGCCGTTTGAAACAAGCTAATTTACGAAATGACTAAGCATAAGATGTGCGATAGTAGTGCCAAAAATCTGCAAGAAGTTGCGTGTTTTAGAAACTTTTCGGACAAACCGGAAAGGAAAAGGAGCAGTGATGTCGCTAGAAAACAGTACCACAACCATTTTAAGAGGGCACAAAAGGCAGCTTTGTGTGTGCCGTTGCATCAAGATGCATTAGCAACAAAGGTTGAGTGCAACATGACATAACCCGGATAACCGCAGCTAGTATATCGACCAAGCAGTGAGTACAACCTGGAGAAAATAACTATAACCATCTCTGGGATATGAGTGAGACGAGACCACGGCCGGATAAGCAAAAACCAGTACTGCCGCAACGCACAGGCAGCTATCAGATCTCCTAATCCTGGCGGAATCTTGGCAGATATGCAGCTGAATCTGCCATATATGGTACGAGAGGTGTACGAGAGCTTGAAACCGAGACATCGAAGAGATTTCCATGGCAGGACAGAACGAACAGACTCGATCGGTCGCTTTTGCTGTGGTGTAGAGACGGCCATGGCGGTCCAACCGCCCAAGAAACGGTTGCATCTTGGTGAAAACTTCTTTTTACTCTTGCGCATCGACAGCGGCAGCTTGGCTTCTTGCAGCCACTGATTTGAACCATCGCGGTTGCTGGTAAATGTGAAAGGGTAGAATGATTGAAAGGGTTTTAATGTTTTTTTCTAGATAAGAAAGAGAAAGGGAAAGAGAGGCGTGCTCTCACTCTAGAAATTCATCCAAAGAAGAAAAGACAATTCAATGGGTCTTGAATCGAGAAAGAAACCCTTTGTGGAACCATAGCTTCTAAGCAAGGTCGTTTCATTCCTCCGCGTCACTCCCACGGGCGACCGGGGTGACCGTCCCCTTCTCTCGCTACACGGTGTTGGCCTTGGTTGGCAGTACTCTGGCTCTACTGGTAGGCGTCGGGGATGGCGGCCGCAGGCATGGTCTAGTCTAGTGGCTGTGCAGCCATGCAGGTGGCGGCGGGCACAAATGTAGGTCGGCGAGCCTTTTTGGACGGCAACCTAATGGGTCCGATTTGGTCTTTCCAGATCGCTTGCATAGGGTGATTTGCAGACGGTGTGGGGGTGACATGCTCGCCCCCTCTGCTCCCACGTTCCCCTTTTGTCGTTCGCTTGTGGGCTCGATATGGGCCAGGCGGGACACGGACGGCCCTCCGGCGAGCTATGGTATTGGACTTTTCTCTTTGGTTGTGTGGATGGCAAGGAGAGGCGAGCGAGAGATACTGTTGTTAGTAGTTCTTCGGCAGTGGTGACTCTCATATTGTGCCCTAGAGATCACATTTAGTTGCAACAGGTGAACCAAGGTACCCTTGTGTGGCAAGGGTGATTTCGAGCGTAATCCCAGCGGTTCGGCGCCAGCAGTGACGATGCGTGTGGGTGTCGTGACCCTCTTGGGGTGTCTGTGGTTAAGTCGGCAACAAAGCTCTATGGGAAAACCATTGACGATATTGTTCTCAGCGATGTCGGCGCTTTACGTCGTTGTCCTCGTGGGGTCGTTGTTGCGGAGGTCTGGTACATTTTGGACATGTCCCGTTGATATCGGCAACAAGTTCAGATCTTGTCTCGAAACTCGCTCGGCCCTGGCGTGGGACGGTCACAAAGAGATCATATGTTTTACACTTGACTTGGTTGTTAGTGTTCTCTGTCCTCATTGTTTGCTGGCAAGATTGGTACTCCAAGGTTCGGATCGAGAGGGCAGGCAGACCTCTCCGGCAACAGTCATGTGGGAGCAATGCGACGATGTCTGGTGGTTTCACAAGGAGGAGGTTGATACGTCTGATAACATTGTTGGGAACCCCTAACTGGAAAGGATGATTTAGAAGCAACAAAGAATTTCCCTCGATTGAGAACCAATGTTTATAGAACTAGTAGGAATATTAAGTTTTCAACAAATTCACATCACCTGCGCACGAAACACAAAACCAATTTTTATTCAACGTCCATGAAGGTTGTCAAGCTTTCCATCTCGCTAAACATAAGGATTAAACGTATAGTGTGGAAGATATTTAAATAAATCAAAAAAAGTAAAAACATATCAACGAGCAATCGATGGTGAAAACAAGTAAAGGAGGTTATAGACAATGTAAAAAGATGGACCGGGGCTATAGTTTCACTAGAGGTATATTTCTCCATAGAGTTAAAACATTGTTGGGTAAACGAATTCTTCCTGGGCGATTAGCAAGATTGAAAATAAGCAATTATGATATAGAAAACGTTCATGGCATTATTCATGTAGTCATCACGTCAAATGTATACAGACCGCCACACAGACATGATTTATAACTAATACTCCATTTCGAGACCGCTTATGCTTGCATCTCTGGTTATTAAGTTGCAAACAACAAAATATTGCCTTAGTACATGATGTAAATAGTCACACAATCAACCAAATAATAGAAATGAGATATAGTAACTATTATTTTATCCTTAGTAGCAACAACACATTACCCTCTTTTACGTTTTGTCACGGGTACATAAACTTATAAAGGGCTTGACATAATATTTTTGTCTTTGTTACCTAGTACTCCTTAGAAGATTATAATTAATCTGGTTGGGCTTGAAACAAAGGTTTTTGTTTTACTTGCTGGAGGGGTGTTGAATCCGTTACTTTATCCTTCTCTCAACGTCATTTCTCATTTCCCCTCCCAGTATGCCTGAAGCTTTAATTGATTTTCTGAAGAGACGTCGCTAGCCCAGATCGTGCGTATATACTTTGATCCACAATCTTTCCCATAATTAATCTTGAACAAGAACGAATCCAAGGTCGTTCAACGATCAAGCCATTATAAAATAACATGTAACCTCTCCGTGCAATGACAATGTGTCACCCGTGATGCAGTTCTTTGACATCTGGTTCCTTGGAGTAGCATCTTCTTGGCCTGCCGGCCGCTCTGCCGTAGTATTCAGTTGAGCTAAGCTATGCCGTCAAGTCCCATCTTCTTAGGACAGATTACTCGCTGGAGGGTCTTGAATCCGTTACTTAATTTATCCTTCTCTCAACATCATTTCTCATTTCCCCCTCCCAGTATACCTGAAGCGGTAATTAATTTTCTGGAGAGACGTCGCTAGCCCAGATGTGCTCGTATGTACTTTGATCCACAATCTCTCGCATAATCAATCCTCAAAACAAGAAGGAATCCAAGGTCGATCGCGCAATTAGCACTTAACTAGGCTCCAGGAATGCTTAACCGCCTGCCAGTCAGCACGTGTACTAGATCCGTCACTAGTAGAAACAAGATCTCTAGTCCTGGGTCGTAAGGACCTCTAGTCCCGGCTTGGCACCCGGGACAACAGAATCGAGACTAGAGGCCCCCTCTCTAGTCTCGGTTCAGTTACGAACCGGGACAAAAGAGCTCCTCACGTGGCCGCTGCCTGAGCGCGTCGTCGAGAACCTTTTGTCCCGGTTCGTAATACGACCCGGGACAAAAGAGCTCCCCACGTGGCAGACTCTGTCTTTTTTGTATTCCCGCCTTATTGAATATTTAAAATTATGATCAATCTTGCAAAATATATGGTTAATTAATTACAAATCAGAAAAAATACATATAGCATATCAAAATGTTCATAAAAGAAATATCTATCTAATAAAAATATACTTTATTCTCTATGAGAATTTGATCATTTAATTAATTACATGGAGATCACAACCGGGACTAGAGCCCGTCTATTCGATTACATGGAGATCATAACCGGGACTAGAGCCCATCTATTCGATTACATGGAGATCATAACTGGGACTAGATCCCGTCTATTCAGTGCAATTGTATTTTCCCTTTGGGTTTATGACATGGTCCATCAAAAATCTCGCAATTTTCTCTTGAATTGGTAGAAAGCGCTCCTTTAGTTGCAGCTCCCTCCACATTCTACCCAACTATAAAAGAAGGAGATCAATATGAATATCAATCATCATAACGAAAATTATGAATGACACTCAACACAATTGATGGTAATAAAATAGAATTGTGAATATATTTGTTCACGTACTTCTAAAGATGTCGTTGTGTTCCGCTCACTCACCTCCCGGCGAATCCACTCGCAAACGAAGTATCCACACAAATTGGTCCCCGGTGGCTGCCTCTCGCGGTACTTTACGAGAATAGAATTCAATCAAATAATAATCAAGCATGGTATAATGGTATTGAAATTAGAATTAAAGAGATGCGCGAACCTAGCTAACTCGTACTACTTACCTTGTCATGATGAAAACTAAGCTCCTCTTTAAAATCACCATGTGTCCTCTTTTAAAAAAAAATCCAAATCCTATCCGGCAAAAAAATGAATAAATGAGTTATTAGTTACTTGATATCTCAGGAAATGAACAAAAGAAACCGATATAGTGCGATAATGATTGAAATTACCTTTGGAGCGCATCTAAAATGCTTTTGTACTTCTCTTCGGGATACACCAATGAGTCGCAGATTTCAACTCTTGCAGAGTCAACTTCAATGATTAGTAGAATGTAATGGAAGCTGCGCACGTTTATATACGTCAGTAACTCATCAGTTACACTTAACATCGAGTAAGCAAAAATTAATGTGTACAAGACAGTAACACTCTTACTTGAAGTTATAAGGAAACAGTATCTTCTTTTTGTAATGTTGCCTCTGTATGAACCTTAGCAAGTTGCCCTCCGTTTCCTTGGCGTAGTCCCGTAGCAAGCTTTCATTAACTCGTTTTGGGTCAACGAACCCAATGTAAAATATTCTTTTTCTGTTACATTCATCACTCTTCATTCTGTATAATAGTGTAGTGCGCATAATTACTACATGCAATGACCGTGCTGAGCTAGAGACTTTATTTTAGAAATAAATGAATTGAATCACTTACAGACAATAGGTACTGACGAAACTCAAGTCGAGGGCGTCAAGCTTGTATAACATATAGAGTTCTTGAAGATAAATTTGTACCTGGTCTTGACCTATGTAATGATCTTCTGCAACTTTCACAAGGATCATTTTTCTCTCTACCTTTGTGACTTGCAAGTACCAGTTATGCAGTTTTCGCATTTGTGTTGGTAGAAGCTCGATCTGATCAGGTGGCAGCAGAGCCTTCCCGTATTCACATTTCCATAATTCTACATTCAAAATGGGGATATCTTCGCTTTCCAGTTGAGAAAGTGTAATACCAGCTTCTGCAGCAAATTCCGCCGCGTAGGATAAAGCAATGTCCGCCGCGGAGCTTGAGTGGGGAGATCGACTATTTTGCCTGTTCTCCGAGCTGGGCAACGTCTCTTTTCCCGCTGGCACTACTACTTGTCGTCGTGTGGGAGCTAGCTCTCCTCACACAGCGTAAATAGTCATTTGTCCTATTTATCTCAATTTGCGATGGATGCTCAAGAAAGTCCTTAGCCCACTTTTTTTGCTTTGGCGTAAATATTTGCTTTGGCTCGGGCTTTCTCGGTGCAAGCTGTCTTTTCACCTCGGCTTCCACGATCACGGTGTTTTCCTCTACAGTCATGTCGTAAGCTCTCGGGGGAGGAACCTTTGATACTTTTGGGAGGGTGACGGGGTGGCCACGACAAATCCCAAGGTCGAGATACCTAGGGTTTAGTATAGAGGGAGAAGTTGGCGCGCTGGTAGTTCCGTCGGCTGACAAGTAAGGATTTACCCAGGTTCGGCCCCTCATGGTGAGGTAAAGACCTACATCCTGCTTGTCTGATCTTGTATTGATGGTATGAGGATGTTACATGGTGGCCGCGATGGCGATGGTGGTGGTGAGATGTGATCTCTCTAGGGTTTTGGTGTATGTTGTGTCCCGTATGGTTCTAGGTGTGCCGTATGGCCTGTCTTTCTTTCTACCTCTACCTCGCTTTATAAAGGGAGCCAGGTAGGGTTTACAAGAGTCCTAGTAGACTACGTCTTGGATTGCTTGTCTTGTACTCCAAGTTGTAGCTTCTTGGGCTTCGTTGGGCCGCCAGGTGGGCCTCCAGTTATGTCTTCGGCTGGACCGCATCGGGTATCCCAATGGTGGGGGACCCGAAGGGTATGCCCACGTTAGTAGCCCCCGGGTGTCTGGTCGATTCGAAGAATCAGGCAGAGACTAAGAGCAGCATGTCGAGTAGGCATAGTCGATGCGTCAGGTGTGTCGAGTTGTCCTCTGTTATGTCGGGTGTCACTGACTCGGAAGTGCGTCGAGTCAGCGTTCACGGAGATGACCGCAGCAAGTCGTGGCGGACTCGGATGGTCCTTTCTGTCGGGTGCGTGATCGGCACCTGTCCCGTCGGGTGCGCGACCAGCGCTCCCGGTGGGAGTAGCCCCCGAGGCTATGTCGACTCGCAGAGTCGGGCATAGGCTTAGGTTGTCTTGCTTTTGTCATAGTCGAGCACTTGGCGAGTGCGCTCCCGGTGGGAGTCGACGCGGCGGACACAGTCGACGCGGCGGAGTCGTGGCATCGACGACGATGATAAGTAGTAAATTATCCTGGGAGATCAATAAACAAAGATCGTTATATCTTGCAATATGCATAAATCATAAGTTCATGTGCTTGGAACTTGAGAGACTTTAGTTTGTGAGGCGAAAGTTGATTAGGTGGATTTCGACTCGACACCCTTCTCTGCCCTGCAATAGATCCTTTCGTTAGCCTGGTGCCGTATAGCCGCTGCACCTTGCCAGCCTGTCAGTCGGAAGTGCATCAACCGGGCTAGAGTTCAAGGGTTTGGCATCAGGCTGTACCAGCTACTCAGATTGTTTCGCGGAAAGCATCAATGAGCGAAGTCGGGGGGCACGCCTGGTGGCTGTGCACCCAGCAGATTATTAAGGCGCAGCCCCGGGAGTGCATCGGGTGTGGCCGGCAGACAGTTTATAAGCACGAATTCCGGATTAATCGACTCGTAGCAGAGGAACTTTGTTCATGGTGATAAAACGTAATATTTTAAATTGAAACTTATCTGTCGTTCTTTCTTTCTTTACGATAGCAAGTATCTCATCATTCTTTCTTTCTAGGTTGTCGTTCTTTCTTTCTAGGTTGCTCAACCGGTCTGATTCCTCCTGCTCCTTCCTCTTCTTTGCTCTCGCTCAGCTTCTATAAGATTCACGGTCCTCGGGAAACCCAATATGTCATGGCACACTAGGTCCATAGCCTCGTGTTCGTCCTCCTTTTTCAGGATTCCCGAGGGCCTTTGTCAGCTCATCGTTCTCTCTGTCGGGAATAAACTTTCCCTCTCGAACCTCGGCGATTGCTTCAACAATTGCTTTCTGGGGTATATGAATTTCTTTATTTTCATCAGTTATTAACTCCCCTGTTTCCATGTCATACTCCGCCCCATGCCCAAGTACCCAATTTCTTACCCTATGGGGCCAGTCCTCTGTAGCTGGAGTGATCCCTTTTTCGTGCATGGCGGCCTCAGCTTGATCCCACTTAGGCTCGGCACTTCTGTAGCCACCTGCCCCCATCTTATGGTGATATTTCTTTTTCGCTACATTATCCTTATTCTTTTTCGACATTTGCTTAGCTAGTTTTGAATCCTTGTACTCCAGAAATGAGTTCCAGTGAGCCCGCTGCCTCTCTAGTGTACCAGTGAAATCTGGAGCTTTCTTATCTGAGACGTACGCATGGTATAATCTGTTATTGTAATTATTGGATTGTTCAGCCATCTTCTTAAGAGCGAAATGCTTGACTTTGTCCGTCATGGCTTTTGTCTTTGCGATAGAATCCAAGACCGGTAGATGTGCAATGAGCTTGTCCCAAAGCACCTCTTTCAATCTGTCATCGACATAACTAAGTCCCTCTACCTTTGCTGGCTTATTCCATTCCCGAACGCTGATCGGGACGTTGTCCCTAACAATAACTCTGCATTGATGCACAAACTTATTTGTGTTCGCCTTGGGAAGCAACGATTTGCCCTCTGGAGAGACGAGCTCAATTCAGAGATGCGCATCTTCGGCCATCCCTTTGGCATGGCCTCGTTTACTTCCTCTAGATTGGGTCGATGCGGAGGTCTAAAAATAAGAAACATTTGTTAATACATACATATACAAATCAATTATTGCATATGATCAACATACGCTTAATATACCTCGCCAGACTGCGGATGTCCACCAATTTGCGAGTCGTCATCACACTCGATGCTCGTTTGCGCTTTGTCTCTTTGTTCCAGCTCCATTCCTGGACCGGACTCGTTCAAAAACTGTGAGCCATCTTCTGCTCCACTGTCTTCTGCTCCACCCTCGGGTTGCCGTATAATGGCAAAAATGTCATCTTCATGGTCTCTGCTGTTGAAGTTATCCATTGCTTAACTAATACAAAACAAATATAAAACAATGTTAGCATTAGCAGAATAATTCAAATGTATGGAACATTATTTTCTTCACTTTACAAAAGCAGCATTGATCAAATATGCAAAAGTATCACTAATACATCTCCCATGAACCAAACTCGCCCTTACATCTAGAGTAATCCAGTTACATAACTCGGGTCCATTTTTATTTAACCCTAATACATCACGAATAATATCACTAATACATCTCCTCTCCCATGCATGAACCTCTCAAACTAATTTCGACCGGGTGCTGAGCCGCAGGGTGCTGAGCCGCGGGCGCTGCGCATCCAAAGATAAGGAACCCTCACAGGGTCATAGCTCACGTGAGGAGGAACCCTCTGAAGAAACAACCAGCTATTGTTATACTGTCTATCCAACAAATACATGTAGCGACGGACGTGCTCATCCTCCTCCCTGATAAGGCGACGTACCACCTCCTCGGGGTCGGCTCCCTCTGCACCGAGTGTGGCCCACGCGACTGCCACCAAAGAAGATTCGGGTCGACAACGTCACCCGGATTCCTCACCAAGTTACGTGTCCCGGAAGGTAGCACCTCCCAGTGCCAGCCCGGCAGAGCCCAGTCCCGGACATCGCCCCTCTGGTCCGACAGGGACATCGTCGCCGAGAACAATAAACTAAAAACACAATTTTTATAAGACGATGATTCCAAATTTCTACTCTAATTTAATCTAACCTAAGTAATACTAAAAAAATCTACTAAGCAAAATCTACAAAAATTTCAACTAAGCAAAATTTCTAATCTAATTTAATCTAACCTAAGTAATACTAAAAAAATCTACTAAGCAAAATTTCAACTAAGCAAAATCTACTAAAATTTCAACTAAGCAAAATTTCTACTCTAATTTCTATTTAAACTAAGTAATACCTAAAATTAAACTAACCTAAATCTAATTACCACAGGCGGCGCGACGGGCTCGGGCGGCGCCGGGCGCGGAGGAGGGCGTCGAGCGGCGTGGAGGAGGGCGGGCTCGGGCGGCGCCGGGCGCGGAGGAGGGAGCGGCGCGGCGGGCTCGGGCAGCCTGACGGCGTCATTCGTCGCGGCGGCGCCTCCTTCTCTGTTCCCGGTTCGTGGCTCGAACCGGGGAGGAGGCCGTGTGTATTTATACCAGGGACCTCTAGTCCTGGTTGGAGCCATGAACCGCGACTAAAGGGTACCCTCTAGTCGTGGTTCGTGGCTCCAACCGGGACTAGAGGTGTTTTTGGGTGCCACCAACCGACGCGCGCAAATGCACCTTTAGTCGCGGTTCGTGACTCCAACCGGGACTAGAGGTGTTTTTTTTGCGCGCGAAGACCCAAATTTTCGGTGACAAGTGTTTGAATCTGAATTTGAAAAGTGTTTGAATATGAATTTGAATAACTTCTACATACTTTTGAATCTGACAAAAAATTCAACATGAAAAGTGTTTGAATTTGAATAACTAATCCAAAACCATTTTCTGTTTTCTAAAATAACTATTCAAACTATTAACCATTTTGCCATTTTCAATTAAAAATGCATTAACTAATATTGTTTGCATATTTTTGAATCTGACAATACTTTCAACATGAAAAGAGTTTGAATTTGAATAGCTAATCCAACCAAGCAAAAAAGTTTCACTTTTCTACCCTCTTTTGATGAAGGTACCGGGTGTAGACGTATACGTCTGGATTTTCTCCAGCGGGTCTAAGGTTTTGCCAGAGAGGGGCTCCGGAGCGTCGGAATCCCACCCAAACCTACTTGGTGTCATATCAGTGCATGTAGTATGCCCAACCAGGAAGAAGCACACAGATCGGTGTGTACTCATTATTACACATGCTTATTATTACACATCACCAACAGTTTTCAGAACACTGTTACATTATTACATAAACGGACTACGGGTAATGGCGCCGGCAATTTTAACAAAATTGCCCACGCGTATTAGGGGAACGGCGGGAGGAGCCAGCCCTGTTCGCGGCCGCCTGGTTCTCGCGCGCACGTTTGCGGCGGAGGGCACGAGCCATGGAGGATGAGTCTTTCAGCGCCCAAGCCAGCGCGGAGGCCTCCTTCGCCTTGAGCTGGCAGGCAGTCTTGGCTCGCTGGACACGGTCGTCGCGGACAGACTGGAAAGAGGCTTCCATGGCCTCCCACATCTGCGCCCCACAACCCTCTTCCCCGTCGTCGCTCCAGTCAAAGTTGTCGTCCTCCTCCTCCTCGGCGGGAGGAGCGGCGGCGCCTGGTGGAGGTGCGGCGTCACCTGGTGGAGACACGTCCAAGTCGCCGTATGCGGCCGCGGATCCCCACACCACCCCTGCGGCGTACGCATCCTCGTCGGGGTCGGGGACGTCGGACCACGTGCGCTCGTACGCCCCCGCACCGGATCCGGCACCGGAGCAGGAGGCCAGTAGCTGGGCATTCCTCTCCACGCTGGGCTTGTGGGCATACGGTAGGATAGGCTCCCGCGGTAGCGCCCAAGCGCGCTCTGCCGAGCATGCTCGACCTCGTCCAGAAGGTTGCTGCGGCGGGCGTGGCGGATCCATCTCATGGAGACGATGCGTTCGTGGATAGGAATGGTGGATTAGGGTTTACCCCATCGGCGACAATACATAAATACCTCCAGGGCAGCGCTGGGGGAGGACATGTGACCAGGGCAGCGCTGGGGGAGGACACGTGGCCAGGGCATCGCTGGGGGAGGACACATGACTGACACGAGTCATGACCGCAAAGCCCGCCTTTAGTCCCAGTTGGTGTTACCAACCGGGACTAAAGAAGCACATAGATCGTGTGTTTCTTTCAAGCGCTTGTGAACCGTTGGATCAGGGGTGTGTTTCTTTTGAGGGCGTGTGAGCTGTTGGATCAGCACTATCACGACCACTTCATGAGCCACACGACCCTATATATAGCCCACCTCTCGGACATGTTCCACTAGTACAGAACGACACATCAGAAACGGGCCAAAAACCCCTTCGGAAACGGAGAAAGGGTTTGTGTCCCCACTTCCGATACTGATGTGAAGGCCCTCATCGGCAACGGTGGCAGAACACCGTTTCCGATGTGAGATAATTTCGGCATCGGAGCCTCCGTGCCCTCCGTTACCAATGTGTGACCATTTCGGCAACGGAGTGTTTTGTCCTCCGTTACAGTGTGGTATCATGTTGGCAACGGCTATTTATGTTTGCCCGTTTTCGATGTCTAATTGCAAGCTAATAGTAATTAGCTGCGCTTGCACACCCGTGCTACATCAATTATTTAGCAGACATTCAGCAATACAAGTTTACAACAATCATATGAACACAAAGTTTACATCAAATGTTGGAATACAAGTTCACAGCTATTGCTATTGGTACAAATACAAAGTTTTCAGCCATTGTTGGGAAAAAAAGTGGACACAATTTAAAGAAGTTACATCAACAATGGTGACAACAATTGTTTTGGAAAAATCTATAGTCTCACCAGCGAGAATGCCGGTATGGACAGGTGAACAAATGCCGAATAGGATCTCATGATCATGGAATAGGGTGTAGTTTTCCCTCCTTGCTTAAGATGTGTGTAAGGACGAACGCAGCAAACATGCCTCTCACCATCGTAAGAACATCCTTCTTCAAAGGTTTACGCCCCATTCCACTTATAAGCTGCAGGCAGATTCTTAGTTAGGTAACTTTCATCATGTATGTCTGCAAATATTGTTAGGAAACATGAATTGTTGATGCTGTCGTTGATTACTAACCGAATCGAGGCTTGACAGACTTTTCAAGGTGGGAACAACTTTCAATATTGCATTGCACACATAATACCCACAAAGATTTGTACCAGATGGTTGCTGAGGGCACTGTAATGTTGGTGACAAAATCGCTCACTTAGTTTGGTTTGCTAGCAGGTATTTGTGAAAACTAGGAATAAAGTAGCAACTGTTATCGGGTCAACTTCTACGTGACTCAATATGTCCTTCTGTTCTCCTCTCTTGGCCAACGGTCTCTTGATTATCGTCAGGTACTTTTCGAACACACTACAAAAGTAATGAGTTGGCGGATTGAGAAAACAACACGTGGAAGTTAAATCATAAAGTAAACTAGGGAACGATGTAATACCTGTTCAAGAATTCCTTCAAGGGTGTATAATTCATACTTCTAAGTAGGGAATTGATACCCACAAGTATAGGGGATCGCTGAAGTCTTCGTTGGGAAGTATTACCCAAATTTATAGTTCGACTCGATGGGAACACAAGAATATCAATAAGACCTTGGCAATTGAGGCGTCACTCTCAACCACACCTGTATATCAATAACTTGCAGCAGTAATAGTGATGGCAGTAGTATGATTCAAGTAACAAGCAGAACAGTAGCAGTGAACAAGTGTTTCCCAGTTTTCACCGGAAAAGTGAAAGTGTAACTCAGAGATTTAAAACGTAGGCATGAGGTGATAGCGGGGTGTTGCAAGAATGAGATTGATCATATAATAAGAAACAAATAACAATGGGACCTATCTCTAACTCCGATATATGTAGGTATGTGTTCCATATTTAGTTGTGCGTACTAACCAAGAGAATTTGCACAACATCTATTGTCCAACCTGCCCATTTCACCGGGGCCAACTTGGAACTACAGGTAATTAAGGTCTACCCTTTCGAATAGACCGGAACAATGCATTAACACTTCATGAACACATAGAATCCTCAAACTAAAACATCTCCCCCTTGTTTTCCCTATATGTCACGTTTAGGGTTCGCAGGTTCAACATAATAGCAGGTGATACACTTTGCAGATAAATACCAAACTCAAATATATGATGGGGCAATATAAGTTCAGTACTGAAATCATGCCACTCGGGCCCTAGTAGCAAGCATTAAACATAGCAAGAGTGCATCAACACAATACAAAAGTATCCTCAAGATAAAACCCTAAAATCCCGAACAACGGGTAGCATTACATGATCAATCTCATCCAATCCCCATCCACCTCACATGCCTACAGCGGACTACTCACACATGGTGATGGTGAGGGGCTCATGGTCGATGGAGATGAAGGCGGTGAAGACGGCCTCCGGATCCCTCCACCGGAGGAGAAATCCTGGATCAATCTGTCCCCGAAACGAAGATCGTGTGGTGGCGGCGTGTGTTTCGCGAAAGCTCCTCTCCTCTAGGGCAAGCACTTTTTCGTATATATGAGGGGGTACGTCGAAGACCGAAGGCGAGGCGGCGCCCGAGGCCCATTTGGGTGGGCCCACGCGGCCAGGTACAGGGGCCGCGTGGGGCCCCCCATTTGGCCCTCGAGCGCTTCCTCGTGTCCATCTTTGTCCATTGTCCTCCTTTTCCATAAAAATGACGTGGTAATTTTCCCCGATTTTATTTCCTGCAAAAATAGCCAGAAAGAGACTTTGCTAAAAACAGCGTCAGATTCAGCAGTTTTATTCAAATATGGGAAGATTCCGGAGCAAATTATGAGCAAAGTGCTTGGAAAAGTAGATGCATTTTGGATGCATCAGCTCCCCCAAGCTTAGCTCGTTGTTTGTCCTCGAACAACTCAAACGTAGTGCAGAAGCGATAAAAGACTTTGACAAGAACTTTGCATTGCATATGTAACACAATTTAATATCAACAAGCATTCAAAGCATAGCTTCAACAACAAATGATAAGATGCTAGCAAAGGTATATCTAATCAATGTTAAAGCATTTATATTTGTTGCAAGAGAGATATCATGTAGTGTCAATACTTGGATGAGTTTGCTCAACTGTAGAAATAAACAAAGGTTCTTACATCGCTAATGATTGAATCATGACAAGACTTTTGAGGTCTTTTGATTCTTTCTTTTGTTACCTGGTGAAATCATTGTGCTTACAACCTTGCTCTTAGTTTTAGCAAACCATTTGATATTACTAATATGACTCATATGCTTGACCGACTAATGGTTGAAAACCTCATGCCCCGTGAATACGAGTACCTACACCATGGCTACTCAACTTGGGTCACTAAGCAAGTTCGAAATTTTCAGTCATTGCAAGTAATAAAAGCGTCATCAAGAGCGTCAACTGGGGTACCTCTTGTCCCAGGACATGGACAAGCCCATGTCCAAACAACAAGACAAACAGACAATGAACAATCTCAGCACTCTTTTATTTACCATTTGCATAGCTTTTTATTATGAAGTGCATCACTGAATGTCCACTATGGTGCGCTGTAAATTTCCACCATGAATGATGCATGGCTTAAGTTGGCGGCCCAGGCGTCTCTCTAGCCAATTATTCTTACTCATCAAACTTGCTAAGTTTCCGCTTTCATTTCGCACATGATAAGCATCCATAAACAAAAGTACATGATATCAACTGAATATATTTTAGTGCAATGTTGAAAGCTTTACATGTGTCAGCACATTTCAGCTAACTCCCAACCACTAAACCTGTCAAGCATACAACTTCATGTTTATTATTTGAAAATTATTTTACTTTCTATTGGTTGGCAAGTTTAGTAAGCACAATGGGATGCGTAGACCTTTGTTTAGAGCCAAATTATTCAATCCACAACCAAGTATTGTCACTAAATAAAATTTCACTTGCATCATCATATAACATACTAGAACATGGAGAAGATAAACATTTGCTACCATTTCTCTAGATGTTGAAGAAACTATGATGTGCTCACTTGCTGTTATTAAAGAGTCCACATAAGCATGGCAAAGGTGTCATACCTTTCATCCACTTCATGCACATCAACTTATCATCGTTGTTCTCCTCTCCCAACTTGAACTGCACAATAAAAACTCAAATCTGCCAGAAAATGTCACTGCATACAGTACTGTTTTTACCCTACCTAGACACCTCAGAAAAATCTCATATTTTACGTGTGTGTAGGTTATGATGTGTTGCAGCAGTGGTTAAAATTTCAGCTCAATCGGAGTTACAGAGAAAAAATGAAAAATAAAACAGCGAGCAGATTTCAGCAATTTCTGCACCTCCGTTTTTGCGTTTGTTTCAAGAAAACGAAAATATTTTTGTTATTTTTCGTTCTAAGAAACAAAAGACAAACAACCAGAAGTAAAAGAAACAAATAAAATCTTTTTGTGTTTTTGCGTTTTCAAGAAACTTATCATAGCAATATAACGGTGATATAAAACAATGAATGGAGAGTAAGAGAAGTACTCCCCCAAGCTTGCGATCAAGCTAGTATCCTGGGTAGTTGCCGTATCCACTTCCACTTCCAGGGTAGTAACTATATGGGTAGCCTTGCATGCTTGGGTACAGGGGCTCCGCCTGAGGTATGTACCCCTGTGTCTCTGGAGCTTGTGGCTCCTCCTGAGGCGGCGCCTCTTCCACTATCCATTTTCCGGTACTCCTGTCAAAAAGGTCAGTACGGGGGAGCCTAATGGACACTCGCTGCCCACTAGTGCTCAAATAGTTATACAGATAATGTTCCCCATACAACGTACTTATATCCATGCGAGTAGTCAAAGCAAAATCAAGTAATTTGGACTCTCGCACTAGAGTACCCATGTTATCACCATATCCTCTCTCGTTTTTAATGTAATTGTACACCATAGTAGCAATAGCACCAGCATAAATAGGAGTTTGATCAGTAATATTTCTACTCACAGCAGTATGCAAAGATCTAGCAAGTATGACTCCCAAGTTATATTCACACGGTGTATTTTCTTTTGCACATTTTAGTAGATAAACCATTGGTCCAGTGCAAGCAGAATTGTTATCCCTAGCAAGAAATCCTCTTGCAAGAAACAACGCAAAATATCTCAAACTTGGGTGCTGTATATGAGTAAATTTACCCCTATTTAATCTATCATGAGAGTTTACAGATATAGTATGCCAAAACTCAACAAGCTCATGGTTGGTATCAGCACGAGTTTCACTCCAACTCCCTGAATTTTCTACACCAATAGCATTGCAAAATTCCCTAGAGACATAACAAGGCGCTCACCTCTCATAGTAAATTTGCAAACAAAGGTAAGAGGGGGTGCCTTACTTCTCTTCCTGTGCTTGTAGGGCTCCGGTCCCTCAAACTTGAATGTAGAGGGAAATTCCCGAGAGAGTTCCTCATATGTATCTTGCGGGCTCTGAGCAAACCGAAGTAAACCAGTTGTAGCAGCAAAGGTGTCGAAGTCCTCTTTGATTCCTGGAATTTCTGCACTTTGAAATAATTATGCTCATGCAAATAATCTAAAAATTCTAGAATAAATGAAATCAAACATTCAAAGCAATTTTTATGGGAATCAAGTTTGCATCATTTTCATATTAGTAATGAGGTTGATCAAGTCTCATTAATAATATGCAAAAGATATAATACACGATTCTTTATTTTATATGTTTTCTGAGCAATTTCAAGTCACCTCATATTTGATTGGAATAGTTCCAATCATTAAGATAGCATATTTTGGTTCAGGAGGTGGCAATGCAAACTCAAAGCTTCCTATTATAAGAGTATTCCTTTTAATGGAGTTCACACTCTGGCTTACCATAGTAACAGATTTCTTCTTAGGAAAATAGATAGTGTGCTCATTTCCCTTGACATTGAATGTTACCTTGCTCTCAGTGCAATTTATAACAGCCCCTGCAGTGTTTAAAAAGGGTCTTCCAAGAATAATAGACAAATTATCATCTTCAGGCATTTCTAACACAACAAAGTCTGTAGGGATTAACACATTAGCAATAGAAATAGGGACATCCTCACATATTCCTATAGGCACAGCAGTTGATTTATCAGCCATTTGTAATGATACTTCAGTTGGAACCAATTTGTTTAGGTTAAGTTTCTTATATAAAGAAAAAGGCATGACACTAACACCAGCTCCTAAGTCACATAGAGCATATTTCACGTAAGTTTCTTTAACATGACAAGGAATAGTTGGAATACCAGGATCACCACGTTTTTTAGGCATTTTCCCTTTAAAGGAATATTCAGCAAGCATAGCAGTTATTGCATCAGTAGGAATCTTTCTTTTATTAGTCACAATGTCTTTCATGTATTTGGAATATGGAGGGATTTTAATAGCATCAACAAGAGGAATTTGCAAACACAAAGCCTTAATCAACTCAAAGAATTTCTCAAATCTAGCATCATCCAAAGTTTTTATTACCTCTTGGGGATAAGGTATGGGTTTTTGTACCCACGGATCCCTATCTTTACCTCTTTGTGGATTAGGATGGCTCTTCTTCTTATTCTTCTCAGTAGATGGTGGAGGGTCTTTTTTATCATTAGGTTCAGGTTCTTCAATATTTTCATCCTCTTGTGGCCCTTCTTCAGGTGAAGGTGATTCTTCTTCTTCATTATTATTATCTTCAATCTCAGCATCAGAAATAGAAATATCCTTATCTTGCTCTTCAGAGCCATCAATGTCCTTGTTTTCATTGGGAGATTTTCCTGCAGAAGATTTCTTCTTGAGAGCTTCTTGTTCTTTTCTCTTGGGATGGCCTTCAGGAAAATCAGGATCCTGAGTACTTGCACCTCCCCTAGTGTTAACTCCACAGACCTGTTTCTTCACCATAAGACTTTCATACAATTGATTTTGAAGAGAAACCATTTGTTCAACTTGATTATTCATCATCTCACAGTGTTTAACAATTCTTTTTACCTCTCCCACACTAGCATGTAAACTTTCTCGAAGAGATTTAATTTTGTGAGAGTTCTCCATAATAGTCATTCTAATATTATGCTCCTCAAGATTATGATGATAAGCAAAATCATTCATGTAGGATACATCAACAGGAGGTGTTACCTTTTCATTACCTTTTATGGAGCTAATAGCATTGACTTGAATTGGAAAACATGGTTGATCATCAGGAAATTTAACACCCATTTCAGATAATTCCTTAAGATGAGAGGTTTTAATTTCCTTCTCTTTAATAGCCTTGGAATCTTCTTTCATTGTTTCGTTATCCAATTTGAGCATGCCTCCTTTCTTCTCCGGAAATATCTCTTCAATATTCCAGTCTTCATAATTCCTAGAGATTGTCTCCAATAGCTCAGTTGCTTCATCAATGGTCCTTTCCCTGAAAACATTACCTGCAATACCATCAAGAAAGCCTCTAGTGTTTTCGGTTAGACCATTGTAAAATATATCAAGTATTTCATTACTCTTGAAGCCATGGGTAGGACATTTCCTAACCATCTTACTATACCTCCCCCAAGCTTGGGGTAAATCCTCCTTCTCTTTCTGTGAAAAACTGCTAATCGCAACAGTCAAACCATGAATCTTATCAGCAGGGAAATACTTATTATAGAATACCTGCAAACATTCTTCCTTGCTAGTAATACATCCAGGTTCTAAATGATTATACCAAGTTTTAGCACTTCCTCCCAAAGTAAAAGGAAACAGCTTTAAGAAATAGTAGCGTTGATGGATTTCATCTTTACCAAATAACACAGATAAGTCGTGCAAGACAGCAATGTGTTCAAAAGGAAACTCATCCTCTCTACCATAAAACTTATATTTTTCAGCTTTTTCAATTATTTCAGGATCAACACTAAACTCATAATCTTTATCTTTAATTTTAATAGCAGGAGCATTCATTTTCTCAGTAATAGGAAAATATCCATCAAGAGGAGAATTTTTATAGCTATCAAGTTTATCCAATTTATCAAAGTCAGAATTCATAAAAGCCATAGTAAATCGCAATTTCTTTTTATTGGTCGACCACAATCTAGACAAACGCGAGCTCACCGGTCGTGGCCGCGCGATTCGGATCGAACGACGCACGCGTCTCGGCCCACGTGGACGTTACGCCCTGGGGAGTGGGGTCCGTGCCCACCTCTCCTCTCCATTCCCACTCGCGCTGTCGCGCATCTCCGTGCACCCCGCCCGCGAAATCGCCGATGAGCATGCACCGCGCGCACCACCGCCGTTCCTCGAGCGACCGCCGCCGCCACGCGCACCACCTTCGGAGGCAGGCGGCGGATTGTTGGAGGTGGAGGGAGAAGAGGGAGGCGCAATCGTGGTCGAGGGTTTCTTCACCGGCGACGGCAGATCTATGACGTAACGTCGATTTCTCCAAGGAAGGTTACAGCGCAATCTTCCATCTCTACTTTTTCTGGTCGTTTTCCCTCGGTTTAGATCTGTTTCATCGACAATTAACATCGGCGGCACCTCTCTGGATTTTGGTTGTGCAGACCGGCGGGGAATGATTTTCTCCGGCGGAAGGTGGTGGAATCCTGGGTTATTTTTTGCTGCAGATTGAAGAGACCGGGCCACCTTTTTCATCACACACCGAAACTTACAGGTCAGTGTTGAGCTTCCATTAAATGTAAAAAAACCAAATCCATAAGTATGAGCCAAATTCTGCCACTACACATGTAAATTTTCTGCAAATCCATAAGCATCAACAAAACCTGCAGAAGAATAGGGTATAGGTGTACGTTTATTCTTTGTTGTAGATGCATTTTTTGGTTCTGTGATCTGCCACTAAATGTTAGATGTAAGGTTTGGGGTGAGGTCTTTTAGATGTTTTTCATTGAGTGCTATATGATGCTAGATGGATATGATGCTATACTATTTTTACGGATGTAAGTTTTTGGGGGGCATTCTGTAAGTATGAACCAATTTTTTATGGAGTGTCAGCCCCCGTGCCCATATTAGTTTCTGCAATAACATGGTACAATGTAAGATTTTTGTCTTTAAAAATACATGTTAGTTTCATTGATTAGTTCCATCGGCTCCTCGCCGGAAATATTGCACAGGCCGGGATTCGTCACTCGCGTTTTTGAGTTGGTACTTGCCGGCGGAATTGGTGGAATTGGGTGTTATTTTCGCGGCAGATCGAAGAGGACGTGTGTGTTATTTTGAACACCTTCTGAGATTTCTTCATCCTACATCGATCCTGCAGGTTAGTTGTAAATTTTCAGCTGGGAGAAGCTACACATATTTTCTGCATGCAATCACTTCTGCACTGGATGGCTACTGGTCATACACGTTTTTTTGTTTGCTTAGGTTCGTGTGTTTTTGCTAGTGTTTGCTTGATCACGGATGTTCCCACTATTTGCATAAGCATGAACACAAATCTGGTAGATGCTAGATCCTAGATGTAAGTTATAGATTTTGAAGTTGAAACCATATGTGTGCTAAGAATCACAGGCATAAACTTACACCATAGCTAGATGTAAGTCTGTATTTGCAGTTCGCAAACCATAAGCATGAACTTTTTTTTTGTTGATGTCTAGTTTCATGCTAGATGTATGTCTGAATTTGTAGGTGCTATACGTGAGAATGATCCATTAAAAAAATTGATTGTCAGTCTGATGTTTAATGTAAGTTTGATCTCCAAGTAGAAACTCATACGCATGCTAAGAATCACGACCATAAAATTACACCATTGCTAAAATGTAAGTTTGAATCCTGCAGTTTTTGCAAACCATATGCATGAACCATTTTTCAATGTTTACTTCGAATGCCAGGTGTAAGTTTGTTTTTGCAGTTAAATATAAGTTCATCTCGAAGTTGAAACTCATACGCATGGCACATGCTAAGAATCACAGCCATAAAATTACACCATAGCTAAAGTGTTAGTTTCAAGTATGCAGTAGAAACCCCTAAAACATGTTAGGAATCATGTTGTTATGCTTTTCAGTATCTATCTCCAAATTTTCGTCATTGTGTACATGCATTGTTTTCAGTTATAGAGTAGTAATAATTAGTTCTACACCTTATCATCTTCTATTTTCAACTCTTGATAGCAATTCTGGAATATTGTTGGTGTCAGCCGCCCATACAGGCCCAATTAAGTTGGTGTCAGCCGCTCATACATCTCAAAAGTCAGAACTGAGAAAGCATCTAATGATTGAGCTCGCCCAGCACCACCGAGGCCGCCTGCAAGCCGTTCATGGATTGTGTCAATGGAAACCAAATAAATTTCTTTTAGTTGCTGCAAAAATTACTTTTTCGGATCACATGCAAGCTATTTGTTTCATGCTTACATTTTTTCAGTAGTAGGTTTTGTGGGATGTTTTCTAGTCATCTAAATGAAAAGTAATTACATGTAAAGCTCTTAGTTCCTGCAAATTTACTATTTATGATCACCTGCAATCCCATATGATCCCAAGTAACTACATATTGTAAATTGTCAAAATCTTGGTTATTAATTTCGAAAACTACTGAAGTGACATGTTGTAAAATCCTATGATGTAAACTGACAAATTCTTCTCGGGTACTGAAGTGCACACATATTGTAAACTGACAAAGTAACTTGTTTTACAACTAAGTTTACAGATTATTTTTGGCAAGCAATTCCTCATCTTGCAACTTTACATCTAATTGACAAGAAAATCCCAGGACCCTGCTTTATTTTTTTTACATAAAACATGTTTCGATAGTACATGCATAGGATTTGACAAGAACGTTTGTATAATGCCTATATCATTTTGCAGGATCTAAGATAGGAGCATGGACGGTGGTGGGGAAAAGAGCTTATTGGGAAAAACCTTACATCTGTTCGAATCTTCTACTTTGTTGGATCTTTCAGCAACAAGTAATGTACTTAGTTTCTGCAATTCTACTTTTCAAGTCTAGACTAGACTAAACTGTGCATTCTTACAATAAGACTTGTCTCCCATGTTAGCAACCTAAATTGTGCTATGTACCTTAAATAGCTAGGGAAGTAACCACAAATTAATATAAAGAGATGGCATTGTTAGTTTGGGTATATGACAGTAACAAAATATAGAAAAAGAGATGGCAGTTTGGGTGTGTTTGCTAGTTTTTCGTCTAACCTGGAGTCTCGTACTGTCAGAAGCCTTATATTTTTCTTATGCATTGATATAATTCTACATCGCTTTGGGTGTATGTTTACATCTACTGAAATTTTGGTTATATGCGAACTTGTAGTTTGATTACTTTGCTAGATTTTCGTGTAATCGGGGGGTCTGGTTATGTCATAAGCATATAAGAAACCATTACTGCACTTGTCTTACATGCATACACTTGTAAAACACACATCTACTGTAAGTTTTTCATAAACATGTCAGATGTGAAAACTAATGCAATTTTCTGTAGTTAAATTTTAAGCTCGAGAGATTCTATTTTTACAAGCAAACTTGTACAGTTCAGATGATCCAGATGTAAATTTACAACATGAGTAAAAAGCATGGTAGATGAAATTGATAGACTGGTGTAAAGAACCTTAGGGATTTTTGTTTTCTAACCAGGGTTTTTCAACTGATGTAAAATTACAGTACCATGGTACATGCAAACTTACGGTAGCATGATAGCATCTGGAATACCTAAACTTTACTTTCAATTGAGAAAAGTATATGGACACCTAAACTTAGAAGGTTCGTAGAAGGTTCAGATCAAGCATGGTGTAAAAAATAGTTTCAGAAATAGCAGGGTGTGTAAGAACTTACTTTTTTGGGCAGCAAATGGATATGTTTTTCACAGTTTTCTGCTAAAAATTCCCTAATTTTGTACCTGTTTATATATAATTCACAAGAAATGGCCCAGTTATTTGGTCAGCAAATTTGGTCATGTTTCTGACATATTTACATGCTTACAGGAATGTAAATTGGTATCGGCTACTAGTTGATTGAGGGAAGGAGCTCATGGCAGGATTGAAGAAACTGATTGGGGGGTTTCCTGAAACATTTTAGAACCTTTTGCTGCAACTTCTAATTCCTGATTGAGCTACAATCAGTAGGATCTGTGTGTTTCTTGTGGAGAGATATCTATGGTTTGGGATGAAGTAAATTTTTTGATCTACATCAGGGTTTGGTCTTTGGTGTGCTGTTCTGTTGTTGAAACCTGGTGTCGTGGGATTATCACGCAGATGTCATGGAGATGACTTCATAGAGCTGGGGATTAAGCGATCAAGCATCTCCGAGCTAAAGATCGCAGGGCACGAGGAGACAATGTTTTTTACCCAGGTTCGGCCCCTCAATGTGAGGTAAAGACCTACGTCCTGCCTATCCTAGATTGGTATTGATATGAATATGGTGTTTACAAGGGGTTGGCGATCGAGCTATCGAGTCGCCTCTCTCTCTAGATGTATGAGAGCCTTTTTTTGCTTGGGGTTCTAGGTCCTTGGAGTCCACCTTATAAAGACGGTGGCTCGCAAGGTTACAAGGAAACTTCTCTCCCAAGGAAAGTATGAGTCGGAGTCCTACTTGGAGACTAATCATATGTCTTGTCTTCCAAGTCAAGTTATCTTCGAGCTTCTGGATCCTTCCTCATGATCTTGAGTCGGCCCATATTTGTGCAAGCCCAATAGTGGTGCGACTGTGAATAAGTCGCGCTTTGCTTGAATAAGTCGCGGGATAATTATTCCCCCGACATTCTCTCTTGATGATGATCTTGCGAGCTTGCATATGTAGTTCTTGTCGACTTGTCGATGTTAAGCTTGGCGACTCGCTGATGATGAGTCGCGAACGTAGCGGCTTCCTGAGCCGCTGATGTAGAAGCGATGAGTTGCTATCTTTGTGGCTTATTCAGCCACTACGTTGCCAATTGAGCACTTCTGTCTTGGCCGCATTAAATCTGCAAAATTGCGGTAAGTTTTCCGCGAAGCACTTGTTGAAAACCACCTTTTCCTGTTGGGTGTAAGACTGAGCTGAAATCATAAGAATAATAACTTATGAGTATCAAGATATATCAGCCAAATGTGTATAAGGTGCTGAGTCATAGACATAAATAAGCTGGTCAATCATTAGAGTAATAATCTGTCATGTTATCATGACGAGCCATCTGAACGCATGTTGAATCATGGCGGCTCAAGGGTATATAGCCGCAACCTGTATTTAAAGATTTCCGAGTCGCTTATTTGACTCACAAATAGATATATATATATTCTCATGTGCTGCAAAAAATGAAATCTGCATATAAACATGATATATGAGTATAATAAAGACCGCCAAATATGGTGGATGTGTAGCCCCCGAGGGTCGGGTTGCATGCTTGATCATGCTGCTCGGGACTCAAAAATATCTCAAGTTAGACAAAAATTTAATTGTCCTAGCCCCCAGGCATTAAGCAGGCATGATTTCATTATCCTGCTTGATGGCATATCGTTGCAATTTGATCCTGCAACAGATTGACAAATATTGTTGCCGCAAGATAATAATGATAAAAATTCCACTTGATGTGGCTGTAGTTAAATAATGGTGGCTTCATCAGCCAATATAAGGAGATAATTATCTCAATCATAAAAAATTTGGCCATGCCAAGGAAGTAATGATAACTTGATGATAATATGTTAGCCTTGGCGGCTGGTAATAAAAAAGTTAGTACTCTGCATAATAGCATATGGTACCCTGCATGATAGCATAGTATAATCTGCATGATAGCAAATGATATGTCTCATGATGCGAATGATATGTTGCATGATGCGAATGATATGTTGCATGATGCAAATGATATGTTGCATGATAGCAAATGGTATTTTGCATGATAGCAAATGGTTGCATAATAGCAACTGGTAAGATGCATGATAGCATATTGTATGATGCATGATAGCATATGGTACTTGACTCAGTATTTCCCAAATCTAATGTGTGTTCAGGGTCGAGAACGGCCATGATAGGCATCAGACTTGATTGACGCCACACGCGGGTACTTTAGTCCTTCTGAATTATCTCTATTACCGTTAGGTAGGTCTTCGCGCGGCTCAGTATTTCCTAGGTAAAAAAATGCGTGTTCAGGGTCGCTGGCGGCCATGATAGGCGATCACACTCGATTGACACCGCACCCCAGTACTTTGGCCGCATAGTGCAAAGATACTTCTGACTTAAGGCGAGAATAACCAGGATTATTGCTTTTAACGGCTGCAATGGCCGTGACGAGCTCAAATTAGCTTTGATGATAACCAGCTCTGATTAGCTGTAGATGTGGTACAGCGAGTCATCTGTTTTAACTCAAATATTTGATAAGATAATGATTCATTAAAGTCTCATAAACTGATGTAATGATGAGCTGTTTGCGACTCATAAAATGATATGGGAGTAAATCGCTATGCGACTCATAAGTTGATATGACAATAAGTCGATGATGATCAATAAAATGATATGATGATAAATCATATAACGATCAGTCATAAATTGATATAATGATAATCATAGAATGACAAATGAATCGCCAAATATCAATGCTTGAACATGTAGTGGTGATCTTGATATTCAATGCAAACTGTAAATAGCTAGACTTTGATAAATGCAATGCGAGTTATAAAGAACTCTAATTTGACAAATGTACTGCGGGTGGTAAGAATCCCGATTTTGAGATGGAAGTGGATATAACTAAATCTCAAAAATAGATATAAATTAAAGTCTATGACATGATATAATATGAGTCGCAAAGACATTTAATAAAAGGCATAATAACCTAAATATGCAGCCCCCGAGATGAACTCGAAGATGAAATTTAATTTTACTGATAAAAGTAAAAGGCTGCAAAAGTTTGAGCATAATAGCAACTTATCTTGTTTATATTCCCTCGTTTCTGACGATGCGGTGTAAGTCACGAGCGACAATAAATAGCCATGGACAATGTGGCATGCGCATATGGTGAGATCAATGTCCACCACCGTGAGTCGCTGGAACTGGAGGAGATGATTGATACATTGGGTGGATCGCCACTTGCAGGATCCACAGCGTCGGCCAGGGGTCGCATCTCACGATTGCGATCGTTGCTTTTTCCCTTCTCTTGATATTGCGGCTTATGAAGTCGCTGCTGACACAGATTATAGACACCTGATTCTGCCAACTGGAGTGGCCTTGAGCTGGATGTACGTCCGCGTCCAGGTTATCAAAATATTTGAGTCGCACTGTCACGTTGCGCGGACGCGACTGTGTCGATGATGACCTCAGTGGAGTGGGGGATGCCTGCGGCCGCGAGATGACGATGGTCTCATGGTGATCTTCTTGAGTCGCGCGTTGATAACGGAGCTGACCATATCATCTACAAGCCCCGATGCGCCCTTTTCTCCTTTATTTTCTTTCTTCTTTCGTACGTGACCTGTCCATACTGCTTCCTTTTCCTATGTGAAGTTGTCGCATGTGAAGGCAGGCTAGTAATTGACGTACGTCGTCCAAATTCTTTCTCTTTTTCTTTTTCTTTTTCTCTACGTGAAGTTGTGCCATGCAAATGACCAGCTAGCAACTCACGTATTCAACTAGCACTTTCCATCCTCTTTGATTCCTTTCTTGGTCCGGGCGTCTTTTCTTGGCATGCATCGATTGGTACTTCTAGTGCAAATCTTTTTGGCTTTTATCCATCCCAAAGAGTATATGGTCACGTGGTGGTCACGGATCTGATTTAAACTATTTCTCCTGATCTGATACCAACTCTTCTTTCCTTCCTTCGGAATTAAATCTGCTCCTGTTTGTGGCCCGTGCTGTTTTGAGTCGCAGGATAGTATCACCAGCCCGAGCCGCATAAGGTAGTATCACTTACGAGTAAAAAGGCGGATTTTCCCTGATTAATCTCCTCGGTCCATGTGTGATCCAAAACCTTTTCTTTTCTTCCATATGCTTCCTCCACCCGCACGTTAGTCCAAGTAGTGGTTTAAGTCAGACGCGACTCATGGAGTTGATCCGATGATGGGTCAGCTCCCTGCTTTTCCTTTTCTTTTTTCTCATGGGAATCACCACGCATACGCGTCAGCTGGGTCAACCACCGATGTCTTGATTCTTGGAAAGTTCGACCATAGTGTATGGACTCCTGGTTGTGTTCGATTTGCACGAGGACTGTATTGCGCCGCTTGCATGTTTGTCCTTGTTTGGCTTCACGAATTCGCGTAGATGCAAAACTTGTTCCAATGCGCGAACCGCTGACGGAGATCTAACCGTTGGAATTGTCTCAAATTTCTTGGAGGGCTTTAGGATTGTACTCCGCAGGTTTCCACTGGAGGGATCTTCGAATTGATGTCCGAGTCGACCTCGATAATTCTTTTCCCAAAGTCGCGCCGAGTTCCGTCGGCTTTCGACACGGCTTCAGTGTTTGAGTCGCCCACGGAGATCTAACCGTTGGAATCCGATGCGCTTTGGACAGCTGCTAGGAAACTCGATTGCGCATCTTTCCACCGAACGGATCGTCGATGTGATTCCGAGACATCATCGGGGTCAGTCGCAGTGCGGACGTTGTCTGCTGCCCTTGATGTAGATGTTGATACCACCGAGTCGCTTGAATCGGCGCGACGATAAAGTCACCGAGATTGTTGAAGTCGCCGTGCTTGAATCGACGATGAGATCCTCTGTCCCTGGCATAGATCCAGCACGGAACGTGACGCTCTTGACCGCAGGCCCCACGGTGGGGGCCAACCGTCGTGGGATTGTCACGCAGATGTCATGGAGATGACTTCATAGAGCTGGGGATTAAGCGATCGAGCATCTCCGAGCTAAAGCACGAGGAGACAATGTTTTTTACCCAGGTTCGGCCCCTCAATGTGAGGTAAAGACCTACGTCCTGCATATCCTAGATTGGTATTGATATGAATATGGTGTTTACAAGGGGTTGGCGATCGAGGTATCGAGTCGCCTCTCTCTCTAGATGTATGAGAGCCTTTTTTTGCTTGGGGTTCTAGGTCCTTGGAGTCCACCTTATAAAGACGGTGGCTCGCAAGGTTACAAGGAAACTTCTCTCCCAAGGAAAGTATGTGTCGGAGTCCTACTTGGAGACTAATCATATGTCTTGTCTTCCAAGTCAAGTTATCTTCGAGCTTCTGGATCCTTCCTCATGATCTTGAGTCGGCCCATATTTGTGCAAGCCCAATATTGGTGCGACTGTGAATAAGTCGCGCTTTGCTTGAATAAGTCGCGGGATAATTATTCCCCCGACACCTGGGGAAAGAGGGTCGGCGGGAGGACTTTAGGGATTTTTCAGGTGATGCTTCTCTTTTGCAGGGATGTAACTCTTTGGATTCCTTGGGGACGAGCTTGGGTTCCTATAGAGGCGGCTATGGTGCAGCGAGGGGACAAGGCAGAAACACCAGCGAGGGGTCTCGGGATTGTGTAACCTGCCATCCGATGTGGTACTGCCTCTTATGTGTTTTTCTAGATGTTTCTTATAGCATGTCAGCTTGATTACAGAGCACCAGATGCATTTGTCATATACCTGTATGCATTAGTGGCCATATCAGATATGAAACCTGCCTGTCAGATACGAGCACTAGTTGTAATTACACCTGCATGCAGTAATAGCCATATCAGATATGTAACCTGCCTGCAAGACACGAGCACTAGTTTGTAATCTTACACCTGCAGTAGTGGCCATATCAAATATGGCCTAATTGTTTTTAGGCAGCGACCTAACTTTTTTTCCGAGTAGGTTAGATGTAATTCTCCATGGAAAAGCACTAGTGGTCTAAATTATTAGTAGTGCTACACTCGTCAGTAGCTTCTGGGGTAATTATGCATGATGTCAAGTAGTTCTCCATGTTTTTCTGTAGTTTTCTAGGTGTAACTCTACATGATGTCAATCAGTTCTCCAAGTTTTGTTCAGTAGTTTTTCTAGGTGTAACTCTGCATGATGTCAAGTAGTTCTCCAAGTTTATTCAATAGTTATCTAGGAGTAACTCTGCACGAAATCTGTAGTTCTCCATAGTTTGCCCACGGGGAGCAGTTCCAGTAGTATCATGGCACCGTGCCTCCCATCATCTGGTGTTTGAGCTTAATTGTTTTGGAAATTGACATGGAAACCAACATCATTTTCTTCCTCAAGTCGAACATTAAGACCAATGCCTCCATGTTCAAAATCGACATCCATGAGATCTGCAATAAGCCAATAATTTTAATGCAAGTTCAGTTCATTAGTGATGGTTGTTAGTTCTGATAAAACTTACTTTACTATTCGAAGAACATGCATAGGAATTTTACTTCTCGCTTTTTTCACAGTTTCTTACATGCATGCAGCCTGTATTTTTCACATCCTAAATTGATTTATTTTTTCCCACACAGGCAAACAATCAATGGAAGCAAAACGTTATCGAGGGATGTGTAACCAAGCAAGGGAAGCCAAAGTAAAAAAGGAGAAAGAGATTAGTTTTACCAAGCAAGGAAGCCAAAGCAAAGAGATGCTACTGTCAGATACTTGGTTACATTTTGTAGTAAAACAAAGTAGGAGTATATATTATGCATCTCTGTCGGGACCAACTTTTGGTTATCTATCAGTTATCCTCTAATCAGGTGTCACAATCAATGCATGTTTTACATCTCGCATTGCTACACCCTTGGATATCAAATACAAACTACGACATGCTACTAATGCAAGGTTTATGCCATGCTGTAGATGTAGATTTATGTTTTTCACTAGTACATGCCTTTTAGTCCTTCCATATTTTATTAGTGTAAGTTTCACAAGTAAATTTTCAGATGGTTACAACACCATGCTAGTGATACTACTTTGCATTTTCTACTCATAGATGTAATTGCAGTCAACTAAATCAGATGTACCTAGATCAGATGTAATTGGCAATCTTTCAGGTTTTTACAACTTACAGTACCACTAAAGTTGTAATTGGCAATCTCCATGTATTTATATACTTACAGTCCAATTTTCTAGATGTGTATGGCAATCGTCAGGTGATACGTCTCCAACGTATCCATAATTTCTGCTGTTCCATGCTCATATTATACCATTTGCTACATGTTTTATATACACTTCGTATCACTTTTATGCATTTTCTGGGACTAACCTATTAAAAAGATGCCACAGTGCCAGTTCCCTGTTTTCTGCTGTTTTTGGTTTCAGAAAGTTACTTCTGGAAATATTCTCGGAATTGCACAAAATAAAAGGCCAGGTCCCTATTTTTCTAGCACGTACACGAAGTCCGAAGGAGAGACGAAGGAGAGCCACGAGGTGGCCAAACCACACCCAGGCGCGGCAGTGGGCCCAGCCGCGCCACCTGGTGGTTTGGGCCCCTCGGGGTCCGCCGACATCGCCCCTTCGCCTATTTATTCTCCGAGACGCGAAAACCCTAAAACACCGAGCCTTTCATCCAGAACATATTCGATGTCGCCGTCGTCGTCAACCCTAACTCGGGGGTTTCTGAAGCTCTTCCCGGTACCCTGCCGGAGAGGGGAATCATCACCGGAGGGCTCTACATCGCCATGCCCGCCTCCGGAGTGATGCGTGAGTAGTTCATCCTTGGACTATGGGTCCATAGCAGTAGCTAGATGGTTGTCTTCTCCACTTGTGCCATCATGTTTAGATCTTGTGAGCTGCCTATCATGATCAAGATCATCTTATTGTAATGCTACATGGTGTGTTTGCTGGGATCTGACTTATATTGATACCTATGTGGAGCTGAATATTATATTATCATGTCTATGTCATTTGTGATCTTGCATGCTCTCCGTTACTTGTTGAAGCCTTGGCCACGTGAATACTTGTAACTCCAAGACGGGGTATTTATGCATGATAGTTGGGTTCAACCTCTATTTAACCTGGGATAGTGACAGCAAGTTCTAAGGTTGTAGATGTGTTGTTGCCACTAGGGGTAAAACAGCAATGCTTTATTCAAGGATGAATGTATTGTTTACATTACGCACATTACTTAATGCAATTGTCTGTTGCTTGCAACTTAATACTGGAAGGGGTACGGATGTTAACCGGAAAGTGGACTATTTAGGCATAGATGCATGCTGGATAGCGGTCTATGTACTTTGTCGTAATGCCCAAATGAATCTCATAGTAGACACCACAGCTCACACATGCATGTTATATGCACTTATCAATTGTCAATTGCCCAGCTGTAATTTGTTTACCCAGCATGTTAGTTATCTTATTGGAGAGACACCACTAGTGAACTGTGGACCCCGGTCCATTCTTTTACATCTGAAATACAATCTACTGCAATCATTGTTCTCTACTGTTTTATGCAAACAAACATCATTTTCCATTCGATACATTTAACCCTTTGTTTTCAGCAAGCCGGTGAGATTGACAACCTCACTGTTAAGTTGGGGCAAAGTAATTTGGTTGTGTTGTGCAGGTTCCACGTTGGCACCGGAATCCCTGGTGTTGCGCCGCACTACACTCCTTCACCAACACCTTCGAAGCAAACCTCGTTTTCCTACTGGTCCGATTAAACCTTGGTTTCATACTGAGGGAAAACTTACTGCTGCACTCATCATACCTTCCTCTTGGGGTTCCCAACTGACGTGTGACGTGCAAGCATTGTTTCTGGCACTATCAACCTAGAGCCACCATCAGGTTTATTGCAACTTATAGTACCATTTTTGCTAGATGTAAATGGCAATTGCCAGGTTTATTACAACTTTATAATACTATTTTTGCTAGATGTAAATGTCAAGCCCCATGTTCTTACAACTTTATCGTATCATGCTAGATGCAAAACCATCCAGTAGATGAAAACTACTTATGGGGTTCTCCTTGCGCATGCTTATCTTTTTTTCAGTAACCTGATAGGATGTTAATTTTTTACTGGCCACTAGATGAAAATCAGATGTAATTGTAAATAAAAACAATGCTGGGTGTACAAAAAACAAAACCTTCACGCCATTGTAGCTTTACATAATTTTTTGGTTACAGCAGCCAGCGGAGGAAGAAGAAACACCTGGGGCGCGTGATACCTGGGCACCTGGCCATTTATGGGACACGTGGTCTCGGGATGCAATCCCGCTAGAACCCACCTGGGTTGCGCGTCCCTCGCGTCCTGGGTCCTGGATCGCGCGCGCGCACGCAATTTCTTTCCCTTATCGCCAAACGTTTTCTTTCCTTTTCGGGTATGTCAGGACTGACCTCGCTATAGGCCAGAACATGGTCGACCACGACGTAGCAACGTCCGTAGTAAATGACTCCTCTTCCTCAGAAGAAGTTTCAAATTCATCATTACAGTATTCATTATCTTCTAACTCAGATTCCACATTTTCATTAGTAGAAGATTCCAGATTTTCAGGTGTTTCAGTTATCTCAGATGTTTCAGGTGTCACTTCTTTGTCTATGCTACCACATAATAAATCATTTTCATTACTAGTAGACATTTTAGACAATGGTGAACTAGATAAAACCTTTCCTTTTTTCTTAGGAGCAACAGCAGAAGCAACATTAGGTGAAAAGTTTGGCCTACTTGGCAAATCCGTACCTCTGCGAGTAGTTGAAGGCCTCACTTCCTTCGGAGTAGTCTTTTCATTTCCCATGGTTAGGAACAAGCAAAAGCAGCAAATAGATGATAACAAGTTGTCTTACCAATAAAGCTAGGTTCCCCGGCAACGGCGCCAGAAAACGTCTTGATACCCACAAGTATATGGGATCGCTGAAGTCTTCGTTGGGAAGTATTACCCAAATTTATAGTTCGACTCGATGGGAACACAAGAATATCAATAAGACCTTGGCAATTGAGGCGTCACTCTCAACCACACATGTATATCAATAACTTGCAGCAGTAATAGTGATGGCAGTAGTATGATCCAAGTAACAAGCAGAACAGTAGCAGTGAACAAGTGTTTCCCAGTTTTCACCGGAAAAGTAAAAGTGTAACTCAGAGATTTAAAACGTAGGCATGAGGTGATAGCGGGGTGTTGCAAGAATGAGATTGATCATATAATAAGAAACAAATAACAATGGGACCTATCTCTAACTCCGATATATGTAGGTATGTGTTCCATATTTAGTTGTGCGTACTAACCAAGAGAATTTGCACAATATCTATTGTCCAACCTGCCCATTTCACCGGGGCCAACTTGGAACTACAGGTAATTAAGGTCTACCCTTTCGAATAGACCGGAACAATGCATTAACACTTCATGAACACATAGAATCCTCAAACTAAAACATCTCCCCCTTGTTTTCCCTATATGTCACGTTTAGGGTTCGCAGGTTCAATATAATAGCAGGTGATACACTTTGCAGGTAAATACCAAACTCAAATATATGATGGGGCAATATAAGTTCAGTACTGAAATCATGCCACTCGGGCCCTAGTAGCAAGCATTAAACATAGCAAGAGTGCATCAACACAACACAAAAGTATCCTCAAGATAAAACCCTAAAATCCCGAACAACGGGTAGCATTACATGATCAATCTCATCCAATCCCCATCCACCTCACATGCCTACAGCGGACTACTCACACATGGTGATGGTGAAGGGGCTCATGGTCGATGGAGATGAAGGCGGTGATGAAGGCGGTGAAGACGGCCTCCGGATCCCTCCACCGGAGGAGAAATCCTGGATCAATCTGTCCCCAAAACGAAGATCGTGGTGGCGGCGGCGGTGTGTTTCACGAAAGCTCCTCTCCTTCTAGGGCACGCACTTTTTAGTATATATGAGGGGGTACGTCGAAGACCGAAAGCAAGGCGGTGCCCGAGGGCCAAACGAGGTGGGCCCACGCGGCCTGGTACTGTGGCCGCGTGGGGCCCCCTCTTTTGGGCCTCCGGTGCTCCCTCGTGTCCATCCTTTGCACGTTGTCCTCCTTTTCCATAAAAAATGACGTGGTATTTTTCCCCGATTTTATTTCCTGCAAAAATAGCCAGAAACGAGACTTTGCTAAAAACAGCGTCAGATTCAGCAGTTTTATTCAAATATGGGAAGATTCCGGAGCAAATCATGAAGCAAAGTGCTTGGAAAAGTAGATACATTTTGGATGCATCAGGAATCTATATACAATACCTTGTTCTGTTAAGGAATGATCACAGCTAAGATCCAGTGAAAACTGCAAAGGAAAATAACAAACTTACGCCTGATGGCAAGGAAGCAGGATGTACAGATAATTTTTGATAACAAACTTACTCCTGATTGTAAGGAAGCAGGATCAACTCTTTGTCTTGATAATGAGTCAACGCATTCACAGCATAGTCGAATACATCGTCGTATCCATTGCTGCAGATGTTCGGGTAAGCGATAAGAGCCGGGTCAAGGAAACCTACCGGTTCTTTCCTGCGGTTGCACTCGAATACTTGGCTCCTAAGTACAAGAAAGAGAATAGTTAGCATGTACTGAACAGAAGAAAGCTATTAAAATGTGAAAAGTATTTGTAAGGCACATACAATGTGAACAAACGCATGAACATGCCATCAACAATATTCAGGTTGAAAACTTGGAACATCTCTGAAAACTCCCAGCATAGTCGAACGCCATCTTGGACGTCGTAAAAATCCTCTTTCCTGATACTGAAGGTCAGGTCCTTATTCTCTTCACAATATAGGAGGTACTTTTCATGAAGCTTCTGGCAAGCCATGCCTGATCTTTGTAATCCATCTTTAGTCAACAATGGCTGTCCATGCACGTATTTGGGGCAACTTTGCACCTCTGCATTGTATTTCTTATTCAATTCTTCGTCATCTAGGTATTGGTCGCTGTAAATCGGTGCAGTATTTTTTTTATTTTTAGTGGTCTTGGGCTTGGGCTTGGGCTTAGGCTTGGGCTTGGACTTGGGCTTGGGCTTCATCGGGGTTCTATTTAACGGGGCCATCTTGGCATCGTCCTTCGCCCGGACGGGTGTGGTGCCTCTACGTGTCCGAAGAAGTTGGGGCGGAGGCGGAGGCGGCAAATGAGCCTGCTATGGCTGAGGAGGCTGGGACGGCAGTTGAGCCTCCTGTGACTGAGGCGGAGGCGGCAGATAAGCCTGCTGTGGCTGAGGCGGAGGTGTAGGCGGTGTTGGTGTAGCTTCAACCAAGTTGGTGGTGTTGTTCACCACAAGGGCAGTAGGTGAGTTACCATCGACAGGCGGTGTTGGTGTGGCTTCACAATTCTGTGCAACCGTTGTATCGTCAACTGCTTGTTCTCTGGAAGGATGTTTTGCCGCAATATCAAGGAGGAGCTGTGCTGAACGGAGGCCTTCAGACGACGCCATCTGTCGAGAAGCTGTTGAGGTGGATGGCAGGGCACTGAGAAGAGAAATCTCCTTCTTGGGCCATGATACGTCTCAAACGTATCTATAATTTCTGATGTTTCATGTAGATATTATACCAATTGTTACATGTTTTATATATACTTCATAGCATTTTTATGCATTTTCTGGGACTAACCTATTAACAAGATGCCACAGTGTCAGTTCCTGTTTTCTGCTGTTTTTGTATTCCAGAAAAGCATATTCTCATAATTGGACGAAACTTGGACAGAACCTCCTATTTTTCCAACACAAAGACGGAGTCCAGAGGAGAGACGGGGGAGGGCCACGTGGCAGCCACACCATGGGGCCGCGCGGCCCCCCCCTGCCGCGCCGTGGGTTGGTGTGGGGCCCTCGTGGCTCCGCAGCCGCCGCCCTTTCACCTATTTATTCTTCTGATTCGTTGACAATTAACAAACACCTGCCAAAACTTATTTTTACTCTCTTTATGATTTTAAAAACTTAAAAAGCTCTAGCACATGATTTAATCCCTGCTTCCCTCTGCGAAGGGCCTTTCTTTTACTTTTATGTTGAGTCAGTTTTTTCTACTTCTTTCTATCTCAGAAGCAAACACTAGTGTCAACTTTGGTGCAACAATTTTATATGCTTATATATTGCACTTATTATATTGCTTTGTGTTGACAAATATCCATGAGATATGTATGTTGAAAGTTGAAAGCAATTGCTGAAGCTTAAATCTTTCTTTGTGTTGGTTAAATACCTTTTACTTAGAATCGATTACTTTATGAGTTAACTCTTATGCAAAACTCTTTGATGCTTGTCTCGAAAGTACTATTCATGAAAAGTTTTTTGCTTATATGATTCAGTTGTTTGCTCATTATCTACTTGCTAGCAAACTATAGACCATTGACCTGGATCACTTCATTCATAACATGTGCTTTACAATACTATTTGATCAAGATTATGATTGTAGCATGTCACCTCAGAAATTATTTTGTTTTTATCGTTTTACCTACTCGAGGACGAGTAGAACTAAGCTTGGGGATGCTTGATACGTCTCAAACGTATCTATAATTTCTGATGTTCTATGTTGATATTATACCAATTGTTACATGTTTTACATACACTTCATAGCATTTTTATGCATTTTCTGGGACTAACCTATTAACAAGATGCCACAGTGCCAGTTCCTGTTTTCTGCTGTTTTTGTATTTCAGAAAAGTTGTTCTGGAAATATTCTCGGAATTGGACGAAACCTGGACAGGACCTCATATTTTTCCAACACGTACACGAAGTTCGAAGGAGAGACGGAGGCGACCGAGGAGGGAGCCACACCCTAGGGCGGCACGCCCCCCCCCCTCCAACCACGCCGTGGTGGGGTGTGAGCCCCTCGGGTCACTCCAGCCGCCGCCCTTTCGCCTATTTATTCATCTTCACGGGAAAACCCTAGACACCCGAGCCTCCATTCATGAAAAGTTCCGTAGCCGCCGCCGTCGTCAACCCTAGCTCGGGAGGGTTCTGAAGCTCTTCCCGGCACCCTGCCGGAGAGGGGAATCATCACCGGAGGGCTCTACATCACCATGCCTGCCTACAGAGTGATGCGTGAGTAGTTCATCTTTGGACTACGGGTCCATAGCAGTAGCTAGATGGTTGTCTCTCCATTTTATGCAATCATGTTTAGATCTTGTGAGCTGCCTATCATGATCAAGATCATCTTATTGTAATGCTACATGTTGTGTTTGCTGGGATCCGATGAATATTGAATACTATATCAAGTTGATTATCAATCTATCTTATATGTTATTTATGATCTTACATGCTTTCCGTTACTAGTAGATGCTTTGGCCAAGTAGATGCTTGTAACTCCAAGAGTTAGTATTTATGCTAGATAGTGGGTTCATTCCTCCGGTAATCTGGGAGAGTGACAACAACTTCTAAGATTGTGGATGTGCAGTTGCCACTAGGGATAAAATAACCTATGCTTAGCTTAAGGGTGCACCATTAGGTCTAATGCATTTGTTTACATTACGCATATTACTTAATGTGATTATCCGTTGCTTGCAACTTAATACCAACGGGGAACTCGGTATGACAACCTGGAGGTGGATTATTAGTCATAGACGCTGTTGGATAACGGTATATGTATTTTGTCGTAATGCCCACATGAATATCATAGTAATCATCATGTAATATATATGCATTGTCATGCGCTCAATATTTTGTCAATTGCCCAGCTGTAATTTGTTCACCCAGCATGTTAGTTATCTTTTATGGAGAGACACCACTAGTGAACTGTGGACCCCGGTCCATTCTTTTACACTGATAATACAACCAAATGCAATCATTGTTCCTTTTCATTCTCTGCAATTAAAACTATTTTCCACACCATACGTTTAATCCTTTGTTTTCAGCAAGCCTGGAAGATTGACACCCTTCCTGTTTCGTTGGGGCAAAGTAGTTTGATTGTGTTGTGTGCAGGTTCTACGTCAACAGCCGAACTCCCTTCCACACGCAAGTACTTTTCTGGCACTATTGACCACCTTTAGAAGTGCTTCTTGCTCCTACTGGATTTGATAACCTTGGTATCTCACTGAGGGAAACTTGCTGCTGCACTGCTTCATACCTTCCTCTTGGGGTCTCCCAACGAACGTGTGTCCCACATCATCAGGCCACTATACGTATCTCAGCTTAGCCTGGCCCAAGCTTTGTACGTCTGCATCGACGCGGGTGTTAAATAGCAAGATGCCTTCGAAGCCAGGCATGATCTTGTCCACAAAGCACATTGCAAAACCTGGCTTTAAGGGCACACCATCCACTTGAGGTACCACATCGGTAGGTGGCTGAACCATACCTAGTGCTGCCACCAAGGGATGATGCGTCATCACGGTTACAGGCACATGTAGTTTGCATCTCTCCGGGCTCGTGATGTCGTCCACAGCATATTTGCCGGTGTCTACAAGACCATCAACCGACAATGATCCACAACTACTCCTGGCTGCAGGGAACTCCCCCCTGGGATCAAGGTGACCGTCTCGAATCTGCTTAACGATATTGGCCGTAATATTTGTCTCTAGTGCTTTCATTTGAGCGTCATGTCTGGCCTTTTTCATTGCCTGCCTTTCAGCCTGGTCTATCGCGAAAGCCTTCTTGTGGCCAACATGGGTGCCGTACGTCCGAGACCGACCAGAGGGCTCAGGCGTAGCCAAAGCTTTTGAGAGAATGTCATCTTTCCCTCGTGCCAGAATCTCTCCGCTGTCCTTTTTATTTTTCAGCTCCAGCTGGAGATAAGACAAGTAGTACACTGAATTCAGTACACAAGGAAATATTGTGTCAGTTAAGGAGGAAACAACTTAGGTTATATATGGTTATTACCATTGTTTTATGTAACTTTTGGGTCTCGGGGTGAGTTATAACAAGTTCACCAACTTCGTTTGTTTTAGACCTCGCCCTCAAGAAGTCTCGTGCCCGTTCACCTTCAAGATCAGAGTAAGGAACCGTGCCCCCGAAGCAACTGCTTCTTCATCCTGTTTTCTCCATATGGGCTTCGAACCAGCATATCCAAGAACCCCCATATTGTGGGGATGCTTGTTTTTACTGATGAGGGCGCTGCCGGCTTTACTCTTTGTTAGGAACTCCTCCGTCCTCCTATACTTCTTGAACTCCTTCCAGTCGTCAGGTTTAATGAAGGGGTATACAAGTGTAGCATCCCGATTTTTCTTCTGGAATTTGGAGTACAGACGGTGCCTGAAGTTACGGAACGAATCCTTTGCTTTAGAAAGAGCAGCAGCTTGAACTGCAGGCTTCCATTCCTCATTTGCGAGCTGGAACTGGCTCATTATGGCGTTGACGATGAAAGTCTTTTCTTCTGGAGTGACTTGACTCCAGTCGTCAACCGTAATGGGGACCTTTTCCCTGACTACACACCCACACAATGTCTTAAATTTCCTATGTGCCTTGACTGGTTTCAACGGGGCACCAGTTTTCTTGTCAATCATCTCCACTGTAAATGTTCCTCTTGGCTTTAGGGTTGGTTTTCTAATTCCTCGACCCCTTTGTTTCATGATAAACTGATCCTGCTGCGAGGATGAGCTCGAGGACCCTTCATCACCAGACGACAGCTCTGAATAACAGGTGAATAATAGAAGGTGGATCTAATTAAAACTAAAAGGTCCGACTTTACAGTGTGTAATACAGTTAATCAGCACAACTAACCTGTCCCAAGTGTGTCTCCGGCATGTATGAGGTCGCCGCTGTCTGCCCCTTCCTCTATTGCGGGCAAATCTGTGGCGGCAGCAGCTCCGGGAGCCAAATCAGTGGAGACGGCGGCCAGATCTGTGGCGGCAGCATCTCCGGGAGCCAAATCAGTGGCGGCGCCTCGGGCCTGAGGGGGGCATAGAGCCCACCCTCTGGGCGTCTTCGCTGACCACGGCGTCGGCGCGACGCCGTCGTAGCCTGGAGCTGCCCCGCGGCGTGGGTTGGGGGACGGCCAGGGAAGCCGTCTGCGCCGCAAGGGCGGCCCGAGTAGTCCGCATAACTAACTCAGCTGAGACCGTGGGTGGGGGACGGCCAGGGAAGCCTGCGCCGCAAGGGCGGCCCGAGTAGTCCGCATAATGAACTCAGCTGAGCGTGAGTACGCCGCCGGGGTGGTGTTGAAGACGGTGAGCGGGGGGAAATGCGAGGGGTGGTAGGTTGGTCCCAAAGTTTAAGTCTGGAAGTAGGGTTTATGTCACATCGGCAACGGTGCATTCAAAAAAACCGTTGCCGATGTGGTATAAATAAATTATATTTCGGAATTTGAATAAACGTAGCGTTTACGGTTGAAAATTAAGAAATAACAACAGCACATTACTTTGCCAATTAAGAAATACAATTATCACTTTAGGGTACAAATTAATTTGCTCATTCTTCGTCCTCCTCTAGTAAAACTGGATCAACCTGAATATTTCCTTTGTAAATTGCCCCATCGGAGTGATCATCTCTTGCGTAAAAGCCATCTCCAGGAGCCTGTCGGTCATTGATCTGTATGCGTTCTCCAGTTGCTGGCAAGTCTTCATACTGGTTGTACTCTTCTTCATCAGTAACGTCATCCACCCCAACGATCTTCCTTTTCCCATTCATCACAACATGGCAATTTTTATGTAGTAGGTCTTTGACATAGAAGATCTGGGTGGCTTGGGTAGCTAAAACGAAAGGTTCATCTTTGTATCCCAATTCGTTGAGATTGACATATGTAGTGCCGTACTGGTCAACTTTCGCATGACCCAGTTTGACCCATTTGCATTTAAACAATGGAACCGTGAGTAATGTATCGTACTCCAGCTCCCAAATCTCCTCAATTACTCCATAGTACCAATCCTTCCTCCCATTCGGATCTACCGCTTCCACTTTAATAGAGCTATTCTGATACATGGTCTTGTTGTCTCTATTCTTTGTATAAAAGGTGTAGCCATTCAGGTCATATGCTTCCCATTTATGAACCGTAAAGTTTGGCTTTCTTGCCAAACTTTTTAAAGTCTCGTCATCATCTCCGACACAATTCGTCATCAGCCAATCAGCGAATCTCTGGCTGTGCAGTTTCAAGACTTGTGCTTCCTTCTGATTCTCTGTCAAGCCTCGGCCTCCTAGCTCAATTCTAAGTAGATCCTTGTGAGCATCCACATATGGTGTAACGACTGCAAGGTGCTGCAATACGTACAAATGTGCTTTCTCAAATAATTCACACTCTGGCCAACATGATTTATCTTTCATTAACCCTTTTCCATCTAGCCTCCCCTCATGCCTGGACAGAGGCACCCCGATAGGTCGGTGGCCATCCATGTAGCTGATGAAATACTCAACCACCTCCTCCGAAAGATATCCTTCAACGATACTTGCCTCTGGCCGATACCTGTTACGGACGTAGTGCTTGAGTATACCCATGAAGCGCTCGAACGGATACATAGTGCGCAGATACACTGGACCACATTGCTTTATCTCATAAACAATGTGTACAATTAGATGGACCATTACGTCGAAAAACGAAGGGGGGAAGAACATCTCCAGCTGGCAGATAGTCTTCACAACATCTTCTTGCAATCTGTCTAATTTGAATGGATCTATTACCTTCTGGTATATAGCGTTGAAAAAATCACATAACCTCATGAGAGCCTCTCGAACGGGTTTAGGCAACATATTTCTAATTGCCACAGGGAGCATCTGTGTCATCATCACATGGCAGTCATGTGACTTCATCCCCATCAGTTTCTTTTCTTCAAACGACACCAGAGTCCTGATGTTTGCGCAGTATGCTGACGGAACTTTCATATCATACAAGAATTGCAAGAACTCCTTCAACTCTTCCTTCGATAACTGGTAGCAAGCAGGTGGGAGGTACCACTGCCCATTAGGCTTCTCTTGTGGCTTCAACTTTTTCCTTTTATATTTCAATGCAAGAATATCCAGCCGTGAATTCATACCATCCTTCGTTTTATCCTTGTTATTCATTACACATCCAAGAACGCTTTCAGTTACGTTTTTCTCGACATGCATGACATCGATGCAATGTTGAACGTCCAGATATGCCCAATACTTCAATGCCCAGAAAACCGATCTTTTCTTCCACACTGCCTTCTCACGAGACTGGGGTTTCTTCCCCTTACCAAAAATAGTGTGTACATCCTTCGTCTGGTCATCGACATCCGCTCCTGAAAATGGTTCTGGCGTGTCATCGGTCTCAATCGTATTATCGAACGGGGCCTTCAATCTACGATACGGGTGATTCTTTGCCAAAAACCTTCGGTGCCGCATGTACACTGTCTTCCTTGAATTCGGCAGCCAAAGACTTTTTGTTCTCTCTTTGCAAGTGACACATGCAAAGGATCCCTTCAAACTCTGCCCTGACAAGTTCGCAAGTGCAGGATAATCTTGAATGGTCAGAAACAACATTGCTCTGAGATCAAACTGTTCTCTCTTGAACGCATCATACATTCTTACCCCATCCCACAGTACTTGTAGTTCTTCGACAAGTAAACTCAAGTAAACATCAATGTCATTCCCAGGTTGTTTTGGTCCTTGAATAAGCATCGACATCATGATATACCTCTTCTTCATGCACAACCAAGGAGGAAGGTTATACATTGCTAAAAGAACTGGCCAAGTGCTATGTCTGCTGCTCATGCTGCCAAAAGGATTCATTCCATCTGTACTTAGTGCAAACCTTACATTTCTGGGGTCCCTGCCAAAGTCTGGGAACTCATAATCGATAAGCCTCCACTGTGGTCCATCAGCCGGGTGTCTGAGCAGTCCATCTTTTTTCCTTTTATCGGCATGCCAACGCATCAGCTCTGACTGCTTTGGGTCTGCATACATACGCTTCAATCTGGGTATTATTGGCAAATACCACACAACCTTGTAAGGGACTCCCGTTGTGACCTCATCCTCGCCCTTGTCTCTGTCTTTTGCTAGGTTGCGTTTGTAACGAGGAAAGTTACATATGGGACAACGCCGCATATTTTCATTTTCCCCTCGGTAGAGAATACAATCATTCTTACAAGCGTGTATCTTCACGTACTCGGCTGGAATGGGGCAGATCACCCTCTTGGCATGGTAAGTGTTCGCTGGCAAGTCATTTCCAGGTGGAAGTAATAATGCGACAAGTTTTAACAGCTTTGTGAAGCTCACATCGGATGTACTACTCTCTGCCTTGTATTTCAACAATTCTAGTGTCGCATCCAACTTGCTGAGCTTGCATTCCGGATACAGAGGTTTCTTCGAGTCCGCCGACTGACAGAGGAAATTCTTTATCTCATCATTACCTTCCATATTATTCTCCAAATCATTGATCATCTGTTCTAGGTTTTTTTGTGGACCATCGGCTCTGGTTTCATCTGGATGCACATCATCATCAGCGTTGCCCAAACCATCTCTGGCATTGACTTCATGATTATCGTTGCTCAAATCATCACGGTTGTCGGCAAAGATTGCTGGTTGTTGTTCACCGTGTTTTGACCAACATGTGTACGATTCCATAAATCCCCTCAAAATAATGTGTTCTTCTATCGTTTGTCTTCTAGGCCACAAGACTTCATTCTTACAGATAACACAAGGACAAAACATCTTCGGTTCATTACTTTCTAGCATGTGTTGCGAAGCCCTGTCCAAGAATTCAACCACACCTTGTGAGAATTCAGGACTCGTGCGACCACCGTACATCCAAGCTCGATCAAGATCCATCTAGTAAAATGGCAAACTACATAAATCAAAATAATTAAAAAATAAGTAGTATGTTTTCGGGTTATACCACCGCCCCAGTAGCTGTGGAATCGGGCCCAAGCTTCCCTGCGCAACCACCGCACGCCTATCGACGCCCGCATCACAGATGTAAGATCTAGACTCCGCCTCCGCCCTTGCCTCCGCCTCCGCCCTCGCCGCCGCCGCTCCTATCTTTCAGTCTTATGGGTATCTCTGCAGCTGGCTAACTCGACACCACTCATAGCGTTAGGTCTGGATGGAATCATCGGATACGGTCATCCATATTAACCGTTCACAATAACGAAAATAATGCATACGGACACGAAAATATGTCCGTTGCTCATATAAAGCAAACGGTTGCGGAAAGCACAACCGTTGCCGATGTGTCGCGGGTCGCGGGAGGATAGCCCTCGCGGGCGGCTTTTTCTGCGCGGAAGGCTCGATTCTCCGTCGCCTAACTCCTGCCGTTTCCATAGAGGGGTATCCGATGTGTCGTTCGACACTCAGTGTGTACTCATTGTAATTCATTTGGTATACAGAGCATTCGGATTCCCTACATACATCCGACGGTGCATTTGATATGCGGGCACTCACGAGCCACCGTCAGGCTGTATGCAGGGGAAACCGTGTGTTTTGTTCTATCTACAAATCCTTCAGTTCATCGACCGAATACAAATCATTCGGATTCCCTGCATACATCCGACGGGCATTTGATATGCGGGCACTCACGAGCCACCATCGGGCTGTATGCAGGGGAAACCGTGTGTTTTGTTCTATCTATAAATCCTTCAGTTCATCGACTGAATACAAATCATTCGGATTCCATGCATACATCCGACGGTGCATTTGATATGCGGGCACTCACGAGCCACCGTCGGGCTGTATGCAGGGAAAACCGTGTGTTTTGTTCCAACTTTTTCGAGCGCTTGTAAGACGTTGGAGTTTTTAGAACCAAAAATCAGAGTTTTCTTCACAGTTTTCATAACACAGTTACATAAAAGGTTTCATATATTATTACACATGACCACCAACATCCGTCTCTAGTGTTGTGGTATAAACTTCTTCTTCGTGTGTGTCCCTTTCTTCTGATTGCGCCGTAACCATGGACAATCTTCATCATTTAACACGATGCTTGGGTCAGTTTTCACTGTGAAGGGCGGAATTTCATCAAACTTATTGTAATCTTCTAACATGCCTGTCTTGTCTTTCACTCGCACGATGTTTCTTTTCCCTGAAAGAACTATGTGGCGCTTTGGCTCATCGTATGATGTATTCGCTTGCTTATGTTTTCTTTTTTCTGGTTTGGTAGACATGTCCTTCACATAGAAAACCTGAGCCACTTGACTGGCTAGGACGAATGGTTCGGTGTCAAACCCAAGATTCTTGAGATCCACTGTAGTCATTCCGTACAGCGGGTCTACCTATACCCCGCCTGTCAGGTTGAACCATTTAGTCAAGTTCCCATATCTGCTCTATGTAACCATAATATGTGTCCTTTTGTCCATTGTTGTTTGTTGCATAAAAGCGGACACCACTGTTTTGGTTGATGCTCTTTTATCTTGGTCGGCCGTGTAAAACGTATTTCCATTTATCTCGTACCCTTGAAAAGTCAATATAGTCGAAGATGGTTGCTTGGCCAACAAGTATAGCTGTTCTCCAACAGTGCTGTCATTAATGAGATGTGTTTGCAACCAACCGCTGAAAGTCTTCACGTGTTCTCCATTAATCCAATCTTCAGGTTGCTCCGGGTATCTCGAGCGTAAAATATTCTTGTGTTTCTCGATATATGGAGCCACCAAGCTAGAATTATGTAGAACTGTGTAGTGTGTTTGAGTGAAAGAATGCTCGTCCATATATTGTTGCTTTCTTTCCTAGCGTGCCTTTTCCACGCAGTCTCCCCTCATGGCACGATTGAGGAACACCGATCGGCTTAAGGTCAGGAATAAAGTCAACACAAAACTCAATGACCTCCTTTGTTCCATAGCCCTTGGAGATGCTTCCTTCTGTCCTAGCACGGTTATGAACGTATTTCTTTAAAACTCCATGAACCTCTCAAAGGGGAACATGTTGTGTAGAAATACAGGACCGAGAATCCTAATCTCTTCGACTAGGTGAACTATGAGGTGCGTCATAATATTGAAGAAGTTTGGTGAGAACACCAACTCAAAGCTGACAAGACATTGGACCACATCCTTCTGTAAACTTGGTAGAGTTACTGGATCGATCACCTTCTGAGAAATTGCATTGAGAAATGCACATAGCTTTACAATGGGTACTCGGACATTTTCCGGTAGAAGCCCCCTCAATGCAACCGGAAGTAATTGTGTCATAATCACGTGGCAGTCATGAGATTTTAGGTTTTGGAACTTTTTCTCTGTCATGTTTATTATTCCCTTTATATTCGATGAGAAGCCAGACGGGATCTTGATACTGCTCAGGACTTCAAAAAAGATCTCCTTCTCTTCTTTGGTAAGAGCGTAGCTGGCAGGACCTTGATACTTCTCTGGATTCAGGTTGTCTCGTTCATGCATACGTTGCTGGTCCTGCCGTGATTCCGGTGTATCTTTCGTCTTCCCATACACGTCCAAAAAGTTTAGCAGGTTCACGCAAAGATTTTTCATCACGTGCATCACGTCGATTGCAGAGCGAACCTCTAGGATTTTCCAATAGGGTAGCTCCCAAAATATAGATTTCTTCTTCCACATGGGTACGTGTCCCTCAGCGTCATTCGGAACAGATTGTCCGCCAAGACCCTTTCCAAAGATTACTTTTAAATCCTTGACCATATCATATATAACATCCCCAGTAGGGCGGGTAGGCTTCGTCCGGTGATCTGCCTCACCTTTGAAATGGTTGCCTTTCTTTCTTACGGGATGTTGTTTTGGAAGAAATCGACGATGCCCCGAGTACACATTCTTGTTACCTAAATATATACTTTCAGTCTCACCTAAACAGTGCGTGCATGCATTGTATCCCTTGTTTGACTGTCCTGAAATGTTACTAAGAGCAGGCCAATCATTGATGGTTATAAACAAAAACGCTCGTAGGTCAAATTCTTTTTGTTCGTGCTCATCCCACACACGTACACCTTCTTCACGCCACAACTGTAAAAGTTCTTCAACCAATGGCTTCAAGTACACATCAATGTCGTTGCCGGGTTGGTTCGGGCCTTGGATGAGTACTGACATCATAATGAACTTCTGCTTCATGCACAACCATGGAGGAAGGTTATAGACATAGAATCACATGCCAGGTGCTATGACTGGAGCTCTGCTCCCCGAAAGGATTAAAGCCATCTATACTTAGACCAAATCTTAAGTTCCTTGCGTCATCTGAAAATGTTGGGAACTCTCTGTCGATTTTTCTCCACTGTGACCCATCAGCGAGGTGTCTCAGCATCACGTCTTTCTTACGGTCTTCTTTGTGCCATCGTAACAACTTGGCATGCTCTTTGTTTTGGAACAAACATTTCAACCGTGGTATTATAGGAGCATACCACATCACCTTGGTAGGAACCCTCTTCCTGGGGCGCGGCTCGCACTCAACATCACCAGGGTCATCTCGCCTGATCTTATACCGCAATGCACCGCATACCGGGCATGCATTCAAATTCTCGTATTGCTCACCGCGGTAGAGGATGCAGTCATTGATACATGCATGTATCTTCTGCACCTCTAATCCTAGAGGGCAAACTACCTTTTTTGCTTCGTACGTACTAGAGGGCAATTCATTATCCTTTGGAAGCATCTTATTCAATATTTTCAGCAACTTTTCAAATTCCTTGTCAGAAGTACCATTTTTTGCCTTCCATTGTAGCAATTCCAGTGTGGTACCCAGTTTTTTCTGGCCATCTTCGCAATTTGGGTACAACAATTTTGTGTGATCAGCTAACATGCGCTCCAACTTCAACTCTCGTTTTCACTTCCGCAGTTTATCTGTGCATCACGAATGGCCCGACGAAGATCATCATCGGGCTCATCAACAATGGGTTCTTCTTCAACTTCAGCTTCCCCTAGCATTACCACCGTATTCAGGGAACATAGGATAGTTGTCATCGTTCTCTTCTTCTTTGTTGTCTTCCATCATAACCCTCTTTCTCCGTGCTTGGTCCAACAATTATAGCCGGACATGAAACCAGACTGAATCAAGTGGATGTGAAGGATTTTTGAGAAAGAGTAATTCTTCTCATTCCACAGACACGGCATGGACAACACATAAAATCATTCCGCGTGTTTGCCTCAGCCACATTGAGAAAAGAACGTACGCCTTGAATGTACTCGTTAGAGCATCGGTCAGCGTACATCCATGGATGTCTCATCTGCATTATATAAGTATATCAAACGCAATCACGATGCTAAAATTATCAATAAAAGATGAAAGGATTTAGTTGCTAACCTCTTGGCACTTAAATAGAAGGGGCGGCACCAAATCTTGACAAATCGTGGAGAAAATGGGGATAAACTCGAACTCGGTGGTGAAGAACAGAGGAGAAGAAATCTGGCTAGCTCGGGCATTTCATCGAACACCTCTTGTGCATAGGAAGGAATAACAAACTAGCACACACCTATCACCTTATATGACGAAAAAAACATAGGAGAAGGGTGAGCAGGGGCAAATATATAGGAAAACAAAGAACTTCTAGTCCCGGATCGTAATACGGACCGGGACTAGAGGGGTCTCGCATGTGGCCCTGCCGGGCGTGACCCTCTAGTCCCGGTCCGTATTACGAACGGTACTAGGGGTCCCGTTCGAACCATGACTAGTCTGGTGCGGCCTCGTAACCGTTGAACGGGACTAGTCCCCCCTCTAGTCCCGGTTCAAAATCCATCCGGGACTAGAGCTCAATGGGGCTCTGGACCAAAGCCTTGTTTCTACAGTCCGTTGACGATTGACGGCGACACTTCATGACTTGTAAGTACTATAGATATAACCTCTCCGTGCAATGTGTCACCCATGATGCAATTTCTTGACATATCGTTCCTTGTATGCTTGCTTAAGTTTTCTTGGCCGGCCGGCCGCTCGGCCGTAGTATTCAGTTGAGCTAAGCTACATGGTCAAGTCCCATCAGGCAGCAGTTAACTTTAGATCAGGTTAGGTCACGCGTGTTCTCCTGGATGAGACTTGTGAGCGTACGTACGGTACATACCTATCATCACCACGCCGTGAAGTTTGAAATTATGCTGCTTCGTGTGGTAACGTCCTAATTCCGAAGAACTATTATGAGCAGCAGCCAAACACTGTGAGGTCCAAATCTTAACCAGCAAGCGAAAATGGCGCGCCGCAACCAGACCTCGCTTGAGTAAAGAATTGTTCAGAAGGGGGGCAGGTACAGTACAGAAGCATCTCCTTGGCTCGGCGTAACCGAACACTGCATGCGCCACTACCCGAGCATGATTTATCAGTATAATAGTAGTGCTGCGTCGGTCATTGGATGCAGTAAACTACTCTGGTTAGCCAAGTCTGACGGTCTCTGCTGCAGATGGAGAGACCGACAGTCTGACACGCGAAGGTTCCAAGCCATTAAACAACTTGCTAAACAGGATGCACGTAGGCACTAGCAGGCACCGGCTACGCAGAGGTTCAGCAAATGCTCTTAATTATCTATTCAGAGCAGCCATATGAGAAAATGGTTAGTTCCACTGCAAAGTGGAGTGCTGCTGCTACCAACTGCATAAGCATATAGGAGTAGATCCGAGAAGAAGATGGCAGAAGAACTGAACAAGCAAGCTCATAAATTATAGTAGGAGTACTATGCGGTGGTGCTGCTCGGCTATAATGAGTTGCATTGCAAACTGTACTGCTGGCTAGCTGCTGCTAAATGTATCGTGTACTGGTATGTACACACAGTAGCTGTATTCTTCAGAAATGGTACCGTGGATGGTATTGTCATTTAGTCGAGTACTCATGGTATCGCCATGCGTACATGTAAGATCAAATCGATAGGTGACGAGGTTTTAAAGTTTGGTTGAATGAATCCTGAATTGTCACATTTATGCATGCGACTAGGGAGAGTACTCTATACTCTAGTATCTGGATACTGGATACGACCTAATTTCCAAGTCGTCGGTATCAATGGACTATTTTTGGTTGTAGACCAAGTATAAGTTTTATATAAAAACAGGAGACCAAGTATAAGTTGACAATGAGACGAGAGATTTGAAGTCCTAATCTTCATCGGCTCATCCACAAACGTTTAATTAACTCATCCATCCTTGAACGTTTCAACGTCCATTTCCAAATATATAGGCCTAGCTAGGCACCGACGACCGGTAGCAAATGTGGCAAACATAGCAAACAGATGAACTCAAATTTTCATGTACGACCGAGGTTAGCTTGACTAGCGGTGGAATAATTTGATTCATTATTCAGTTTTTTTGCAGCTACTGGTGCAAGATTGTAATGCCGTTTTAATTTACATTGGACTTTGGACATTGTCCCACACGATGGAGTTGCTTGTTTGTTTGAATTGAAGTTGATGGTCAAAATTACACTTGATACTGCAATGGGTGGGCATAAAAAACCCTAACCGGACACCGAAACCAAATTCACTGAAATGGAACCAACCAATACTAATTCGGTGTCTAACTATGATTAATCATAGTTAATATTATCTTTCACCTTTAGTTCCGATAAACGAATAAACCGAATGAACAGAGCTTAATATAAAGACCCTAGAAAAAAAAGGTTAATATAAAAGCCCCAAACCTCTGCGGTGTGGTGCCTAGTGTTTCAACCCAACAAAAGATCACCAAAAGTTGCCGGTTAGCACGTCATCCAAAACAACTAAAGCCTCGCAGCCACAACCTCCATGCACTTCCCGACAGACTAGACATTCCCGTTTCCCATCTTGTAGCTGCTCTCTAGGAGAACTCTAGCTCCCTAGCACCCTTGCCTCTTTCGACTCTGGCGAGCGGCGCACGGGGCCAACATCAAGGCAACTCCATCAAATCGTGCAACAACGTCAATTTGTACAGAAGCTAGTAGAATCTTAATTTCATAACCTAGACCGGTGAGTGAACTGGTTCACCGGTTCGACCACCAGCTCAGTCGGTTTGAGAGCGACAAAAAGCCAACAATTTTAATTATTATTACACCAATTTCGACAACATTTGACCAAGAATCATAAATACAACATTTTTCCAGTAATGTATCACAAAACTAGAGCAACCGGGTGATATTGGGCCTAGATATGTGCTAGTGGACATCGCCGTCACGTCGGACTTTGATTCCTACACAAAGCAATTCATTTCTTTCATAATTTTCGATTTTTGCCTCTTAAAAAACCGGACATTTCGATGGTTTTGGTTTTTTGGTCAGGCCGTCGGCCCAGTCTGCTAGTCCGGTTTTCTAATATGGCTAGATATATATGCACATATAAATGCTGGCTTCATGTTGTTGTTGTGTAGTATGGTCGTGTATTATATAGGTTTAGCTATATATACATTGTTGTACGTTCAGTCATATCAGTCAAAACCAAAGACTGAGCAACATTGTGTGTAAACTGAACCGCACTTAACTAAAGAATCGGTGTATTTTTTGTGGTGTGTCTTATTATCCAGTCACAAAAAATGAACCGTATTTTCGAATAAATCTAATTCCCATGCCTATTTGACACTGATACGTCTTAAACGTATCTATAATTTTTTATGTTCCATGTTGTTATATACCAATTGCAACATGTTTATTTACACTTCATAGCATTTTTATGCATTTTCTGGTACTAACCTATTAACAAGATGCCGAAGTGTCAGTTTCCTGTTTTCTGCTGTTTTTTCTCTTTCAGAAAAGCTAGTCGCAAAATATTTTCGGAATTGGACGAAACTCAACGGGCGTACGTATTTCACCGGAAGACTCTAGAAGCCAAAAGGGGAGACGCCGAAGAGCACGAGGGCCCACGCCAACCCTAGGCGCGGTCAGAGGTGGGCCCGCTGGTGGCTCTAGGTTGATAGTGCCAGAAACAATGCTTGTACGTCACACGTCAGTTGGGAACCCCAAGAGGAAGATATGATGAGTGCAGCAGTAAGTTTTCCCTCAGTATGAAATCAAGGTTTAATCTGACCAGTAGGAAAACGAGGTTTGCTAGAAGACAACCATCTAGCTACTGCTATGGACCCATAGTCCAAGGATGAACTACTCACGCATCACTCCGGAGGCGGGCATGGCGATGTAGAGCCCTCCGGTGATGATTCCCCTCTCCGGCAGGGTGCCGGGAAGAGCTTCAGAACCCCCCGAGTTAGGGTTGACGACGGCGGCGGCAGCGAATATGTTCTGGATGAAAGGCTCGGTGTTTTAGGGTTTTCGCGTCTCGGGGAATAAATAGGCGAAGGGGCGATGTCGGCGGACCCCCGAGGGGCCCAAACCACAGGCGCGGCGGGGGCCCACCGCGCCTGGGTGGTTTGGCCACCTCGTGGCTCTCCTTCGTCTCTCCTTCGGACTCCGTGTACGTGCTGGAAAAATAGGGACTGGCCTTTTGTTTCGTGCAATTCCGAGAATATTTCCAGAAGTAACTTTCTGAAACCAAAAACAGCAGAAAACAGGGAACTGGCACTGTGGCATCTTGTTAATAGGTTAGTCCCAGAAAATGCATAAAAGTGATACGAAGTGTATATAAAACATGTAGCAAATGGTATAATATAAGCATGGAACAGCAGAAATTATGGATACGTTGGAGACGTATCAAGCATCCCCAAGCTTAGTTCTACTCGTCCTCGAGTAGGTAAAACGATAACAACAAATAATTTCTGAGGAGACATGCTTTCACACAATCTTGATCAATATATTGCAAGGCTCATGTCATGAATGAAGTGACTCAAAGCAATGATCTATAGTTTGCTAACAAATAGATAAAGAGTAAACAATGAATCATATAAGCAAAAACTTTTCATGAATAGTACTTTCAAGACAAGCATCAAAAAGTTTTGCATAAGAGGTAACTCATAAAGCAATAGATTCAAAGTAAAAGGCATTGAAGCAACACAAAGGATGATTAAGTTTCAGCATTTGCTTTCAACTTGTAACATGTATATCTCATGGATAGTTGTCAACATAAAGCAATATAACAAGTGCAATAAGTAAAATGTAAGAATCAATGCACACAAAGTTGACACAAGTGTTTGCTTCTAAGATAGAAAGGAGTAGGTAAACTGACTCAACATAAAGTAAAAGATAGGCCCTTCGCAGAGGGAAGCAGGGATTAAATCATGTGCTAGAGCTTTTTAAGTTTTCGAAAGCATATAGAGAGCACAAAATAAGTATTTGAGAGGTGTTTGTTGTTGTCAACGAATGGTAGTGGGCACTCTAACCCCCTTGTCAACCAGACTTTCAAAGAGCGGCTCCCATGAAGGACGTTATTCTACCAGCAAGGTAGATCATCCCTCTTCTCTTTTGTTTACACATGTATTTTAGTTTCTTTATAGATGACACTCCTCCCAACCTTTTGCTTACACAAGCCATGGCTAACCGAATCCTCGGGTGCCTTCCAACATTCACATACCATGGAGGAGTGTCTATTGCAAAATTAAGTTGCTTACTGATAAATCAGGGCAAAACATGTGAAGAGAATTATTAATGAAAGTTGTAATTAATTGGGGCTGGGCACCCCGTTGCCAGCTCTTTTTGCAAATTATTGGATAAGCGGATGTATATGCCACTAGTCCAGGTGAAAGTCTGTCAGAAGTAAATGACAAGATTGAAAGATAAAACACCACATACTTCCTCATGAGCTATAAAACATTGACACAAATAAGGAGTAATAAAGTTTTGAATAGTTTAAAGGTAGCACATGAAATATTTACTTGGAATGGCAGGAAATACCACATAGTAGGTAGGTATGGTGGACACAAATGGCATGGGTTTTGGCTCAAGTTTTGGATGCACGAGAAGCATTCCCTCTCAGTACAGAGTTTAGGCTAGCAAGGTTGTTTGAAGCAAACACAAGTATAAACCGGTACAGCAAGAATCACATAAAAACATATTGCAAGTATTATAAGACTCTACACTGTCTTCCTTGTTGCTCAAACATTTTACCAGAAAATATCTAGACCTTAGAGAGAACAAATATGCATCCCAAGTCTCAACAAGCTCTACGGTAGTTCTCCACTACTAGGCTTTAACTACATGATGCAAGAGCTTAAACATGATCTACTTGAGAGCTCAAAACAATTGCAAAGCATCAAATCAAAACAAGACAATGATCTACAAGAATGCATATGTCTTTTCCAATACCAACTACTACATGTAGCATTTTCTTTCTTCCAAACAAACACCAATAAATTTAAACATAAACTCTCCAAATGATAATATAATGCAGCAAGAGAGTATTTATAAACAAGTGCTAACAGCTCGAAGAGATGCATGAAAAACAGGAGCTAAAAGCACTGCAGTAGCTAGTTAAGAATACTCAACAAATATAAGTGAAGAACATGAGTATTCACATGAAAAAGCGGAGCGTGTCTCTCTCCCACACAAGGATTGCTAGGATCCGAATTTATTCAAACAAAAACAAAAATAAAAACACACAGACGCTCCAAGTAAAGCGCATAAGATGTGAAAGAATTAAAATATAGTTTCACTAGAGATGACCTGATAAGTTTGTTGATGAAGAAGGGGATGCCTTGGGCATCCCCAAGCTTAGACGCTTGAGTCTCTCTGAATATGGTTGGGATGAACCACGGGGGCATCCCCAAGCTTAGGCTTTTCACTCTTCTTGATCACATAATATCACCCTTCTCGCTTGATCCTTGAAAACTTCCTTCACACCAAACTCAAGACAGTTCTCATTAGAGGGTTAGTGCATAATCAAAAATTCTCATATTCTGTAATGATACAATCAATCCCAAAGCTTCTGGACATTAGCTACAGCCACCAATGCTTTGTGGAGCAAAGAAATCCACACAAACACAGTAAAAGAGCGAATGCAAAACAAAAGGCAGAATCTGTCAAAAACAGAACAGTCTGGAATGACGAATTTTTTCGAGGCACTTAAGTTGCTCAGATGGATCTGGCCTAAAATAATGAAAGTTGCGTACATATCTCAGGAATATGCGTGATTTTTCTCAGAATTTTTTGAATTTTCTACAGGGAGATAAGCTCAAATCCGTGACAGCTAAAAATCTGTCACTGCGCAGAAATCCAAATCTTGCATCAACTTTCAATATAGAACTTTACTTGGCACAACATTGCGATAAAATAAAGATACAAAGGAGTTGCTACAGAAGTAACAAAACTCCTTGACTCAAAGAAAACAAAAATAACAGCAAATAAAAACGATGGGTTGTCTCCCATAAGCGCTTTTCTTTAACGCCTTTCAGCTAGGCGCAGAAAGTGAAAATCAAGTGTTGTCAAGAGAAGAAGCATCAACATCATAACTTGCTCTAACAATAGAGTCAAAAGGTAACTTCATTCTCTTCCTAGGGAAGTGTTCCATACCTTTCTTGAGAGGAAATTGGTACCTTATATTACCTTCTTTCATATCAATGATGGCACCAACAGTTCGAAGAAAAGGTCTTCCCAAAACAATAGGACAAGATGCATTGCATTCAATATCCATAACAATAAAATCAACGGGGACAAGGTTATTTTTACGTAATAAAAACATCATTAACTCGCCCCAAAGGTTTCTTCATAGCATTATCAGCGAGAAAAACATCCAAATAACAATGTTCCAAAGGTGGCAAATCAAGAATATCATAAAGCTTCTTGGGCAAAACTGAAACACTTGCACCAAGATCACACAAGGCATTGCAATAAAAATCATTCACCTTTACCTTAATGATGGGTTCCCAACCATCTTCTAATTTCCTAGGAATAGAAGCTTTAAGTTTCAACTTCTCCTCCCTAGCTTGCAAAAGAGCATTTGTAATATGCTTTGTAAAAGCCAAATTAATAGTGCTAGCATTGGGACTTCTAGCTAATTTTTGCAAGAACATAATAACTTCAGAGATGTTACAATCATCAAAATCAAAATCATTATTGTCAATGGTGGTGGAACCATTGTCTCCAATAGTTTGAAAAATTTCAGCACTTTTATCAGAAAAAGTTTCAGCAGTTTTAGGCAATTTCAAACGCTTTGCAGAAGTAGTAGAGACATTACAACACCAATAACATTACCATCAATAGTAGGAGGTTTACTAGCATGTGAAACATTAGCATTACTAGTGGTGGTGATAGTACAAACTCTAACTATACTATTCTCTTTTTCAAGTTCTTCCTCTTTTTCCCACCTAGCATGCAATTCAGCCAACATCCTAATATTATTATCAATTCGAACTTGGATGGCATTTGCTGTAGCAAATGACTTAATATCTTTAACTTCATTAGGCATAACTTTCAGTTTTAGAATTTCAACATCATGAGCAAGACTATCAACTTTAGAGACAAGATCATCAATTTTTTCAAACTTTTCCTCAACAGTTTTATTGAAAGCTTTTTGTGTGCTAATAAATTCTTTAAGCATAGCTTCAAGATCAGAGGACACACTTCTATTGTTGCTGTAGGAATTACCATAAGAATTGCCATAACCATTTGAAGGATAAGGCTTATAATTGTTGCTACCAAAATTATTCCTATAAGCATTGTTGTTGAAGTTGTTGTTTTTAATGAAGTTTACATCAACATGCTCTTCTTGAGCAACCAATGAAGCTAAAGGAACATTATTAGGATCAACATGAGATCTACCATTCACAAGCATAGACATAATAGCATCAATCTTATCACTCAAAGAGGAGGTTTCTTCAACAGAATTTACCTTCTTACCTTGAGGAGCTCTTTCGGTGTGCCATTCGGAATAGTTGATCATCATATCATCAAGTAGCTTTGTTGCTGCACCTAAAGTGATGGACATAAAGGTTCCTCCAGAGGCTGAATCCAATAAGTTCCTTGAGGAAAAATTTAATCCTGCATAAAAGGTTTGGATGATCATCCAAGTAGTCAGTCCATGAGTGGGACAATTCTTCACCAAAGATTTCATTCTTTCCCAAGCTTGAGCAACATGTTCATTATCAAGTTGTTTAAAATTCATAATGCTACTTCTCAAGGATATAATCTTAGCAGGAGGATAATATTTCCCTATGAAAGCATCTTTGCATTTTGTCCAAGAATTAATACTATTTCTAGGCAAAGAAAGCAACCATTCTTTAGCTCTTCCTCTCAAGGAGAAAGGAAAAAGTTTCAGTTTTATAATATCCCCATCCATATCCTTATACTTTTGCATTTCACAAAGTTCAACAAAGTTATTAAGATGGGCAGCAGCATCATCAGTACTAACACCAGAAAATTGCTCTTTCATAACAAGATTTAATAGAGCAGGTTTAATTTCATAAAATTCTGCTGTAGAAGCAGGTGGAGCAATAGGAGTGCATATGAAATCATTGTTGTTTGTGCTAGTGAAGTCACACAACTTAGTGTTCTCAGGAGTACTCATTTTGAAAAACAAAACAAAAATTAAACAAGTAACTAATTTTTTTGTGTTTTTGATAAAAGAGCAAACAAGACTAAATAAAAATAAACTAAGCAAGACAAATAACAAAGTAAAGAGATTGGGTGTGAGAGACTCCCCTTGCAGAAGCAATTCGTTTTCCCCGGCAACGGCGCCAGAAAACGTGTTGGTGGCTCTAGGTTAATAGTGCCAGAAACAATGCTTGTACGTCACACGTCAGTTGGGAACCCCAAGAGGAAGGTATGATGAGTGCAGCAGTAAGTTTTCCCTCAGTATGAAACCAAGGTTTAATCGACCAGTAGGAAAACGAGGTTTGCTTCGAAGGTGTTGGTGAAGGAGTGTAGTGCGGCGCAACACCAGGGATTCCGGTGCCAACGTGGAACCTGCACAACACAATCAAATTACTTTGCCCCAACTTAACAGTGAGGTTGTCAATCTCACCGGCTTGCTGAAAACAAAGGGTTAAACGTATCGAATGGAAATGATGTTTGTTTGCATAAAACAGTAGAGAACAATGATTGCAGTAGATTGTATTTCAGATGTAAAAGAATGGACCGGGGTCCACAGTTCACTAGTGGTGTCTCTCCAATAAGATAACTAACATGCTGGGTAAACAAATTACAGCTGGGCAATTGACAATTGATAAGTGCATATAACATGCATGTGTGAGCTGTGGTGTCTACTATGAGATTCATTTGGGCATTACGACAAAGTACATAGACCGCTATCCAGCATGCATCTATGCCTAAATAGTCCACTTTCCGGTTAACATCCGTACCCCTTCCAGTATTAAGTTGCAAGCAACAGACAATTGCATTAAGTAATGTGCGTAATGTAAACAATACATTCATCCTTGAATAAAGCATTGCTGTTTTACCCCTAGTGGCAACAACACATCTACAACCTTAGAACTTGCTGTCACTATCCCAGGTTAAATAGAGGTTGAACCCAACTATCATGCATAAATACCCCCTCTTGGAGTTACAAGTATTCACTGGCCAAGGCTTCAACAAGTAACGGAGAGCATGCAAGATCACAAATGACATAGACATGATAATATAATATTCAGCTCCACATAGGTATCAATATAAGTCAGATCCCAGCAAACACAACATGTAGCATTACAATAAGATGATCTTGATCATGATAGGCAGCTCACAAGATCTAAACATGATGGCACAAGTGGAGAAGACAACCATCTAGCTACTGCTATGGACCCATAGTCCAAGGATGAACTACTCACGCATCACTCCGGAGGCGGGCATGGCGATGTAGAGCCCTCCGGTGATGATTCCCCTCTCCGGCAGGGTGCCGGGAAGAGCTTCAGAACCCCCCGAGTTAGGGTTGACGACGGCGGCGGCAGCGAATATGTTCTGGATGAAAGGCTCGGTGTTTTAGGGTTTTCGCGTCTCGGGGAATAAATAGGCGAAGGGGCGATGTCGGCGGACCCCCGAGGGGCCCAAACCACCAGGCGCGGCGGGCCCACCCGCGCCTGGTGGTTTGGCCACCTCGTGGCTCTCCTTCGTCTCTCCTTCGGACTCCGTGTACGTGCTGGAAAAATAGGGACTGGCCTTTTGTTTCGTGCAATTCCGAGAATATTTCCAGAAGTAACTTTCTGAAACCAAAAACAGCAGAAAACAGGGAACTGGCACTGTGGCATCTTGTTAATAGGTTAGTCCCAGAAAATGCATAAAAGTGATACGAAGTGTATATAAAACATGTAGCAAATGGTATAATATAAGCATGGAACAGCAGAAATTATGGATACGTTGGAGACGTATCACCCGCGCCCAGCCCTGGCGTGGCCGCCTCGGTTGCCTCACGACGCCGCTCTTTCGCCTATTTATTCCCGATCACCCGACAACCCTAAAACACCGATCATATTCCACAAAAAGTTCGTCGCCGCCGCCGTCGTCAACCCTAGATCGGGAGGGTTCTGAACCTCTTCCCGGCACCCTGCCGAGGGGAGATCCTCACCGAGGCTTCTACACCGCCATGCCTGCCTCCGAGTGATGCGTGAGTAGTTCATCCTTGGAATACAGGTCCATAGCAGTAGCTAGATGGTTGTCTCTCCACCTTGTACCTCCATGTTTAGATCTTGTGAGCTGCCTAACATGATCAAGATCATCTTATTGTATGCTACATGTTGTGTTTGCTGGGATCCGATGAATATTGATACTATGAGCAAGTTGTTTATCAATCTATCTATTTATGTTGTTTATGATCTTGCATGCTCTCCGTTGCTAGTAGATGTTTTGGCCAAGTAGATGCTTGTAAACTCCAAGAGGGAGTATTTATGCTAGATAGTGGGTTCATGCCTCCAGTAATCTGGCTCGAGATGACTGAAACGACTAAGGTTGTGGATGTGCTGTTGCCACTAGGATAAAACAATGATGCATTGTCTACATGTCATTTGCATTGTTTACATTACACACTTTACTTCATGCAATAATCTGTTGTTTGCAACTCAATACCGGAAGGGGTGCGGATGCTAACCGGAAGGTGGATTATTTAGGCATAGATGCGTTGGATAGCAAGTCTATGTACTTTGTTGTAATGCCCAATTAAATCTCATAATAATCATCTTGTCATATATGCATTGTCATGCGCTCATTATTTGTCAATTGCCCAGCTGTAATTTGTTTACCCAACATGTTAGTTATCTTTTATGGAAGACGCCACTAGTGAACTGTGGACCCCGGTCCCATTTCTTCATACTGATAAAACCACCAACTGCAATCATTTGTTCTCTGTTACTTTCTGCACTCATTACTGTTTTCACACAATACGTTTAATCCTTGTTTTCAGCAAGCCGAGAGATTGACAACCTCTCTGTTTCATTGGGGCAAAGTAGTTTGCTTGTGTTGTATGCAGGTTCCACGTCAGTTGCGCCGCTGACAACCTTCTGAAGAACCTCCGTGTCCTCCTGTTTCGATAAACCTTGGTCATATTTCAAGGGAAAACTGCTGCTGCACTACATCATACCTTCCTCTTGGGGTCTCCCAACGAACATGTGTTGTCACGGTCAACAAGCAGATCTTCTGGTGCTGTTGCTGGAAGTAATAAAACATTCTACCGTTAACACGCCATCAGACACCACATTCACCAAGACATACCCAAACACTGAATCATAGACCACTAGATATTTCACCAGTGCGAAGCTTAGTTTAAGCTAGGGGGGCCACCGCCCCCTGCTTGGACAAACTTGTGTTGAAGAGTTTTTTTGGGAAGGCTTACATGAGAATTTGCCCCGACAATCATTGTACTTTTTCACCCCGCCCCCTTTAATTTCTGGCAAGCTCCACCGCGGTCCGCAACGACGATCCATCACCAAGACATCAAAAGCTAGAGTCACACGGTCACAACAAACGCAACACAAGGGTGGGAATAGAGCGGCAAGAGTTTTATTGCATGTAGCGATACTTCCAACATTGACATGACATCATCACCATGACAATAATGATATAAACCTACAATAAACAATAAAACTGCAATCAAATCTTTGTCCTGGGGTTTTTCCCTCATGTCCGAGATCAGTAGCCGGATGCAAGCGAGCCAATGAAGAAATGATGAAGGGACGAGTTCTCCTTGGTGGTGGTTAGATAGAGGTGTTGTATGGACGACTATTTATTTATTGCCAAATTTAGGGAAAGTGTGGAATACAAATATTCCCCAAAATGCAACTAGATGATATAATCCTACATGGCAAAGAGATCACTCTAGCAACAAGATAAACAAGCAACCAAGCTATATATAATCACTAAGCGATGTAAACAAGAATAAAGACAACCGAAGTAAAGTCAAACCCCCAATATTTATGCCGAAGTTCATGTTCCTTGGAAAAACTCTAATCTCCGATCTAGATGCCGTGGACATCAACACCAACTGATCCCGCAACTCTAACCTTCTTATCCCTTGAGCAAACACAACAAATTACTTGAACCACCTCATGATTTGAGGAACTTGAGGTCTCAAACCTTCCCAAACAAATCCACAACTTGGAAGCTTTCAATGACCCTAACCTCCCAAGCTTCTCAACAAACACAAGAATAACAAACACCACGATAAACTAAGGGGATTGAAATTTGGCTTGGTGGATTATAGATCTAGATAACCTATTTCTTTTTCCTCAATGACTTTTATATTTGTTGGGGGGGGGGGGGGGGGGGGTTGGGAGATTTTTTTTAATGTTGGAATGGATGAGAGAGTGTGCAAAAGACTTTGAAGAAGGGAGCTAGCTTTATATAGGTCCACTTAAAATTGTCTGTTATGACATGTGTGAACCCTTTGGACGAGTGCTGAAACTCTGGACTAGCATTAGGATGACACAAAGAAAGAACATTCCATATTAAGGGTAGAAAGAACCGAGGCTTTGGAGTTTATTTTCAAACACATGGCCCACTTGATAGTGTGAAGTTTTATAGGACATAATAAATAAATAAAGATGCATAAATCTTTTTTGTTATCTACTGTACACCCTTTTTTCATTAAGGGTCTACTCTCATCGTGCTTCCACTTCCTAAAAAACATGTGGATAAACCTAAGGAACATGATTACCCCCCCTAATCATTTGTAGTCAACACAAAAATCTACCTAGGGAAGTATATACATCTTTGACTAGGTTTTCCTCTGATTACTCCCTTGACATAGTTTTTGTTGAGAGGGTGTTGAGTTTTTTTATGGAGGAGTTCAGTACTTTTTTTTACGGGGGGATGTTCTTGCTTCGGTAATACTAGTATATTATTCCAGCCCATTGAATTCGGCCCATATTGCACCAAAAACGAGCACACCAGAAACTAGCGAAAAGACCACCCCGACCGTGCCGCAGTAGAGCCCAACCACCACCTATTTACTTGGCCGTCACTCCTACACGCCGGCGCCGGTCTCCTTCCTCGCGGTCCCATTCCGAATCTCACCCACACCATCGCAGCGGAGAGAAACTCCGGGAAGAAGAAGAAGCGGCTGCGGCGCGGCGGCGAGGTCGATGTCGACGACGGCGGGGTACCTGTTGCGGCGCGCGGGGCAGAAGGAGCGGGTGCGTCTGCTCTACCGCCGCGCGCTCAAGGACACCCTCAACTGGGCCGTCCACCGCCACCTCTTCTATCAGGACGTGAGCGCCCCTCGTAGCCCTCTCCCCGCTCTCGATCTCCCCGCCCCATCGCGGATCTGACCCCGTCTTCTTCTCCCGTGCAGGCGTCTGAGCTCAGGGACAAGTTCGAGGCCAACAGAAATGTGGTAAGGCTCACGATTCGCATCTCACTCTCCCCTTTCTGTCGGATGAGTCACATCTGATTTCGATGGCGTTCTCATGGATTTCCGTGGGTGTTGCAGGAGAACCTGGACGTGATCGATAGGCTCATCGACGACGCGGAAGCACGGCAGAGGAACTTCCAGCACCCGGATCCTTACATCGGTAAGCCTTGAAATGCTCGGGCCCTTGGTTCCTGCTGTTGACCCTGCAGTACTTGTGTGGTAAATCACGTAGCGTGACAGAAATTGCTGTTTCGTTAGGCAGTTGAACATCGAGTAACTGATCATTTCGTCGAAGGATTTTGACCCTTAGAACGGGTATTTGTGTGTTATAAGCATGTACGGGTTACTGAAGTTGTGAGCTCGAGCCTGCTCTGTTTTACTGATTGCTTAGCCTGGAGACGGCTTAAATGACAACGCTAAATGTCTTGTCATGACTTAGTTCTTCACCTTATCATTGTATTTCCTTTTGCTGGTTTGTAAAACAACTTATTAGCTTTCAATACAGAGGAGCAGCCTTCTCTTTAAGAAATAGTTCATGCTATCTTAGGTTGAACCTATATTTGCTTGTGGCGTGAGCTGTGTTGGTAGTCACAATTAACCTCGGTTATGAGATTATCTTCATGTTTTACTTGGTGACTGGGGTTAACCTTTACTGTAAACATAATCATTTCAAGCCAGAAATGTTCAGACTTGTTACACATTTATTTTATGGGCATGCTGTTCTGATTCAGGCCAAACTGTATTTTCCATCAATTAATTCCTGAGAGTAGAGGCTGCTTTAGCTTTATCATGCACTTCCTGATGTGCAAAATGACATTTTCCATGAGAAAATCATAATCGATAAATCAATGTTCTTAGTCCTTAGATCAAAGTGAAATAGACTAATATGTTCAGAATGGTTATTTTGAATACTGTAGCATATTAGCATCTTCAGATCATAGTACCTATAACAAACTACTCATGTGCATCATAGCTATGCTTTGCTTTGATACGCTACCTGCATACAAACGTGATTTGTTGTTTTGGTATTCTGTGTTTCTACAGTTCCATGGGCTCCTGGTGGCACTAAATTCACAAGGAATCCTCCTCCACCTGAAGGGGTAAAGATATTATTTAACATATACCCGATGAATCTTTGCGCTGCTTACTATTTGTAGTGTTGTGCTGAAAGTTTCTACTGTGAAATATCTAACAAAATTGCACTATGCAGATCTCAGTTCAGATTAGTTGATTAAAACAAAGTTTACTTTATTCAGTGTTTATATGTGTTAAAATGAACAATATTTTTACTAAACCTTTTGTATGTTGCTAGAGATGTGTTTAATAAAGCTTAGCTCCTCAACAAGTTAATTAGTTGAAGTGCTGAGACCATTTTTTTCCTGTGAAACGATACAACTTCATCCAAGCTGCTGCCGAAGAGGCAAATTTTGTGATGCTTACTGTATACTCTATACTCTATGAATAATAGTTTGGTAGATGCTTCCAACTGCATTACTCGTTCCATTTTAGTGATGTTATACCGTTTCCTTTTTTATTATGCAAGGATATGAAACTATTGCACTACCGTTAAGATGGTAATATTGCCTTTGCAGATCGAGATTATCTACAACTATGGCAAAGAAGACGGATGAACAAGAACCTTGCATTTGTGAGCAGAACCCGGTACCTGCAGAGTGCAAAGAACTTACTTCCCCTTTATGCAACCGAGCTGCTGTATGGCTATTATGAACAAAATAAAATTACTCGACTCCTTCCATGAGTTTCTTTTATCATGGATGTTGTATGACTACTATTTTTTTGCGCATTGGCTAGTTCAGCGTTACGGTTACACAATGCATAAAGTGTTTGAATGGACAAAACATTGATATGATGCTTTTCGTGAGTTGGAGCCTACCGTTTCCTTTCTTCATCTGCCCTGGATGGCTGATTAGGCCCAAGTGAGGGTAACCACATATCCTTCCATCATTCGAGAGTTCTTAGTTCAGTTCTCAAGGAATTTGAGTTTGCTTGCATCCCAAACGCAGACAAGAAATACTACATGCGTGGTTCAGTGATCATAATGTTTATTCAAACTTTAAATGGGATTTGCAGCTCAATTCTAATATTGTTAGCGAGAAACATTCAAAGCCATTCAAGGGTTTGGATCTTTGAAACAAGCAACAAATGCATAAGTGAGCTAGTGCCTAGTACCAAAAAAGTGTGGCTTTGAATGAAGAAACGTCGGCAAGGCTGCAAAACAGGCTAGTGAGCAGTATTTTTTAACCCAATTGTAACATATTTTTGGATATTTCTACATATATATTGAAATGAATGAACACACTAAAACATGTTTAATACATGCGATTCAGAGAAAGATATAACATTTAGAGCATCTCCACCGGCGCGCCAAATAGGACTATTGGGCGTCCCGGCACGAAAACGCCCTAGCGGCGAGCCCAATAGTCTAAAGTTGCCGCGTCCCCCAATATAGCGTCCGGCAACCCCGCTTGGCGCCCTGGTCCTATGGAGGCAAGCGGACGCGCCGGTAACCGCGACAACGCGTGGGCACCACATGGCAGCGACACAGACCATTTCTTTTCTTCCCCATCGTCTCTTGTGGCCTGAACTCCCCCCTGTCTATTGAATCACTGACGCAGCCACCCCCTTGTCGACGCTGCTCTACCCACGCTAGGCTCGGCGCGACTATCCCCGCTCTACCCGTCGCTCTCTATCGTCTCTTCTCATTCCGGCCGCAGTATTTGGCTGCCTCTACGTCGTCCCCTTCTAGGACCTCCCCGCCCGCAAGGTGTTCGTCGCATTGCGAATCTCATTTTGTTGCTAAATTTGTTGCTTCATTTTTTTGCTTAACCTAGCTAACTGAATATAGATGGATAGCGATGACGAGCTGGAGATGGCCGACGCATTGCTAACCGCCCATGCCGCCGCAACCGCTGAGCTTGATGAGCACTTGGCGATCATCACTTGCTTTATTGGTTGGGTAGGCCCGATCAATGGCACTCCTTGGAGTGGAGGTTCGAAGCCGGGGAGGAGGAAGAACAAAGATCACACATGGATGGAGGGTGTGTGACGCTGTGGCAAGACTAATTTGTCGACGATCCCACACACTGGGAGGAGGAATTTCGGCGGCGGTTTCGGATGAACAAAGAGCTCTTCATGCAGGTTGTGATGGGCGTGCGGGAGTATGATGACTACTTCAAACTGAAGAGAGACTACGTCAGGGTGGTTGGTTTCTCTTCTATTCAGAAATTCACCGCTGCCTTGAAAAGTCTTGCATATGGAGCGCCGATAGATGCAGTGGACGACTACCTCCGCATGGATGAGTCCACATGTATCAAGACCATGTATCGGTTTTGCAGGGTGGTGGTTGCAGTGTTTGGACTAAAGTATTTGAGACAACCAAATTAAGTTGGCACTGCTATGCTCATGGCACAAAACGTAGCTAGAGGATTTCCTGGGATGCTTGGAAGCATCGACTGCATGCATTGGGCATGGAAGAATTATCCATTCGCGTGGCAAGGAAGTTACAAGGGCCACGTTGGAGAGTGCAGTGTCGTATTAGATGATGTGGATGATCATGATTTGTGGATCTGGTACGCTTCTTTGGTATTGCCAGAACTCACAATGACATCAACGTGATGTAATGCTCACCGGCTTTTAGCCGACTTGCTGAAGGCCATGATCCACCATGCAACTACGAGATAAATGGCTATGCGTATGACAAGGAGTACTATCTAGCAGATGGCATCCATCCAAGATGGTCTACATTTGTCAAGACCATTTCCAACCCTCTAGGTCAAAACCAATCTCAATTTGCAGCAGAACAGGAGGGTACCAGGAAGGATGTCGAGCGGGCATTTGGTGTACTCCAATCTCGCTTTGCTAGTCAGGTACCCTGCTCTAACTTGGTCCAAAGAGCAGATGTGGGAGGTGACTTATTTAATCCTGCACAACATGATCATCAAAAGTGAACGTGTTGATCCTCCACAACATGATGAGCACCAAGACTATCGTCAGGGTCCTCTTGCCCAGGTTGATCATGCTTTGCTTGGAGAGTTTGCCACTTTCCTCACAATGAACGTTGAATCCGAGACGAAGGAACTCACGAGCAATTGTAAAGTGACCTAATTGCGCATCTGGGGCACATAAAGGACAAGCAGCCGGCCCTCCTAATTGAGTTTGCAATTTATTTTAATTTGAATAATTGTATGATTTTTTCATGAACAATTTTATATGTTCAAAACTATGTAATATGATTTTATTCTAGACATTTAAGATTGAATTGTCTTTATTTGAGAGAAAGCTGGTTTAAATTTTATTGGGAGCGTCTATTGGGAGCGGCCGATGGGGCGAGGCGCTCCCAATAGGACGGCAACGTGTGTCGGCGCTCCCAATAGGACGGCAAGATGTGCCGACACTCCAAATAGTACTTGTCCGACACCGTTGCCGGACGCTCTATTGGGCGCACCGGTGGAGATGCTCTTATAATTCAGAAAGGAAAGAGTACCAAATAAGTACGGCTTTGAACACATAAACATCTGCAACTACAAAACATAGATGAGCTTGTGAGTAGTTTCGGGCAGAGAAGCAGGCCTGTAATGGATGAAAGCCTTTACATTTTAGATTATAATTTGGACATATTTGATTAGTTCACCATTTTGATTTTGTTACTTGGTGATGTTTGTCCTATCATGGTGGTTTCTTATTGTGCTTTTATTCCCTTAAATTTCAACCGAGTTTATAATATTTCTTGACAGGTTGTAATTCAACCTTATCGACTATTGTATTATATATCTTAAAGGTTATTATGGTAGCTCACTAAAAAGACGGACACCAACCGTGATGACACAATGATTAAGAAGCAGCAAGCAAATGATAATAGAAAAGGGAAAATGATACAATTAAGGAAATTATTTACGAACCTATAAAAGGCGATCACATAAATGGTGAAAAATGATACATTTCCTCCGTTAGGCATGCAATGTATAAGATAGCAGGATTAGTTACTACTTCATCCGTCCGTATAGTAATATGTTTTAGCTATATTTGGAATAGAAAATATATGGACATATTTTAGTGCATAGATTCACACACTTTACTCTATATATAGTCTGTATTATGGAACATATAGAGTATTAATTAGCTATCCAAAATAGTACACATTTCCTCCGTTCGGCCCGCATTAATTCCCTATAAATGTAATATTGGCCACATTAATTACCCTTCATACTCCCTCTGTCCCAGACTACAATGTGTTTTGGATTTAGTCAAAGTTAAATTTTGTAAACTTTGACTAAGTATATAGGAAAAAATATCAATATCTATAATACAAAATAAATATTATTGGAATCTCCATAAAATATATTTTCGTATTATAAATATTGAAAATTTCCTCTATATGATTGGTCAAAGTTAAAAAGGTTTGACCTTGACCAAACCCAAAATGCAGGGTAATTATTGACATAGAGTATGTGTGGACCGATTGGTCAAGATATGAAACCGCCCTACTCCAATTCTTGCACAAAATTAATTCTATCCAAAGAAAGAAAAATCATAATAAATGTTCATGAATTGAGAACAAGCAAGAGCGCACCCCTGGGCGCCTCCTCGCGCTATCCACGTGGCGCCCAGGGGATGGTTTTGGCGGCTCGTTTCTTGGATTGGCTTGCTGGTTTTGTTGGAAATCACTAGAAAAAGGGTTCCCTTTGCGAAGGGAACCCAGCGGATCATCTCGTGGTGACAAGTGTTGCCTTCTTCTTCATACGGTACCAACAGTTACATGCATGTTCGCCAAGTGTCATAAACAGATTGAAAGTGGGGAGTAGGAAAGAGAAAGAGACTCTATATATAGTCTGTATTATGGAACTTTACTCTATATATAGTCTATATTATGGAACATATAGAGTTTTTGCCTTTTATTTTGCAAAACCGAAACTTCAAAACGAAATATCTTGCGAACCTTTTATCCGAATTACGAACCGTTTTCACTTTTGAGCTCCTCGCGTCGAGATTTTCAAAACTAGATCTCATGTTCATAGGTTTCAATGAACTTTTTTTTGTACTCCCGGTTATGTATAGTTTGTACATCCTATTTCTGTTATTTTGTACAACCATTTCTGTGTAGTTCGTATTTTTTGTGATGTGTACTTTTGTATGATGAGAGAGAAGTGATAGTAAAGTGGGAGGGCAGCGTTTTACCTTTTATTTTTCTAAATCGAATTTTTGAAATGAAATATCTTGAGAACCGTTTATCCGAATTACAAACCGTTTTCACTTTTGAGCTCCTCGTGTCGAGACCTTCAAAACTAGATCCCATGTTGATAGATTTCGACGAACTTTTTTTTTGTACAACCGGTTATGTATAGTTGTACAACTTGTGTATGTGTAGTTGTACAATCTGTGTTTATACAAACTATGTTTACGTAGTTGTACAACATGTGTCTGTATAGTTGTACACCCTGTGTCTGTACAACATGTGTCTATCTAGTTGTACAATATATGTCTGTACAATCTGTGTGTCTAGTTGTACAACATATGTTATGTAGTTGTACAATCTGTGTCTGTACAACATGTGTCTGTCTAGTTGTACAATACGTGTCTGTTTAGTTATACAACATGTGTCTGTACGAACTCTGTCTGTCTAGTTGTATAACATGTATTTATATAGTTGTACAATTTGTATCTGTCTAGTTGTACAACATGTCTATATAGTTGTACAACATGTGTTTGTACAATATGTGTCTGTCTAGTTGTATAACACGTGTCTATGTAGTTGTACAACTTATTAGTTGTACAATCTGTGTATGTTTATTTGTACACCATGTGTCATTATTAATATTTATCGAGACGAAGCCGAGTTATAATATTTAATCGAGTATGTGTAGCACACAAGAAAAAAATGAAAAAATATTGTCCTATGTACTACACTAGGTGTTTCAATTGTACACAGGCGCACACATACGCGGGAGGCAACCTGTACAATGTCTGATGCTTCAGATATTCATATTATACCGGAGCAAGCCAACACGTACGCAGGGGCTTTGGCTGATCGTACAACGCCCCCGCACGTGAACTAGCACGTGGTTCTGTACATCTTTAACGATCGGAGGCATGTTGTACGCCTGCCGCCTGGGCGCTTCGCGGGCGGAGCCACGGGGCTTCAAGCCGTACGCGCGTGGGACACGCCGAAGCCGTGGAAAATTTGATTTGGCTGTCTCCTCGCGCGTTCACTCGGTCGCGCCACGTGGCGTCCTCTACGACGCTGAGTGCGCTTCCGAAAGGGTTCCCTTTCTGTAATCGTACCCGGTTTTGTTCTGCTCGGTTGTTGATGGCGTGAATCACACGCTCGTTGGGAGACCCCAAGAAAGGTATGATGCAGTTCAGCAGCAAGTTTTCCCTCAGAAAGAAACCAAGGTTATCGAACCAGTAGGAGCAGCAACTCTTCAGAAGGTTGTTGGTGGCCGCACGGCGCAATACGATCACCAACGTGGAATCTGCACACAACACAATCAAACTACTTTGCCCCAACGAAACAGTGAGGTTGTCAATCTCACCGGCTTGCTGAAAACAAAGGATTAAACGTATGGTGTGGAAAATGAGTATTAAATTGCAGAGAATGAAAAAGGAACAGTTTGCAGTTTGTGGTTGTTTAATCAGTGTAAAAGAATGGACCGGGGTCCACAGTTCACTAGTGGTGTCTCTCCATAAAAGATAACTAACATGTTGGGTGAACAAATTACAGCTGGGCAATTGACGAATAGTGAGCGCATGACAATGCATATACATGACATGTTGACTACTATGATATTTAATTGGGCATTACGACATAATACATAGACCGTTATCCAACAGCATCTATGACTAATAATCCACCGCCGGGTTGTCATCCGAGTCCCCCGTTGGTATTAAGTTGCAAGCAACGGATAATTGCATTAAGTAAAGTGCGTAATGTAAACAAACACATATGCCGTGGACATAGCATCGTTAGGTTATCCCTAGTGGCAACAGCACATCCACAACCTTAGAACTTTCTGTCACTGTCCCAGGTTAAACGGAGACATGAACCCACTATCTAGCATAAATACTCTCTCTTGGAGTTACAAGCATCTACTTGGCCAAAGCATCTACGAGTAACGGAAAGCATGCAAGATCTTAAATAACATATAAGATAGATTGATAATCAACTTGACATAATATTCAATATTCATCGGATCCCAGCAAACACAACATGTAGCATTACAATAATATGATCTTGATCATGTAGGGCAGCTCACAAGATCTAAACATGATGGCACAAAGTGGAGAGACAACCATCTAGCTACTGCTATGGACCCGTAGTCCAAGGATGAACTACTCACGCATCACTCCGGAGGCAGGCATGGCGATGTAGAAGCCTCCGGTGACGATTCCCCTCTCCGGCAGGGTGCCGGGAAGAGGTTCTGAACCCTCCCGAGCTAGGGTTGACGGCGGCGGCGTCTCTGGAACTTTTCGTGGATATTTGCTCAGGTACTTAGGGTTTTCGCGTCGGGGGGAATAAGTAGGCGAAAGGGCGGCGGCTGAGACCCCCGAGGGGCCCACACCACCCTAGGGCGCGGCAGAGGGGGCCCCGCCCTGGCGTGTGGGGCCCGTGGCCCTCCTCTGCTCTCCTTGCTCCGTCAGGTGTTCTGGAAAAATAGGGACCCCGTGTAGTTTCGTCCAATTCCGAGAATATTTCCAGACTAGCTTTTCTGGAATACAAAAACAGCAGAAAACAGGAACTGGCACTTCGGCATCTTGTTAATAGGTTAGTCCCAAAAAATGTATAAAAGTGATATAAAGTAGATGCAAAACATGTAGCAATTGGTATAAAACAAGCATGGAACATCAAAAATTATAGATACGTTTGAGACGTATCAGCATCCCCAAGCTTAGTTCCTACTCGTCCTCGAGTAGGTAAACGATAAAAACAAAATAATTTTTGAGGTGACATGCTACCATCATAATCTTGATCATATAATATTGCAAGGCACATGTAAATGAATGAAGTGATCCAAGTCAATGGTCTATAATTTGCTACCAAATAGATAATGAGTAAACAATGAATCACACAAGCTAAACGTTTTCATGAATAGTACTTTCGAGACAAGCATCAAACAGTTTTGCATAAGTGTTAACTCATAAAGCAATAGTTTCTAATAAAAGGTATTTAATCAACACAAAGGAAGAATTTAGTTTCAGCATTTGCTTCAACTTTCAACATATTTATCTCATGGATATTGTCAACACAAAGTAGTATAACAAGTCCAATACATTGCATATAACGCATGTTGTAACAAAGTTGACACTAGTGTTTGCTTGTGGAAGACAGAAAGAATAGGAAAACTGACTCAACATAAAAGTAAAAGAAAGGCCCTTCGCAGAGGGAAGCAGGGATTAAATCATGTGCTAGAGCTTTTAGGTTTTTGAAAGCATATAGAGATTGCATAAAATATTTGATACTCCTCCCAACCTTGCTAACACAAGCCATGGCTAACCGAATCCTCGGGTGCCTTCCATCAATCACATACCATGGAGGAGTATCTATTTTTGAGAGGTGTTTGTTAATTGTCAACGAATGGTAGCGGGTGAGAACAGTATTCTACCTGTCGAACGGACTTTTAAGAGCGGCTCCCATGAAGGACGTTATTTCTACCAGCAAGGCAGATCATCCCTCTTTCTCTTTGGTTTACACACATTCAGGTATTTCACTGTTTGTCATTGCTTACTGATGAATCAGGGCAAAAGTGTGAAGAGAATTAATTGGTTAAAGTTGTAATTAATTGGGACTGGGCACCCCGTTGCCAGCTCTTTTTGCAAGTTATTGGATAAGCGGATGTATATGCCACTAGTCCAGGTGTAAAAGTCCACTCGACAAATAGAATAAAGAATAACCACACTAATTCCTCATGAGCTAGTAAACATTGACACAAAAAGGGAATAATAACATTTTGAATAATTTAAAGGTAGCACATGAAAAATTTACTTGGAGTGGCAAGGAAATACCACATATAGGTAGTTATGGTGGACACAAATGGCATGGATTTTGGCTCAAGGATTTGGATGCACGAGAAGCATTCCCTCTCAGTACAGAGTTTAGGCTAGCAAGGTTATGTAAGCAAACAAGAATATCAACCCGTACACCAAGTTTTATATGACAAACATATTGCAAACGTTATAAGACTTCATACCGTCTTCCTTGTTAACCAAACCCTGTTATTAGAAAATATCTAGACCTTAGAGATACCACCGATGCAAACCAAATTTTCAACAAGCTTTACGGTAGTTCTTCACTAATAGGCTTAACTCATGTGATGCACAATTTAATCATGATCTACTTGTTAACTCAAAACAATTGACAAGCATCAAGTTATCCATTTTAGTGATCTACAAGATTAAGCAAGTTTTTCCTTATACCAATTACCACATGCAACATTTTCTGAACCAACCAAACACCAATCAATTTATTTCATCAACTCTCCAAACAAATATAAGTGAAGCAAGAGAGTACTTTCTACAAAAGAAAGCTAATAGCTCTGACAAGAGATACATGAAAACAAGAGCTAAAAGCTGAACAGCGCTAGATATGAATACTCAACAAATATAAGTGAAGAATAGGAGTATTCTCATGAAAAAGCGGAGCGTGTCTCTCTCCCAATCAAGAATGCTAGGGTCCAGTCAAGCTTTATTGAAAATAAAAGTGCAATACTGAAAATAAAAGCACACAGACGCTCCAAGAAAAGCACATATGATGTGAAAGAATTAAAATATAGTTTCACTAGAGATGACCTGATAATTTTGACGATGAAGAAGGGGATGCCTTGGGCATCCCCAAGCTTAGACGCTTGAGTCTTCTTGAAATATGCTGGGGAGATCCATGGGAGCCTCCCCAAGCTTAAGCTCTTCACTCTTCTTGATCCTATTATATCATCCTTCTCTCTTGACCCTTGAAAACTTCCGTCACACCAAACTCAAAGTAGATCTCATTAGAGGGTTAGTGCATAATCAAAAATTCACATGTTCTATAAAGACGCAATATGATTTGTTACTTTAAACATTAGCTACAGCCACTGATGTTATGTGAAGCTCTTCCACCCAAAAAAGAATTTCACTCAACACTAGTAAAAGAGAGAATGCAAAAATAAAAAGGCATAATCTGTCTAAAACAGAACAGTCCGCAAAGACGAATTTTTTCGAGGCACTTACGACGCTCAGATCGAAAACTCTGAACTAATGAAAGTTTCAGACATTCATAAAGATTACGCACAAAAATTTCAGATTTTTAACAATCTGGTGATTTTAGGAATTTCGTACAGTGAACAGCAAAAATCTGTTTCTGCGCAGCAATCAAAATTAAGCATCGTCTTAACATTAGAGGCTACTCTTGGCACAACAATGCGAGAAAATAAAGATACAAAGGAGTTGCTACAGAAGTAAACATCTCCTTGACTAATACTGAAAATAAAAGATAATGGGTTGCCTCCCAAAAGCGCTTTCTTTAATGCCTTTTAGCTAGGCTAGAAGATTTTAATGATGCTCTCATAAGAATAAGAGTTGAAAAACAAAAGAGAGCATCAAGAGGCAAATATCAAACACATTTAAGTCTAACCCACTTCCTATGCAAAGGAATCTTGTAACAAAATAAATTATTGAAGCATAAAGCAACTAGCATAGAAAGATGAAACAAATGCAACTTCAAAACTTTCAACATAAAGAGAGGTGTTTTAGTAACTTGAAAACTTTTACAACCATATTTTCCTCTCTCATAATAACTTTCAGTAGCATCATGAACAAACTCAACAATATAACTATCACATAAAGCATGCTTTTCATGATCTACAAACACATAATTTTTATTAAGCTCAAAAGTAGTGGGTCATTAAACCCACTTTTGACAATAGTAGTATAATTAATATCATTAGGCAATATAGGACCATCATCAAGAGCATTATCATATATAACATTAGGGAGCACATTTTTACTTTCTGCAATTTCCTTTACTTGAGTCAAGGAGGATGTTTTTTCAAATTTATCAAAAAGAGATATTTCAATAGAATCATCACATTCGACAATATAGCATTCTTCCTCCTCCAAAGCTAGGGGACTAAAATAACATTTTTATCAAAACCAGCTTCCCCAAGCTTAGAGCTTTCCATGGCATTAGCAATAATGGTGTTCAAAGAATGTATGCTAATAACATTGCTACTATCATGATTGTTATGCAAATAAATTTCCATAGGCTTTTTAATTTTCTCTTCAAACACCTCATGTCCCAACTCAAGATAAATTTCATAAAGCTCTCTCATGTTGTTTTCAGCCATAGGACTAGTTTCAAGGAAAGTAACCATTGATAGCAAGTAAAGAGCTAGACATAATAACAAACCTAAATAAACTAGATGCAATTAACTAATTTTTTTGTGTTTTTGATAATTGAAAGCAAACAAGATAAAATAAAATAAACTAAGCAAGACAAAAACAAAGTAAAGAGATTGGAAGCGTGAAATCCCCTTGCAGAAGACTGCTGTCTCCCCGGCAACGGCGCCAGAAAAAGAGCTTGATGGCGTGAATCACACGCTCGTTGGGAGACCCCAAGAGGAAGGTATGATGCAGTTCAGCAGCAAGTTTTCCCTCAGAAAGAAACCAAGGTTATCGAACCAGTAGGAGCAGCAACTCTTCAGAAGGTTGTTGGCGGCTCGCACGGCGCAATACGATCACCAACGTGGAATCTGCACACAACACAATCAAACTACTTTGCCCCAACGAAACAGTGAGGTTCTCAATCTCACCGGCTTGCTGAAAACAAAGGATTAAACGTCTCGTGTGGAAAATGAGTTTAATTGCAGAGAATGAAAAAGGAACAGTTTGCAGTTTGTGGTTGTTTAGTCAGTGTAAAAGAATGGACCGGGGTCCACAGTTCACTAGTGGTGTCTCTCCATAAAAGATAACTAACATGTTGGGTGAACAAATTACAGCTGGGCAATTGACAAAATATGAGCGCATGACAATGCATATATATGACATGTTGACTACTATGATATTTAATTGGGCATTACGACATATACATAGACCGTTATCCAACAACATCTATGACTAATAATCCACCGCCGGGTTGTCATCCGAGTCCCCGTTGGTATTAAGTTGCAAGCAACGGATAATTGCATTAAGTAAAGCGCGTAATGTAAACAAACACATATGCCCGTGGACATAGCATCGTTAGGTTATCCCTAGTGGCAACAGCACATCTGCAACCTTAGAACTTTCTGTCACTGTCCCAGGTTAAATGGAGGCATGAACCCACTATCTAGCATAAATACTCCCTCTTGGAGTTACAAGCATCTACTTGGCCAAAGCATCTACGAGTAACGGAAAGCATGCAAGATCTTAAATAACATATAAGATAATTGATAATCAACTTGACATAGTATTCAATATTCATCGGATCCCAGCAAACACAACATGTAGCATTACAATAATATGATCTTGATCATGTAGGGCAGCTCACAAGATCTAAACATGATGGCACAAAGTGGAGAGACAACCATCTAGCTACTGCTATGGACCCGTAGTCCAAGGATGAACTACTCACGCATCACTCCGGAGGCAGACATGGCGATGTAGAAGCCTCCGGTGACGATTCCCCTCTCTGGCAGGGTGCCGGGAAGAGGTTCTGAACCCTCCCGAGCTAGGGTTGACGGCGACGGCGTCTCTGGAACTTTTCATAGATTTTTGCTCGGGTACTTAGGGTTTTCGCGTCGGGGGGAATAAGTAGGCGAAAGGGCGGCTGGAGGCCTCTGTGGGGCCCACACGCACCCTGGGCGCGCCAGAGGGGGGCCCGCGCCCTGGCCACGTGTGGGGCCCACGTGGCTCTCCTCTGCTCCTCCTTTGCTCCGCCAGGTGAGTTCTGGGAAAATAGGGACTCCCGTGTAGTTTCGTCCAATTCCGAGAATATTTCCAGACTAGATTTTCTGGAATACAAAAACAGCAGAAAACAGGAACTGGCACTTCGGCATCTTGTTAATAGGTTAGTCCCAAAAAATGTATAAAAGTGATATAAAGTAGATGCAAAACATGTAGCAATTGGTATAAAACAAGCATGGAACATCAAAAATTATAGATACGTTTGAGACGTATCAGTTGTCTAGCAAGCCCTCTCGGTCCCACGAGGCCACGATAGCGGGCTGGAGCGCACGGGCTCGTTCCCCTCACTTTCCCTTCCCCTCACGCCTCTCATGGCCAGAGCTAGGGTTCCTCCTATCCCGCCGCCGTCACCACAGGCCACTCCGGCCGCTGCACGTGCCACCGTCCCGGACCTCCGCCGCAACTGCTGCGCTGCCTCCTCTACCTGGCCTCCTCTGCCTGACCTCCTCCAGGGCCATAGCGTCCTCTACGTCGTCATCCCGCACCAGCACCCGCCTCTGTGACCAGGGCCGCCGACGAGCGAGGCGAGGAGGTTGCAAGTGGGTTCATGGCGAGGGAGCCGACGAGCATCGAGACGGCGGTGACATTCGGGAGGCAATTGATTATTTGGCAAGGAGAGGCCACCTACAGAAGGTTGGGACGACAATGCATCTCCAGCTCGACTACAGGTAGCTTGTCTGTCTCTTTCATTTCTCATCTTCCGCCTCTCTATGTCTCCCTTTTTCTTTTTTCTCCCTTTCTCCTTTGAAGAAGCCACTTCTTCTGCAGGAGCAGCACACGATGGATGATTTGGATCTCCCTTGCATGGAGCAGAAAGCCATGTCAAATTAACTTGGAGTTAGGGAACGGGTTGGTCTTTCATCCATTTGAATTAGCAACACTCGTACTGCTCAAGACTTGCATGTTGATCTCTAAACAAATGTCTGAATAATTAGAAGTATTTGTTTGGACTTCTTGGATTATCTGATTTGGTGAATCCAACATGTTGTTCAGAATTACTGAATCTTCTATATTTTTGTATCTTATCTGAGCAAATCATCTTATAACTTCAGGTGCTAATCCTACAATTAATGACCATCAACTGAGTGTTCGTTGGCAGGCAGGTGATAGCTGTAGCAAATTGCATGGACATTCTTGATCTTGCTTACTTTGTTGGCTGGAAAAGAGTGAGTTTCCGTTTCATATCAAACCATAATTTTATCGGTCTCTACAAGTTGTGCTTTTTAATTTTGTAGAAAATGTTCCAGTGAAAAACACATCTAAGTATTGTGTTGTGTAATCATCATCTTTATATTGCGGCTCGGTGCTACCTGATTGGGCAGCTCAAGTGAATCCAAAAAAGGCACCTTGAGTGAGCAAATACTTTCCAGATTTATATATGAGTGTTGTGGTGCTAGCCTCACTACAATGGTTAGCTGTTAATAATTTCTCATGCATGTTACCATGTTTTTTTGGTGTTCAGAACCATTGAAGTAGAGAAGCGGAGTAGATCTTCCCTCTCCAAACGCTGCATCTTATGAGCTACTGTTATTTGTGAAGCACATGCTGGATCCATGAGGTAAGCTAGCTAGCTTCTTTGGTGTGTACTATTAAAATAAATATTTGTATAATAGTATGGATGGCACATTAATCTACATTATATCATTGTATTAGCTGATCCATATCTTTTTTTTTCAGGCATTATGAATTGCATTTTCATGCTTAGCTTCATCCTCACTTTTGTGGTAGGTCGGTATTGAAGGCTCCCTTGTTGATTTGATGGCAGCTTTTTTGGGATGAACTACCAAAGAAAGAAAGACCCCCTACACAAGAAATACTTAAATTCTTCAGTTCATGGCAATTCGCGGGATGAGCAGGCATGTACACTTTCATTATCGATGAACCACATAATATATGTGGCTTACCCATGCCTCTCTTTTTTTCCATCCTATACTACACCTCCCTCCCAAGGTGTACCATTCTCACTCCAAACAACAGCTTCCGAGGTTTATGAGTTTATCCAAAAACTGTCCCGTTAGCTATTTTGTAACCCAACAAGCTGCAGTTGCACTGTACTTCATTAAGATTGCTATTTCAGCAATGGCGCTAATACATGTTTACGCTCTCAACTTACATTTAAGAAGGCCTATGGAGAAATTGTTAAATAAATTTCTCTGATGTGAAACATCTGTAACTATATGTCTCCCTTCTTGTTCTATATTTACCTTGTTTAATAGATCATTTATTTATGTTTTGTGATATCTTGTCTTTGTGGATCATCACATCGAGTTTTTTACATTGTGCTGCAGGATTGAAGATGCTACAAGAGCAGAATTCGAATATGAGATGGAAGAAACATGTTTCCACAAGACAGTGAGAGGAGGTGAACAAATTAAAAGAAAATCAGACGAAAAATTATATTCATTTCGTCTTGCTTAGATTGTTGCACTTGCACATTTTGAAAACTTGATCAAGCACTGTTAGATTCTGTATCATGCCAGGCCAGTGTATAATTAATGATCTCGAAGATACATTCAACAAGGATATATCTTTAAAAACCATTAAAAGTTTTTTGCTTCAGAAATGAATCAAAGTGCTTCCTCAGTTTCTTCAAAATCAATGAAACCTCTTGCTTAAAGAATGACTTGTAGTGTTGTGTCACTTCATTCAATGGTGTTGCTACCTCACTTGGTTCAAAATCAATAAAACTTCTTGCTTGTATAGTCTCTGAATGCATCCTATTTTCTCTCAATTTTAGTCGGATAACACTATTTTTGGTTTATACTTTTGAACCTGTCCAACACGTATCCTTGTATTTAGAGAATATTTTCTTCCAAATTTGTTTCAAATTGGATCTTTTTGTTACTGTAAATCTTAATGCATGCTTTTCTGGTGGTTATGTTCTAGCTTTTAGAATTCCAGGGGCATATTGTGTTCCGTGTGTTTTAATTTTACATGATTATTCTTTCTTACGTGATGCATTGCCACTGTAATAACATGGGATATTTATTAATTTTTAGTTCTGCTCTTTAGTTGATAACAAAGTAAATTCAATATTTACACTTATATGTAACAGTTATTGTCTATGTACATGGCCACAGCTTTTTTAGGGAACATGTCCACTGTTGTCAACTGATATTTAAGGTGTTGGACATAACTTGTCTTCGTTTGCCATGTTGTGCATGACTAACTTGATGTTCTGTTAAACATCCATCTCCATCTATCCCGGACACAATGCTAGATAGTCCTTATGTAGTTAGCTAAGTTATGTAACTCTATTCTCTGTTTAATTGTTTTTCATGTTGTAAGATGAGAGTCTCTAACATAGATATGATGTTATATCCTAGATTTAAATCTTGTCGCAAATGAACCATACGAATTTCGTGAAACTTGTGGGTTACTGTGAAGACAAATAACCATTGACCCGAATGATGGTGTTTGAATATATTTCAAATGGATCACTATTTGAGGACTTGCATGGTAAGAATTCCCAAGTTCATTTTGCTATGCATCCTGCCAATATGACTCATGCTACAGGCAGTTATCATGCTCTTGTCATAAATTAATACTCCAATTGTAGGTGCTCCTGGTTCTATGGGCACACTGGTAGTTCACCGCCGAAAAGCCCTTGGCAGGTATTGTTGACTCAATCCGCAAATCAGTCTCCGAGGAGCAGGTCAGAGCACTCACTGAGCTGGTAAAATCGTGCATAAATGATAACCCACGGCTGAGACGACAGTGCCAGGGGTAACCAGAAGGGTGCAAAAGATTGCTGGGTTTTCTCAAGATCATTCGATCCAAGGAAAAGCGCATTGTGGTGGGCTGAACTTGAAATCCTAACGTCATGGAGTATATAGGCCTTTGTGGAATTGCCTTCCAATAATACCATCCAGTTGATAAAATGAACATAGAAATTTGTATAGTTTGGTGTTCTTACTCTTTGGGCAGAGCATACTGTTATATGTTTATGCCCGCGCTGCACTGCCTATTCTTTTCATTCTTTTGTAGATCCTTTTCTTTTTCTTGTTCTGAAATGAAATTTCACTAGGAAATCCTAGAGCTTGTACAATGAGGTGATTTGAATCAACAGTTAAGAAAAGAGAGATACCTCGGCAATGAACTAATGGTTTATCATAGAACTATACAATACCTGAAGAAAGCTAGAAGAATGTATGTTTGTGCAGCTTTTTGCTCTTGCGTTGATTATGAAATCTCATAATCTTCTGTTATTTGGGACGATGATTAGCATTCACATGACCGGTTAGGAGGCGCCCCGAGGGGCGCCCCAGCCTCTAGTCTATACAAACACCATCATGTTGGGAAGAACAATCTCAGGACCAAGAGGCCAACTACTCCTCATGGCGCTTACCAAGAACAGCGCACGGGCTATGTGCTTAGTAGCGTTTCTTGTCATGTCTACCGCTTTCTTGCCCTCTCATGCAGGAGGAAGGATCATAGGTAAGTTTCCTTCTTTCATTTTATGCAATATTTGCATACACTTTGGATGATATTAAATGGGATGTGGTTGTTATGCGTAGGTACAAAGGAAACGGCTCTCTCATCGTGTTTTCCTTTGAATGGCTGTACAACCGAGCTATGTGAGGAAAATTGTGGACTACGCGGATATGATATAGATAAAGCCGATTGCGTACAATATAAAGTGGGCTACTGCTGTTGCGCAAAGAATGGAGTGACACCGTGAAGATGAACACTGTACACCACACCCGTGCTACAAAATTCTTGCTTGCCAAGGGTGAATGAAGTCTTCGATTTGATTGATATAACATATTTAATAAAAATGTTCTTGTTGATTCATGAGTGTCCAGTATGTGGGTAAGTGATCGGATTCTAATGGAGTAGAAGTGTGGAACTTATGTGTATCTCTTCACATGATTCCAGAGAAAACAATAAATTTGGCCTTTACATACATATCCATCTTTGCCAAATGATAATAATTCACGTAAGTATAAATAAATGTTCTCTACTATGAGGAAACGAGGATTAACCATCACGACCGCAATCGATCACTCCCGCCTCCTATCTATAATGAAATATAGTTTTGCCGTGGCTACGACGAGCGTCCATATCCGCGGAGGGGCAAGGATCGCCATAGGACATCCTGCAAGACCCTGTCCTTCTCGGACCGGCCAGATACGGCTCCTCGGAGTCTTCTGCCTAATGCGTCGAGCCATCAGCGCCTCAAACTTTGGCAGCCACCGACACAAGCTCGGTGGACACGCACGAGCTTCTAGCCACACAAAGCGACGTATGTGCCGTCAGTCGAGCAGTAGATGGCGAGGCAGATGGCGGGTTCCTCATTATCTTACGAGGGGAGGGGAGCTTGAATCCACCACCGTAAGCCCATCCCAGTCGACGTCGGTGTCGTAACCCAACACATTGCTGGAGTTGGCCATGGTGGAGCGGAGGGGAGGGAGGGGAGGGGAGAGGACGTGGAGTGGATTGGAGTCATCTATGTTGGTGTGAAGATATGAATTGTGTTTTCTACATAATACTAGTTGAATGCCCGTGCGTTGCCACGGGGTCTGAATTGAACGAAAAAATAGTCTCACAATTCTTGTAAAAATAAAAATTAAGGTGAAAGCTTAAATGGTTCAGCTAAACATAAACGTTGTTATATTATTTCTTGCATTTAGTTAAAACGAAAGTTGCACAGGGTTGCCACAGAGTCATAACTTAAACACGCGGAGAAAACAAAGGTGTCGTGGCAATGCAGATTTGTGAGACTATTTTTTAGACTAATTTTTTTTCTATTTAGACTCCGTGGCAACACATGGGTATTCAGCTAAGAATAAATATTTATGTATTAGATCTTCTTACATTTAGTTAAGATGCAGATATAGTTGTGTTATGCTTTTGCTAAATTGAAAGGATAATAAAAGGACAAGGAGCACAATTGCTTAAGTTCTTATATCTTAGTCGCATAAAATTGTTATATTAAATGGAAGTGTCTTGTTAAATTTATGTCGGCAATCTACAGTGCTTTACACTCAACGAAAAAAAATATGAAAACTATAGATGATTATTGTTGAGCTGATGGCATCATTAGTAGTTTCTCCCTTCTTTTTATTTTAGTTGCTCTAGAATAACTTTGATTCTCATGCCCATCGAAGTGGGAGTCTCCCTATTGCTGACTTTTATGACAACCGAAGTGGGAGTATCCCACTTGGTGACTCACATGGGAGCTAGTCTCCCTTTCGCTGACTCTCATCACCACCAAATTGGGAGGCTCCCGGTTGCTCACTTCGTGAGCACCAAAGTGGGAGTTTCCCTGTTGCGGACTCCCGTGGGAGTCTTCCTTTTACTGACTCTCGTGACCGCCGATTTAGATTCTCCCTGTTGTCGACTCTTGTGGGACTCTCCTTTCTGCTGATTTCGTGTAACCGTCGAAGTGGGAGTCTCTTGTTGCCGAATCCCATGGAAGTCTTCCTTTTCCTGACTCTCGTTACCACCGAAGTGGGAGTCTTTCTCTTCCAGACTCTCGTTACCACTGAAGTGGGAGTCTTTCTTTTACTGACTTTCGTAACCACCAAAGTGGGGGTTTTCCATTTACTGACTCTCGTGACCACCAAAGTATGAATCTCCTCTCCTTTTGCTCACTCTTGTGAGAGTCATGTTTGTTTTAAGTACTGATGTACATCTGTAGTGTGCTAGTTTCCTGTTGGTGACTCACATGGGAGCTAGTTTTCCTTTTGCTGACTGTCATGACCACCAAATTGGGAGGCTCCCTGTTGCTGACTTTGTGAGCACCAAAGTGGGAGTCTCCCTTCTGCGGACTCCCGCGGGAGTCTCCCTTCTACCAACTCTCATGACCTCTGAATTTAGATTCTTCATGTTGCCGACTCTCATGGGACTCTCCTTTCTGTTGATTCTCTGTAACCGCCGAAGTGGGAGTCTCCTTGTTGCCGACTCCCATGGGAGTCTCCCTTTTCCTGACTTTGCTGATCACCGAAGTGGGAGTCTTCCATTTGCTGACTCTCGTGACCACCAAAGTGGGGGGTTTTCCTGTTACTGACTCTCGTGACCACCAAAGTGTGAGTCTCCTCTCATCTTGCTAACTCCTCCTCTCCTTTTGCTCAATCCCGTGGGAGTCATATTCCGGAACATTCTAGAGTTACAGGACGAAAACCGAGTAGGCATGGCCTATATACCAGAACCTTCCACATGGTTCTAGACTATTCCGGAACATTCTAGAGTAACATGAGGAAAAAACAAATACGTACGACTTATGGGTGGCAATTCGTCCGTAAATAACAAAAAGCGAATGGGTACGACTTATGGGTGGCAAGGGTGGGTAATTTCTGCGAGCGCGAGGGGCAAAAACAAATACGTACGACTTATGGGTGGCAATTCGTCCGTAAATAACAAAAAGCGAACGGGTACGACTTATGGGTGGCAAGGGTGGGTAATTTCTGCGAGCGCGAGGGGCAAATCCAAAAGGACGTATTTTGGAACATTCTTCATTTTTTTTGAACATTCTAGAGCCACCTTCCACGAGCTTCTAGAATATTTTGGAACATTCTAGAGTCATATTTTGGAACATTCTAGAGGCACCTTCCACGAGGTTCTAGAATATATTTTAGAACATTCTAGAGCCACCCTCCACGCGGTTCTAGAATATTTTGGAACATTCTAGATTCATATTTTGGAACATTCTAGAGGCACCCTCCACGAGGTTCTAGAATATTTTTGAACATTCTAGAGCCAACTTCCACGAGGTTCTATCATATTTTGGAACATTCTAGAGTCATATTTTGGAACATTCTAGAGCCACCTTCCACAAGGTTCTAGAATAATTTGGAACATTCTAAAGTCATTTTTTGGAACATTCTAGAGTCACCTTCCACGAGGTTCTAGAACGATTTAGTCATTCTTTGGAACATTCTAGAGACACCTTCCACGAGGTTCTAGAATATATTTTGGAACATTCTAGAGCCCCTTCCACGAGGTTCTAGAATATTTTGAAACATTCGAGAGGCATATTTTGGAACATTCTAGAGTGCGCGTGGAAAAGTCAAAAGGGCGTGTGGAAAAGTCAAAAGGACGGAACACAGGGGGTTATTTGCAAATGTGTAATGTGGGTGTTACTGTCCGTTAGATATAAATCGAACGATCCTGGATGAAAGATGGCAGGCACACCATCATCACCAACTGTGATTTTTATAGGAGTATTCATATTTTGGAACATTCTAGAGGCACCCTCCACGAGGTTCTAGAATATTTTTGAACATTCTAGAGCCAACTTCCACGAGGTTCTATCATATTTTGGAACATTCTAGAGTCATATTTTGGAACATTCTAGAGCCACCTTCCACAAGGTTCTAGAATAATTTGGAACATTCTAAAGTCATTTTTTGGAACATTCTAGAGTCACCTTCCACGAGGTTCTAGAACGATTTAGTCATTCTTTGGAACATTCTAGAGACACCTTCCACGAGGTTCTAGAATATATTTTGGAACATTCTAGAGCCCCTTCCACGAGGTTCTAGAATATTTTGAAACATTCGAGAGGCATATTTTGGAACATTCTAGAGTGCGCGTGGAAAAGTCAAAAGGGCGTGTGGAAAAGTCAAAAGGACGGAACACAGGGGGTTATTTGCAAATGTGTAATGTGGGTGTTACTGTCCGTTAGATATAAATCGAACGATCCTGGATGAAAGATGGCAGGCACACCATCATCACCAACTGTGATTTTTATAGGAGTAGAGATATGATGAACACAATTGGAATTTTATGTTTGATGTGTATTTTATTTTTGAATATTGTGTGAATGTTTTTGGCGAAATATTGTATGATGCACAGAAAGGCAAGATGATGTGTACAATCCAAGACCAATGCACACGAATAAACCAATCTGTCCATGTGCATTTACTATAAGAAATATATTCATCTGTCTGTTTTTTCGTGATAGAAGTGCATTTTTTGTTTGTCTCCAAACCATTTTTACCATATAACGTGACAAAATCCAGACTGTTATTGACAGAGCGTGGTAGATTTTGATCTACTAAGATTCGCGAATGACAATGCAGATGGGACTACATCTAACACGAAAACCATACCCGATTTCACATTTATCATGGAACTGTTTTCCGTTTTAGATATAGCTCAACGCCATACCCAAACGTGGCACTTGTTAGAGTGTACGTGTACGGTTCAGCTATGGTAGTTTAGGATAGTTAGGATCTCTTTCCATATAATTTCTAACTTGTCTTGTACTCCAAGTCGGTCCATTGTACATTGTACGTCTATATATACTCGCCCATGAGGCTCAATAATACATCCATCATATTCCGCCAATCTCATAATTCTACATGGTATCAGAGCGGCACGATCTGACCTAGCCGCCGCCGCGCTTCGGCACCGCGCCGCTCTCGGGGAGGTCGATCTCCATGATCTCGCCGGGGGCCGCGCCGCCCGTACATAGGGTTCGCCGCCGGTCGGTTGATCGGCTGCCCTAGCGTCTTTTTTTCCGATCTTTAGATCGGTTTTCTTTTCTCCGCCGGTCACTCGATCGGCGTTTTCTTTTTGGTTTGCCGATCATCGATCGGTTTGCGTCGCCCACCACCGCCGTCCTCTTCTCGCGCCTCTACTTCGACAACGGCATCGACCTGCACCGGCCCCCTCCTCGACAACCAGCTATCGCGGCCGACTCGCCGGCGCCGACTTCGCACCGTTCGGCTCCTCCAAGCCGGCTATCGCGGACGACACGCCGACGCCGACTCCGCACCAACCGGCTCGTCTTCACCGACCGCGCAGCAAAGCCGGACGCGCCGTCCACGGGACGTCTCGACGCGTCCCCGCCGGCTTCTCTCGCTTGCAAGGTCTCTATCGCCGGTTCGTCTTCGCCGTCATCGACCGGGACTTCATCGACAACTCCGCCATCGACTCCGATCTGCGCGTCGTCGTAGCCGCCATGGCGCGTTCCGCGCTGCGTCGGTCTGATCAACCGATCACGCGCCTGCACCGCCAAGCACATCCCCGAGCACGCGCCTACCACCGATCGAGCTACAGGCTGCCGCCGCGCCGCCGCCATTGGTCCATGTTGCCGGCAGCCAACGCGCCTTCCCAGGCGTGTATGCCGCTGGCGACACCCGCCGTTGCCCCGACCCGCGCACTGCTGCTGCGTCGCCCTTCGGGCTGTAGCGCCGCGGCACGCGATCCACTCCGCCGTCCCCGCGCGTCGACTTCTACGTGGTATGCGCCGCGCTGTCTCCCTAGGCGTGGGAATGCCACCGTCCGCGCATGGTCTTCGTCAAGCCGCCGGGTTCTTCCTCGCCTTCTTCGAGTAACGCCACCGCCATCTACAGGTAACCTGCATGGCCACCTCAGGCCGTCGCAGGTCCCGCCGACCACCCCTTGTCCAGGCGTCCAGCATGGCCACCCCCGGCAGCCGCTGCCTTCGCCGCCTTCTACATCTTCGTCCACCGCGACCACGTCGCCAGCGTCATCATCTCGTCCCGGACTACGTCTACTCCGACAACCGCGGACGACATCGGCACTTTCTACCCCCCGCTAATTGGCGCCGCAATCGTCGTCGAGTCCTCCTCTGCTGGCCCCTCCGACGCTGGCGTATGGTTCACGGTGGTCCCTGCCCCGCATGCACGGTACTGGCAACACCGGTGCGTGCCTTCGTCCCCGACGTGTCTCCGGGTCTGGCAAGCCTGGGTCGGCGCCTCGTCTACATCGGCCTCGACCACGTCTTCGGCATCGACTTCCTCCTCTACGACTGCCTCGACCACGTCACCGATTTCTTCTATGCGTACTCGGTTCTGGCAAAACCGGAGTATGCCTTCGTCCTCGACGTGCGCCTTGTTCCGGCAAAACAATGGCCGTACCTCGTCCTCGACGGCTCGTTGCGTCGTCCCCGGCATCGGCATCCTCGACGACTGCCTCGACGCGTCTCCATCACTCTCCTCGCGTACTATGCGCAAGCGGCTTCTTCTGCGTCTACCTCGACACCGGCAACCCCGACCACGACATTGACCACGGCAACCTCTCGCACGGCTACCACGACCAAAGCTGCACTGCCTAACGCTCTCGGCTCTCTCGACATCGGCAACAAGGGCTACCACCTCGCTTGAGGACTCATCAGCTTCCTCTACAGTCCAAGCTCCGCGCCGCGTCACCGTCCACGACGTTCCCGCTCCTACTGCGGGGGGATGTCAACCCCTGGATTCTACTTCGCTTATCTCCAGTCTGACCGTCCGCGACGCTCCAGTTGTTCACGACGCTACCGCTACGACTGCGGAGGATGTTAGAGTATACGTGTACGGTTCGGCTATGGTAGTTTAGGATAGTTAGGATCTCTTTCCATATAATCTCTAACTTGTCTTGTACTCCAAGTCGGTCCATTGTACGCCTATATATACTCGCTCATGAGGCTCAATAATACATACATCATATTCCGCCAATCTCATAATTCTACAGCACTAACTCCTGCCGTGATAAATTCGTTAAAATCTACTAGTGTCATGCCTTTATCTGAACTGGTAGTCCACCATGTCATGTACTCATGTCATGATAAAATCGTTATGCCTTGTAAACAACTCTACGCGATTGAAGTTTGAACACGACCAAAAAATATTATCGTTTCATCTAAGCTTTTCCACCTCGCTTTGCTTCTGTAACCCTAAATTCATTTTCGTGCCTGATTAAATTCTGAAATTTGCTTTAAAAAAGATCCTGAATTTTCTATTTAAGATGCAGATTCTGAACTTTTTATTTGAGATGAAGATTCTGAGCTTTTGATGCCGATGACATGGAAAATCCCCACGGGGAAGCAAAGCTCGAGCACAAGCAACCCCACCTTGCCAAGCGTCTGTTTAGCCTCACAGACAGCTGGGCCCCACGTCTCCCACTGAGTCACTGACAGCCCGGCCTCGCGTGCCGTTGGCATCTCGTTAAGCTAAACTACTACTCGGTCGGCGTCTCGGCGAGAAGAAGGAATTGGAGCAGACGCAAGCCCGCACGAACCCCAATCGGATCAACCCAGCACCAGAGGAATAAACCGGTCGACACCCGGCGATGCAGGCGCAGAGATCACCGGCGATGGCGGGGGAGGGCCCGGGGCGGCGCTCGGGTCTCCCTCCCCGGCGACGGTGCCGGTGCGGCGGCGCTGCGAGGGCACGGCCATGGGCGCCATCACCCTCGACCTCCGCCCCGGACTCGGCGTCGGCCCCTTCACCCTCGGTGAGTTTCCTCCCCCAATCCTACCTAACCCGCCGCCGCCGGATCGGAATTCGGAACCCGCCAGTTGCTTCTTTTCCGCCTCGTACGCTACAAGAAGGGGAGAGAAAAACCTGTGCTTGAAGCAACCGCTTAGCTGAGAAAGATTCGATTTTTGTGGCCGATTCTGACGCGGTGATCGGTGCAGGGATGCCGATTTCGGATGCGTTTGCTCAGATAGAGCACCAGCCCAACATCTACGATGTTGTGCACGTTAAGTACTTCGATGAGGTTCGTGTTGGGCACCCCTGTTTGATGTTACCAGGGTAACAAAATTAAGCTTGACTGATTGGTGGTGTCACTTCTGTGATTCCAGGAGCCTCTGAAGTTGGACTTTGTCATAAGCTTTCCGGACCATGGGTTTCACCTTCGCTTCGATCCTTGGTCGCAGGTATGCTTGTGCTAGTGCAGTAGTATGCTTGGGTTCTCGTTTATACCGTGGTTGCATTGTAGACATCACTGACCTCACTTGTACGTAGTTTATGTATAAAAAAAATCATCTGTTTGTTGGTGTCAAATAATGTACAGAAATGTTTATACTTTATATAACCAAATTAGGGTGGTTTATTTTCTAAAGAACTAGAATGTGCAAATGTGCAATGCAGATCCTTTTACTATGTAAGTTTCATTTGAGATTGGTGAAAGTATTCACTATCCTTCAGACGTTTTTAAAGTTTTCTTCTTTTTCTCTTGCAGAGACTCCGTCTCATCGAGATTTTTGATGTTAAGAGACTGCAGTTGCGATACGCAACATCTCTGATTGGGTGAGCGCTTGTAGGCATTCGTTCTTTGCTGTTTAGTTCAAGCACCCTTGGGTTGAGTAGGAGTTTTATGTGCCATGGCCACTCATTTTTGCCTTAACCATTCAGCACAAGGTTATGTGCCTTCTTACTAATACTTTCCTTGTCCCTTTTTTTACTTTCAGCGGCCCATCGACTTTAGCCACATTTGTGTCTGTTTATGCACTATTCGGTCCAACTTTCCCGGGCATATATGATAAAGAGAGGGGCATTTATACCCTCTTCTATCCAGTATGTCATGACAAAATATCCCTAGCTTTCTTTTATTTCATCGAAATTTTGTTCTGTGTTCCTTTTCTTGGTTTGTTTAGGTTTGTCTTACTCATAAGATTTTGCAGGGTTTATCATTTGCATTCCCTATCCCCAGCCAATATACAAATTTCTTCACCAACGGGGAAGGTATGCTGCTAAATTAATCACATTCATGTCTGCGTCTGCATACCTATCATTCTTAACATTGCAGCTCAGCTTCCTAATTGCAATTGCAGTGGCAGATTTGCCCCTAGAATTTCCTGATGGAACAACCCCTGTTACTTGCCGAGTATCTATATATGATAGCTCAACAGATAGCAAGGTTGGGGTTGGGTCACTGATGGATAAGGCAGTGGTGCCTGCATTACCTGCTGGCAGCCTATACATGGAGGAAGTGCATGCAAAGGTACATTGCTTTTTATTGGTGACTTTTCCAGCCTATTAATCTTGTGGAAAATGCAGACATTTCCCTGTTGCATGATTCCATAACCTGTACATCTGGTTTTACAACTGCCAATCCTTGCCACACCCACCCAAGCACGTTCTCTTCCTTTTTAGTTTTAAAGAAAGTATATAAACCTAAAAGACAGAACACAGAAGTAAAGGGAGAGTTGCATGCTGAACAGGTGTTGGTGTATGTGTCATGCAATCATTATACTGTCTTTTGTGCATATGAGAAAACATATCCGTATCCATAGAAGCTCTCTACAATATCTTTGTTACTGGAGCAAACCTTTTTACAACTTTATCTTGTTTTCAGCTTGGTGAAGAGCTTTGCTTCACTATTGGGGGCCAACATATTCCTTTTGGAGCATCACCACAGGTGTAAATCATTATAACATCTGCTCTCTTTTCCTCAAGCATGCTTTAAGTGTTGCTTATGTAACATGGTATCTTTGGCAGGATATCTGGACTGAGTTGGGTCGTCCTTGCGGTATCCACCAGAAGCAGGTCTGGCTGTAATTTTGATTGTTTTGTTTTGCTGAATGACTGCGGTATGGATTTTCATAGAGATTGTGACATGATAATCTTTCAACTGCTACAAATAACATGTGCTAAAATTACTTGGTGTGCAATTTTCTGGTGTACTCATTAGAATATTTTATCCTATATGGATCTCAATTCTAGTTAACATTTTCTAGGCATGCTAATAAGACATAATTTTATCCTGTTAATTTGAAGATCAGTATACTATGAATGATTCCATGAACTCAGGCAATTCATCACATAATCCAAAATATCTGAGGACATCTAATTTCATAGTAATACGGTAGTAGGTGTTAAAATTATTGCAACATGAGAGTGTTGGTACTTGGCAGAAAACAACATGTAAATTTCATCGAGCGAAACCAACAAATATGTTTCAACATGTCAAATATCAAATTTGTTGAACGAGATTTCTAGGCGCTGCAGATTGCATTGGGAGATTTGAGCAGTAGGAATTCTATATACTGCATTGTCATCTGTATTGGTAATTATATCATGTTCTCATGTTAGGTGGACCAAATGATCATACACTCTGCATCGGATCTCCGCCCTCGGACTACTCTTTGTGGAGATTACTTCTACAATTACTTCACACGTGGTATAGATATCTTATTTGATGGACAGGTATGGATTGTTTTAGTAATGTGCCTGTACACTTCAGAATACAGACAACATTTCTGTTGTGAGGTTCAACCAGCATATTGACCTTTGTCTCGGTGCAGACACACAAGATAAAGAAGTTTGTTTTACATACAAACTTCCCTGGTCATTCAGACTTTAATTCGTACATGAAATGCAACTTTGTTATCTATGACGCTGAAGGTATGAGCTGTTCGGTGTAGAGTTTATCTGCTGGTGATGAGATTATTGCTAATTAACTATTTGTTTGTTTCAGCTGAGGGGACACAACAGCCTGGTAGTGTTTCGAAGAATTGCATAACACCTCGTACAAAATGGGAACAAGTCAAGGTATGGTGTTAGCCATGAGTTTACACTGCCAGGATTGCCGTATAGATTTATAACTATCAACTTTACTTCGAGTTTGAGTTACCACTTCATTACTCAACCTTTTGTCCCCCCTTTGTTCCAACTTTTTTTGCCTTTGATTGCTTCATGAGATATTCTGCTCTTTTCAAATGGTGAATGATTGCCTTCGTGAAAAAACGGTGAATGAGAAACTTGTTTAACTTGCGTGCAAATAAATGATTTACTGATGCTTCTTTGAACAACATAAAATAAAAGTAAAATCAGATCATGGTTGAGCCACACAAAATGTTGCGCTACAGCTGTTTTTATCCTGGCTGCAGTTATGTAACAAAATTGTTTAAGTGCTATGTTATTTCTCGGTAATGGTCATGTATGATTGCTTTTGATTTCTACGCTCTTTGCTAACTGACTCATGTGTGCCTATTTGACTGTATTAGGAGATCCTTGGTGATTGCGGCCGTGCAGCAATCCAGACACAGGGCTCCATGAATAACCCATTCGGATCAACTTTCGTCTACGGATACCAAATATCGCTTTCGAGGTGGTTATTTATTCTCCTACCGCAAAATCCTTCTTTGCCCTGTGCAAACCGTATCGTCGATTTGTTCAGCTCAGATGTGACATTGAATTCTTTTGTTTCCGTTGATCAACAGGTGATGAAAAATGGATACATTGCGACCGTCACTCTCTTCCAGTCATGAGTAGCGTAGTGGCACCTGACATATGCGGCATGATAAAATCTGTCAAGAAGCATGCCCTTACGTGTAAATTAATCTTGTACTATATTCCACTCAGTTGTACAGGAACTGTGTTCATTGTCATTCTGTAAATATTATTCACTCACCATCGTTTTACACAAAACTATGTCTTCTTTTGATGGTACTGTGGCGTTGTCCAAGCTGAAACCAACTTTCTACGTCACTTCTTCTTTTCCTCTCCCATCCTCCTTCTATAATATAATTCCATGTAAAAAAATAATCTTGCATTTCACATTGGCAAACTATGATTTAGTAGCACAGCCAAGTGGCCGAATTCACCTGTCTACTAAAAATGTATTTATTCAGGACCAGAGTTACAGCTCAGACTATTACAAAATAATATTGAAAAAATCAAAGAACGAAGAACCCTGATCAAACTGAACGCAAAATTTCTTGCAAGTGAAGAAAACGAAATGGAAAACCAAACACACGAAGGAGCTCCGAGTGAATAAAACCCAGAGGCGGGGTCCAGATCAACAAACTGCCACGCCGCCACCCTGCTGGCCGTTAGCGAATATGGAGCGCGCCGGCGGCGGCAGCGGAGCTGGCGCGGCGGGGGTCCCAGCGGCTGGGAAGGGCGCGGCGGCGGCTGGACCTGGGGTGGTGAAGTCGTGCAAGGGCAGCCTCTTCTACTCGTCGGTGCTCCGGTCCGAAGGGCGCGGCCCCATCTGCGTCGGCGTCAGCCGCTCCCTCCGCCACGGTAAGGAAATCGCGCCCACACTGCCTGTCCCTCTCCATCTCGATTGCTTGGTGCTTTGTTTTAGAGCCTCCCGTGGGCTAGGGTTGTGCTGTTCATGCCTGTTTTCGGTTGCTGCCGTGATGCACGCACGCAACAACCATAACAGGGAGGCATAGAGATTAGGGCTTCATGTGTTGTTTGCAGATATGAATACCAGTTCCCATGCAATAGGAAGAAATCAACTTGATTGCAGCTCCTGTCTTCCGTGGAGTTCGACAAAATTGCACTTTATTCATCTGCAAACTATTTACTGTATTATGTATGGTTGGTGATTCTAGGCTTCTAGCAATCAAACTTTTTTCCAAACCGGGTTTCTCCATTTCCTGGGACACAAACAAAGTTGACAACCAAATAAAGGGAATACAAGAATCGGTGCCGAGCTGCCCACCCCAGCTAACAGTCCAAAAAATTATTACATTCCCTATAACATCAGTGCCATTTAAGAATTATAGCAATCAATCTACTACTCCCTCCGTTCATAAATATAAGAAGTTTTAGCTTTTGTCCACGTTCACATATGTCAACATGTATGTAGACATGTTTTAGTGTGTATGTACACTTATTTGGGTGTGCACCTAGTCAACATGTGAGCTAGCTAAAACATCTTATATTAAAAAACGGAGGGAGTAGTAGGTTACCATAAACCCAGTCTCTGCTCTATAACTGTGCGCTTAAGGATCCCACGAAAGCTTTCTGCAAAACTCCTCTTAGTACTTCTCTTTATACTCGTGGGAGCGATAAGTGCCCAGGTTAGTTTGTTGACTCCCCAGGGCAGTACGCAAAAGTCATTACCTTTATGTCATTTTGTAGTTGTACTGGATTTGGTGCGTGAATATTGCCATAATCTCTACATAAGTGCTGCTTCATATCACGAAATGTTTATCTCTCTGTACCATGTACACCGGATCGATTCTCTTACCATAGCAGTACCAATACTTGACTCAACTTCATGACTTGTCTTCAATCTGTTTTTTTGTAATTATTAACTGTTTGACTTCCAGTTCCTGATCGCGAGGTCAGAGAAATTGAGCTGGGGACTATTCAAGAAGGTCGCCACCTGTCCAACTTCATATATTCATGCGGTGGATATTCCGTATACCTAGATGACAAGAACAACCCTCCTGGTAAAGGAGAGAAGCATGCACAGCTGCCTAGTTGTACTGGATTTGAGGTATTATTTTCTTAAGCATGTTATTTGCTCTGAAATTCTGCGTAACTTCAGTTCACAAGCAAGCAATATGTGAGTATGCCTTAATGTGCATGGGAATTATGGTGTAGTGTCTGCTGTATGGATTTATCCTAAACTCTTAGTAGCAGGCATATCATAAAATATACAATCAACAGTTGATTTGTGATTAAAAATGTAATTCAGCATCCATTTCTAGTTCTGTAGTATGTACAAATGGTTGGACTTCATACCTTTTATTTGGTTACCATGACGAGTTGACCACACTTCCTTCTTTTCTCAGTCACAGCAGAAATGAATGCTGACCATGCCATTCCATCAGTCATGTATTTATTACCCCCTCCGTCCATATATAGGTGGCACACACGTTTTTCGAAATCGATGTTTGACCATTAGTTTGATCAACTAGATAGTATGGATTATATGTCACGAAAGTTATGTCATTGAATTCATATTCAAATAAAGTTTCTATGGTATAATTTTTAAATGGATAATCTAACAAGGGGACTTGCCCCACGAAGCATCTCGGTCCGGCGCGCATAAGAGCGGGATGGGCTGTATATGCATGTAAGGAATCTTTGCATGATCCGGAAATTCAAAATGAATTATCTTTTAAACCGTTAATGCAATTGACGATCCGTCTTCACGGTTGGTTTTATCTTGACGAGTACTTTAACACCAGATCCCATCTTAATATGTTTTGACGATTTTTTTTTCATAGTCAGTTGCCAGGTTATAATACTGTGGTTACCATATTAATAGTTAACAATTACCACTCGAATAATTCATAGTTACCAGATAAATTTTACATGTTTTTTTGTCATAACCATGATCTACATGTTTAGAGAGTGACTACTTGATCCAATCTAGACACGTAAATCATGTGATTACCGTTAAATAAGGATTACATAGGTGAGTAGGGCAGTTCAAAAAACATGGCAACCATTTGATTTTTACCTGGTAACCAACTTGACAATACATGGTGACCAAGTGACTATAATCTGGCAACTAGGGTCAGAAAAAAAAGTTGTCATATCAAGATGAGATCTAGTTTTGAAAATCTCGTCGCAACAAAGCCAACCGTGAAAACGGATATGAATTTGGAATTACGGTTTAAGAGATAAAACATTTTAAAATTGAAACCAAAAGGAATCTATGTACGCATGCATGCATGACACAATTAGCCTATTATATCCGTGCCCACGGACTACTGATCTGGGGCACGTGCCCTTATTAGCACGATCCATTTTTAAAACAAGCGATACATGTTTTATTGGTTAAATTAGTGGTCAAAGTTAAAACACAAAAAACAAGGGTGCCACATGCGTCGGAACGGAGGGTGTATTATTATTATTGTATTTAAACTGATATTATGTATATAAACAAGAAGTGCTTCTTTTTTGCAGATATTAAAGACAGAGCTCTGGCTAAATAAGGACCAAGCAGCAGCTCACATTAAAAAAGAAGGTAAAGAAATCATTTATTTGATCATCTGAAAAAATGTAACCATGTATAATACTATAGTAGCAACTCCAAGGCTACCATGGTAAGGCGGTATGCTAGTTCACAGCCAGAGGTGCTCATCATGTCACACTTGCCTTCTGTGGCCTTGTACTGCGGATGCAGTGTAACAAAGTAAATTTCTCTATAGAACGTAATGAGCTGCCTTGCCTGTAGAATGTAATGAGGCATATGTCTGAAATCCACGTCGAGGCCCACGAGAAGTTAGTTGGAACTGAAAATTAAGCTTAACGAAGAAAGGGATGGTTATGCTGCTGTTGCACCCTTTGTTATTGCATGATTTGAAGCCATGAAATGTTATTCTTAGAGTCAATGTTGCCTTAGTAGACAAATTGTACAGTAAATGTTCCCTAAAGTAGAACCTCAGAATTTGTAGTTTGACTAACTCGTTGTGATGATTGGATGAACTGGATCTTGAAGTACATTCTGAATCCTGCGTTGAAACAATCTTATCGCCTGAAAAAATATACCTCTCCAATGTGCCTGGAACTGAACTTATTTACATTTCGGTCAATAAGGCTCTGTCTTTAATGACAGAAAACATGTATCCAGACTACAGCATGATTATTTCTTGAAATTTTACTTATCGGGATAATACTGCAGCTACTCAAGCACAGGCAAACAAACCTGGGCATGCTTCAGCACGTGCAAACAAACCTGGGCAGAAAGGAGATGGTTTCCTAACCAAGTGCGTCCCTCTTATTGTTTAAACATGCTTGGAATTCTTAATTTTCATCAAAACTTAACAAACGACAAATTTTCAACTGAACCTGCAGATTCCAAAGGAACGTTGGACTTGTGGCCAATGGCGTGGCTAGGAGCATGAACAGAGTTGGGACTTATGTCAAAGACTCCGTGGACAATGTCCTGTACCCATCCCGCAAGCGTCCAAAGTAAAACCTAGCTCTTGTTCTCTCCTATTTGAGCCTATGCTTTGGAGAAGAATAAATTAGTAGTTGGTCGCCGTTGTGGCTTCCATTACTTGATTGGTTTGGATTAATGGCAGTATCCGGTGAGGATTTTGACACATCTTATGCTATTTCAAAAAAAAAAAAAGGGGTTAGAAGCATTTTAGATAATATCATGAACCGCTGGTTTGTATCTCCTGGCATGCTGACTTGTGCATATTATTGGAACCATGTTAGGCGCATCATGAGTTCATGATATGTTCACATACTTAGCATACGCGATAAAGTTCATCGAATCATACAAATCGGTGTAACTGCCTCTTCATATCCTCGGTTCTTTATTTACTACAGTAGTGTTAGCAATTCGTAGAGCTCATTTTTGGGTACAAGTATACTTAAATCATAATTATTATATCTGCGTGTGTGTAGCAGAAATAAATCATGTGTTGAATGGTGATTCAGCCGAGGTTTCAGCTCTGCTGGACGTTTGCCGTGGCGCCCGCCTTCTCCCAGACGGCATAGTCATCACTAGTATAGATTGGGCAATCTCACACGGTTGAAATTGGCTGTCGCACATGATTTATGGCTCCATCACTATCCATAAGTGGACGATGGCGCCGTAGATCGCACACGGTGAGGAAAACCGTGTGTGTTTGGTGCAAACTTTGCATACCGTTAGTTTTACTGAATCGTGTGCGATGTGATAGGAGATCGCACACAGTTACTTTATTGCAGTCGATTTACTTATGACCGCACATGTTTTGTTAATTATATTCGCGTGTGTTCAAAAACTCATCGCACACGTTTATCATAGTGTTAGTCGTGTGGGTTAAGGAGTCATCGCACACGTTTAGAATTTATAGGACCATGCCTATAGGCTTTGCATCAGCTGTAACACATGCAAAAATCAAGAATAAGCATCATCCAGTAGCAAATATTCTTATTGCATTCATTTCACATTTCATATTCATACATTGCGATAAAGTATCAACTTCTAGCTATACAAATGTGAAAGCTACACAAAAGAAAGAAAAACTTTTTTGGTTACGTCTTTCTTTCTCTTCATGATGAAAGCTTGATTCAGAGGGTTAATAGAAGGAAGGTGTATATTTCATTATGCCACATTTTTCTTGGTTACGTCTTTGTCTCTGTGACGATGAAAGTTAGGTTTAGAGGGTTGGGATCTAGGAATTTTATAAAATTTTCAACTTATCCGACCGTCCAGTCATTTCTTCCACATAATATGGAAGAGACCTCTTGTCCTTCTTAGAGCTCGATTTGCTCTACGAGAGAGCAGATACCATTTACTATGAATAACAATAGTCAAAACGCCATCCACGAACTTATCAACGCAGCAAGATGATAACAAAAAAACAAAAGCCATCTAAGATATTGTTCCATGGATTATTCACTTGTGTAACGGCAAAGATATTCAACGCCGTACTTGCATATTTGTTGTGCGTGAAATAATTCTTGCTATGAATAAACGGGTCAAGCCGCCATCCACCATACAAGTTATGCATGATGTATTCAAAATATCCATCAATGCAGGAAGGTAAAAATAGAAAAAACATTTAAACTGAACTGGTTGGTCACTTACCAGCAAGTACGGATTGGCCAAGAGAGGGAAATAAAGTCTCTCTTGTTTTTCTTGTACAATGCCACTAAAATAAGATCCCTATTACACAAGTATAAAATGAAATGTATTCTCTCAAATCCCTTGTGTGGTAAAAAAAATCCTAGTGACGAGATAAAACATAAAAGGTACTAACAGTATCACACACAATAAAGAATAAATAAGATATTCTAACATATCGAACATAACAAAGATCTAACAGTACCACACCAATAAAGTAGTAGTAAGAAGATATTCTATCAGATGGCATCTAACAGATCCAGACTTGCTAGTGCGTAAACAAGATATTCTAACAGATCCGACATCTAATCAATCAATATACTAATGTGACCTTCAATGTAAGATACAGCATACTAAACATCAAGACGACCTCGCTGAACGTGCACTAACCTTCGGGATGTCGACGAGAAGACGACGACCTCGCATGGGGGTCGTCGGTCTTAGACAGGCATCCCGGGAGATCGTTGGCTGACGGGGAGGCTCTACTAATTCACCTATCTACTATGTATGAATATATCTATTCTAGATCAGAGCTACAGCTCAGACTATTACAAAATGATATTCCAAAAATCTACATAACAAGGAAGTGATCAAACTGAACGCAAATTTTTCTGATAAGTGAACAAAACGAAATGGAAAACCAAATACACGAAGGAGCTCTGAGCGAATAAAACCCAGACCTTGATTCCTCGAACGCGAAGCCCCTCTCCAGTCTCCTCCACCCCCAGATCAACCAACTGGCACGCCGCCACCCCTGCTGTCCGTTAGCGGATATGGAGCGCGCCGGCGGCGGCAGCGGAGCCGGCGCGGCGGGGGTCCCAGCGGCTGGGGAGGGCGCCGCGGCGGCGCCGACCGCGGTGGTCGGACCTGGGCTGGTGAAGGGGGCGGGAGGACTGGTGAAGGGGAGGTCGTGCAAGGGCTGCCTCTACTACTCGTCGGTGCTCCGGTCCAAAGGCCGCGGCCCCGTCTGCGTCGGCGTCACCCGCTCCATCCCCCAAGGTCAGGGAATCGCGCTCACGCTGCCTGCCCCTCTTCCATCTCGATTGCTTGGTGCTTTGCTTTAGGGTTCTGCTGTTCATGCGCCAGATTTCGGTTGCTGCCGTGATGCACACACGCACCAACTATAATAGCGAGGCATAGAGATTAGTTCTTTTAGTCCTGTTTGCAGATAGGGGTACCCGTTCCCATACAAGATGAAGAAATCAACCTGATTGCAGCTCCTGTCTTTGCCCAGTTCGGCAAAATTGTGCACTTTATTCACATCATAGTTTCATCTGAAAACTATGCACTGTATTATGTATGGTTGGTGATTTTAGCAACCTTTTTCCGACCCCATTTCCCGGTACTTCCATAGCCGAAACAGACAAAGTTAACAACCAAACAAAGGGTAAACGAGAATTAGTGCCAAACTATCCAGCCCAGCTAACAGTTCAAAAAGTTATTACTGCATACCAGATTAACCCATAGCATCAGTGCCACAAAAGACTTGTAGCCATCAATCTAGTAGGTTGCCGATCACAGAATATTTAGCATGCTCTATAACTGTGCGCATAAGGATCCGACATAGCTTTCTGCAAAACTTCTCTCTAGTACTTCTATTAATACTCCCCAGGGAAGTACCCAGGGTTAGTTTGTTAACTCCCCAGAGAAGTACACGAAAGTCATTACCTTTATGTCTGGATTTGGAGCTCCTGCGTGAATTGCGATAATCTCTATATAAGTGCTGCTTCATATCACGAAATGTTTATGTCAATACCATGTACAGCCGATTGATTGTCTCACCATAGAGTACCAATACTTGACTCAACTTCATGACTTGTCTTCAATCTGATTTTTGTAATTTATAACTGTTTGACCACCAGTTCCTGATCGCTTGGTCGGAGAAATTGAGTTGGGGGCTATTCAAGAAGGTCGACACCTGTCCAACTTCAAATATGCATGCGCTGGATATTCCGTATACCTAGATGACAAGGATAACCCTCCTAGTAATAACGGAGAGAAGCATGCACAGCTGCCTATTTGTGTTGGAGTTGAGGTATTATATTCTTAAGCATGTTATTGGTCTGAAATTATGCGTAATTTATCAGTTCACAAGCAAGCAATATGTGACTGTGCCTTAATGTGCACGGGATTATGGTGTAGTGTCTGCTGTATGGATTTGTCCTAAACTATTAGTAGCAGACATATCATAAAATATGATTAACAGTTGATTTGGGATGAAAAAAGTAATTCAGCGTCCATGCCTAGTTCTGTAGTAGTATGTACAAATGGTTGGACTGCATCCTTTTATTTGGTTACCATGACGAGTTGATCACACTTCCCTTCTTTTCTCAATCACAACAGAAATGAATGCTGACCATGCCATTCCATCAGTACCATTAATTTCATTAATGAAATAGTATGGATTATATGTCACGGTAATTATGTCACTGAATTCCTATTCAAATAAAAAGGACAGACCCAGTGCTAGAAGCTCCCACACCAGGTGGGGTCTGGGGAAGGATTATACGAGTCAAGCCTTACCCCTGCAAAGTGCAATGCAGAGAGGCTGAGTCGAACCCAGGACCTCTTGGCACAAGTGGGGAGTACTTCACCACTGCGCCATGCCTGTCCTTCTTCCTATTCAATTAAAGTTTCTAATCGTATAATTTTAAAACAAGTAACACATGTTTTATTGGTTAAATTAGTGGTCAAAGTTAAAACACGAAAAACAAAGGCGCCACATTCATTGGGACGGAGGGTGTATTATTATTATTGAATCTGCTTATCAGTATCCTACATTAGTGTATTTAAACTGATAAATTATGTGTAAACAAGAAGTGCTTCTTTTTTGCAGCTATTGACAGACAGAGCGCCCACTAAACAAGCACCAGCTCACATTAAAAAAGAAGGTAAGGAAATCATTTATTTTATCATCTGAAAAATGTAACCATGTATAATACAATAGTAGCAACTCCAAAGCTACCATGGTTAGGCGGTATGCTAGTTCACAGCCAGAGGTGCTCATCATGTCGCACTTGCCTTCTGTGGCCTTGTACTGCAGATGCAGTGTTACAAAGTAAATTTCTCTGTAGAACGTAATGAGCTGCCTTGCCTGTAGAATGTAATGAGGCATATGCCTGAAATCCACGTCGAGGTCCCACGAGAAGATAGTTGGAACTGAGCACTATGCTTAATGAAGAAATGAACGGTTATGCTGCTGTTGCATCTTTGGTTGAAGCCACGAAATGTTATTCTTAGAGCCAATGTTGCCTTAGTAGACAGATAATACAGTAAATGTTCCCTAAAATAGAACATCAGAAATTGTACTTTGATTTACTCGTTGTGATGATTGGATGTACTAGATCCTGAAGTACATTCCTGAGTATAAACAATCTTATCACCTAGAAAAATATACCTCTCCAATTAATGTGCCTGGAACTGAACTTATTTACATGTTGGTCAATAAGACTATCTTCATGACAGAAAGCATGTATCCGCACTACAGCATGATTATTTATTGAAATTTTACTTATCTGGACAATATTGCAGCTACTCAAGCACATGCAAACAAACCTGGGCATACTCAAGCCCATGCAAACAAACCTGGGCATGCTCCAGCACGTGCAAGCAAACCTGGGCAGAAAGGAGATGGTTTCCTAACCAAGTGTGTTCCTTTTATTGTTTCAACTCTGCTTGAATCCCTTAATTTTCATCTACATTTGACAAACGGCAAATTTTCAACTGAACCTGCAGATTCCAGAGGAATGCTGGACTTGTGGCCAACGGTGTGGCTAGGAACTTGAATAGAGTTGGTACTTATGTCAAAGACACGGTGGACGATGTCTTGTACCCATACCGCAAGCGTCCGAAGTAAAACGTAGCTCTTGTTCTTTTCTGCAGTAGAAGTAGGAAATGTGGGAGCATGTAATCCGTTACTTCTGGAAACAATTGGCGTAGGAGTAGCCACGCCCGGTTTCTGAGGCTCTGGATGGGATTTCACTGTTTGTCAGCTCATGCCCTAACAGTAACAATGGCAGGGGTCGTTGTTCCTTTGGGATTTGTTTGGCCCTTCCCACTCCACTTGCATTTTAATATTTTTCCTCCAGAAATGTATAGGATGCAATGTAGCAAAACAAGAAAAGAGCTCATATTTGCCTATTTGAGCCTATGCTTTGGAGAAGAATAAATTAATAGTTGGTCGCTGTTGTGGCTTCCTACAATTTGTTTGTGTTAATGGCGTTATCTGATGAGGATGGCTTAACTTTTGACGCATCTTATTGTTAGGGGTCAGAAGAACATTTTAGATAATATCATGAACTGCTGGTTTGTATCTCCTGGCATGCTGACTTGTGCATATTATTGGAACCATGTTAAACCATATAGGTGCATCATGAATTCATATGATATGTTCGTTGCATATTCAGCATGTGCGGTAAGCCAATGGCGAATGATTTTGCATTTTTTGCCCTTCTGTCCCAACTTCTGCGCTGGGGCGCCTCTGCCAATGTTCATTTGATCTAGCTTTCTGTAGTTCAAGTGTATGCTTATGGAGCTTCTCGTTCCTTACGCAGAAGCATCCAAGAGATATCCCAGTGCCGGTACAAAGTAACATTTTCCTGAGCCGAGTAAAGAGTAATTTTAATCTTGTACAGTTCGTTGAATCATACAAATTGGTGACTGCCTCTCATGCCTCTTCATATCCTCAATACTTTATTTACTACTCCCTCCGTTCGGAAAAAGATGTCACAAAAATGAACTATAGATAGACCATTTTTGTGACATCATTTTCCGAACGGAGGGAGTATAATAGTGTGAGCAACTCGTAACAACTCGTAGAGCTCATTTTTGGGCACAAGTATACTTAAATCATAATTATATCTCTGTGTGTATAATAGCAGAAATAAATCTTGTGTTGAATGGTGGATCAGCCGAGGTTTCAGCTCTGCTGGACCTTAGCCGCGGCGCCGGCCTTCTCCCAGACGGCGTAGTCGTTGCCGTGGGCGCAAGTCACGAACCCGTCCGGGATCACGGCCCCGACGTCGTACCTGGACCCGATCTTCACCACCACCTTGCCGTCGATCTCGGCGACGTAGGCGTCGCCGTCGTGCATGAGGATCCTGAGCGCGCTCGTGGCCGTGATGCTGTTGCGCTTCCTCACCGCCACCAGCGCCGCGATCTCCTCCTTGAACCCCCAGTCGAAGAAATGGTCATAGAACTGCACGAGCAGATCATCGGCACAACAGCTCTAAGTTTTCTGAAGAAATGGTACCTGACTGAGTGAAAGTGAGCTCTGGAGATGGTTTACTTACGATGCATGGCGTGCCGGGGTGGGTGAGGATGTAGGCGTAGCCCTGCATGACCTTGTCGGAGGGGAAGGGCCACATGGCCTGCGTGGAGCCGGTGTCGTGGTTGTCGACGAAGGTGACGGCCTTGGCCGGCCACCACCCCATCACGCCGGGGGCCTTCCCCTGCAGGTCGATCAGCCGCCACAGCTCCCCCTCCACGGCGGCGTTCAGTATCCCTTTGGTCGTGAAGTCGAACACCATGCCCGCCGAGGCGGCCCCGCCCACGCCGTCCACCCAGTCCACCAGCGTCTGCCGGTGCGCGTCCTGGTCGTACTCCGGCTTCCCGTCCCCGCCCGTCGGCATGGTGTCCCACACCTCGGCCACCGCGAGCCCCGGCGACGTGCCGTCGATGTACGCCTTGGCCACCGCCGCGGAGTACCCCCTGGCGAAGTCGAGCCGCCACGCGTCGAAGCCGAGGTCGCTCTTGAGCCAGAGGAGCCACTCCTTGAGCTCGCGCTGCACGCGGTCGTTGAGGTGGTCGATGTCGGGCGCCGCGGCGAAGTCGGCGCCGGTGTCGAGGTTGGCGGTGCCATCGGAGTAGACGGTGTCGTCGCGGCAGATCATGTGAGGGCCCCAGTCCAGGCGGCTGTCGGAGGTGCCGCCCTCGAAGACGCAGTAGATGCCGCGGCTGTCCTTGTAGTCGGCGCACCGGTGGTTGATGACGATGTCGGCGATCGCCTGCACGCCCTTGCCGTGGAGCGCGGCGATCAGGGACTTGAGCTCCGCTGCGTTGCCGTACTTGGACGCGTCGATGTCGTACAGCCGACCAGGCATGTAACCTGCGCACCCAAGCTGATCACTCGGTTAGGATGTGTTTTTACTTCTTGATGGTATTGTGCATAGCCGGTCCCAAGCCCGGATAAAGGAAGAGGGTTGTGATAGGCTTGGCGAGCCAACGTAAAGACTAGCCGAATATGAAACCCACGAGAGTAGTACTAGGGTGGGTGACCTCCTGGAAAGTCCTCATGAAATGTTTCATATCTAAGGGTTGTAATAGGCTTGGCGAGCCAACGTAAAAACTAGTCAGTCTCATGGATATGAAACTCATTTGGGCGAGAGTAGTACCAGGATGGGTGACCTCCTGAGAAGTCCTCGTGACAGGGTTTCATATCTAGCCTACCCCAACTTGTTTGGGATAAAAGACTTTGTTAAGATGGTATTGTGCATTTCGTTCCTTCGTTCTTTACCAGTTTTATCACTGGTGCAATTTCATCGTAAAAATACTATAGGGTAGCTGCCGAAACAATCGTATTCAACGAGTTACTTAATAATTAGTTAGAGCGATTATACGTCGCCATCGAACTTAGGTTGTTATCCACTCCACGCTTCTATGATTCCTATAGCTTTTTCTTTCTTTTTTGCTACAGACACGAATGGATTTGGGGGAAGAGTGAGGAGGACCTTCGTTGGAGACGGAGTGCGAGGGCGGCGGTAGCCAGACGTGGGTGATTCCGGCGGCGGCGATGTCGTCGACCTTCCCCATCATCATGTTGTACCATCCGCCGCTCTGCTTCCACGACTCCCAGTTGAACCCCTGCAGCAGCCATGAACGACAACCACACAGCTAATCAAGCTCCTGAGCTCAGATAATCAGATTCTCTTCCTCCACAGAACCAAAATCTACACAGAATCAAATCGAAATGCGTACCTGAAACAGAACCTGATGGCCGGAAGCCAACCCGAGAGACAGAAGCAGCAGCAGAGAGAAGAAGCAGCACAGGCTGCCGTTCTTCCCCATCGCGGTAGCTAGTATCGATGCGATGACACAGGGCAAGCTTCTTCTTCCTCCTCTTCTCCGGATGACCGATTGGCTGGCTGATGGTTACAAGTGTACTGCGTGCCTGGTATTTATACGCGAGCTACGACGTACGTAGAGGGAGTGTTGCTTGGAGGCAATGCGCGGGTACCGGACTCTGTTATGAAAAAGAAGGGGTAACTGATGACGGTCAAGACAGTCAGGCGAGCCACAGACTCCCAAGGATAAAGGAAATCCGATCGAAACGCAGCATTTGCCTTTTTGGGGCAATCGGTTTTGAAGTTTTGCATGCAGTTTTCCTTTTTATGCAGAGCAAATCTGATCCTGGTGCTGGACACTCTGGGTTGCTTGGCAGAGCAGAGCCATGGAAACATCAGACTACAGAGGATACTTCGTTCTTTGGCGAGGAATGAACGGCGGGAACGAAGCCGTGTAGCTCCGCAGCATGACGATGGTGACTCGTTCATGCACAGTGCTGTTGGTGAATGATTGTCAGATAACTACCTGTTCCCGGTACTAGGCTACTAGCGCGTGTTGTTTTTTTCCCTTGTGGTTCAGAGTTCAGACTACGAAGTACGCAGGCAGCGATCCGGCAAGCAAGTAACAATTTGTTTAAGCCGCCAGCAAACAGGGGAGATTGTTCACGTCTGCATCGAGCTGTCGGAGTATTAGATGGATGTGCCACGTCGTAGATGTTCATTAGTATGAACTTCAGCCAATCTCTGCAATTATTACCCAAACACCCACACAGATGATTCAACTACAGTGCTGCATATGTTCTTGAGTTTTAATGCGGTCTAGGTTCTGCCTCTGGAGAGATTGGTACCAAGACGGCAAGGCAGTGGCCAAGTGGAGCTCGAAATCCACATATCCATGCATGCGTGTTGCCGGTATTTGCACTTGGGCAGATCGATCAACCTTGGCGACTCAACGATGGGGCGCCACAAAGCATATTTTGGTCCGAGAAACATTGATGGTTGCGGATAGGCAAGCGGAGAAAGCATGAGACCGGGAATTGGATTGGATGAGCCGGCAGCCGGCTACGTTGGAGTTTCTTAGGGAGGAATTTCTCACATATCACTGAATTACGCTCTGTTTTATTCATAACTCGAAATAACACTTTTTCCTTTGATTTCGTCAAACGTGTTTTTTCTGAACATTTGAGTGATTGTACGTGGGAAATGAACTATGTATACGAAAGTTATATTTATTCTAGTGAACACCGCGCAAAACCAATTTCAAACTGAAAGAAGGACTAAATCTTGTCGGGTCAAAAACCAACTCTTTTTCTTTGTAGAAACTAATTTTTGATGAACAAATCCCGACTCTAAACTATTTCCTAGGTGGGTTTTCAAGGTGGACTTGAGCATATTTTGGCTAGCTTATGGGGGTGGCCAGAACAAATTCTTTGTATGATATGGATTATGTTTTATGGTTCTATTTGTCGATTTATATTTTATTGATCTAATTTTTTAATTGTATTAATTAAGTCAATGTATTTGGTTAAGGATGTGAGGGCTTGTTTGCTCAACTGGAAAAATGATGGTTGAGATCCCCTCTTGGAAAATGTCAATTTGCGCAAAAAAAATGACATCACAATTCTGAGTATGGATGAAAAGGTAACAAAATGGGGGAAATCAAGAAAAGGGGACGACACCATGTGGATTATTTTTTACAATGTGGGCACCTGCTATGTTGTTATAAACTCTATTGCCATCGATTTTGACCATTGCTTTCATGAACTATCTTAAGGGTTGTTTTAGAACATTTCTTGTCTTGCCTTAAGAGACTCAGTTTCTATGTTTAGTCTGAATAATCTTGCTTGTCTTAAATCTCATATTCTTGTTCTTATTATGAGCATGAACATATAAAATCTAATCTCATAAAATCTAATCTTAAGCTATTCATTATTCATACGCGGAGACTTTAGATATTTTAAAGGAACATCAGGGTTAAGTTGGCATTGCTTTTACCGGTGGACATGAAAACGGTTGAAAGGGCATTCTCAGCGATGAAGATCATAAAACCATTGCGCAACAAGATGTCCGTGATGACTTCTTGATGTGCTAGATCAAGCGGGGGATACGCAAAAGTCTAGATCACCAAAATAATGGGAGATTATAAAAAATGGGTAAAGTTTCGCCATTACATATCAACTATATATGTCATTAAATCTTCATTATTAGTATTTTTATATTGAAATATGTTACTATCTCTATTGTACTAAGTTATTATGTTATAATAAGGTATAATAGTAATGTCTAGAGACTGAAAGGATATATTTTATGTCCCCCATGTTTTGTGTGTTAGGCAACAACACTAGGAATTATTTAATATGATGTTAAGTGGTGCAGGAATGAAATGATATAATTACACTTTGCATCGAAACAATTGTCGAAGAAAATGGGAGTTTGCAGTTTGTCTGGCCAGGCCGGAGTTTTTGGCCTGAGGGTGCTCAGGGGCCGGAGTTTCCGGCCCACCGAGCTTTGTAGCCTCACGGCGGCAGTCGCTGCATCGAGGCCGGAGTAGGTCCGGAGTTTCCCCGGAGTTTCTGGCAGCCTCCGGAGTTTCCGCCCTCAGGGTCCGGAGTTTTCGGTCCATCTGGATTTGCTGCAAAGAGAGCAACGCGGCGGCAGTCACTGTATTGAGGCCGGAGTGTCCCCGGAGTCAGTCCGGAGTTTCCGCCCAGGCCGGAGTTTCCGGCCTCCCAGACCGAAAACTCCGGTCTAAGTGGACTGCAACGGCTAATTTTCTGGGAGGGGTATAAATACCCCTCCACCTACCTCCAGCCAAGTAGCTCGCCCACATTTGAAGAACTCCATTGTTGTAAGCTCAAGAATCACTAGATCTCCCAATCCCTCCACCCAAACTCGTTGATACTTGAAGGATTGAAGGAGAAGGCCCGGATCTACATCTTCACCAAGCCGTTTTTCATTTGCCCCTCATTCACTTGAGGGCCCCTTTGCTAGGGTTTCCATTGGGAAAACCTAGCTTCTTGTTGATCTCACTTATTGTCTTTGTGACAGATTTGTAGCTGTTCGGGAGCCCCCAACCCAATTGTGGGTTATGCCCCGGATCGTTGTTGTAAGGGCTCTGGATTCTGCCTTGAAGGATTCCGATAGTGGAAGGTGAACCAAACCTTTGTGGTGCGGTTCATCGGAGAAGAAGGTGACGCCTTTGTGGCGGTTGAGTTTTGACCTTCGTGGTAGCTCACACCTCTCAAACGAGATGTACTCCCCTAAAAAGGAGGAACTCAGGATTACATCTGTGTCTCCGCGTGCTTTCACTTCGGTTACTTCTATCCTTGTTTATAGTCTTTGCTTTGTGTATCTTGTTTAGTTGCTAGCTTGTCATATAGGTAAATTCACCTTAGTTGCATATCTAGAGAATTTACCTTTTGTGTCAAGCCTAATTTGAAAAGGTATTAAAATTGGTGTTGCACCTATTCGCCCCCCCCCCCCTCTAGGTGTCATACGTTCCTTTCAATTGGTATCAGAGCCTCGGCTCTCTTGTTGGGCTTAACCGCCTAAGAGAAGTATGACACAAAGTGAGGGTGATACCGCGGAGGACCAAGCCACTCCGGCATCCATGGCCGATCTCAAATTGATGGAGACATCTTTGAAATCGTCCATGGATACCCAATTTGCTGAGATGCGTGACTTGCTCAAGCAACTCGCAAGTGGCAAGGTTCCTTCGGAGACCATCATCCCACTAGAGGATGAGGACCCTCTTAAATCCGCTAACTCCAATGACGGTGAAACCGAGGAGGAAAAAGAGAAAAATAAAGGGGATGAAGAAACCAAACTTAAAAATTCTCCTCCATCCACATCCACGCATGAAAGTGGGAAGCCCGAGTACCATGCAGTCTCTCATGTGTACTCTCCCGACCCACCTATCCCTCATACCCGCATAAACCCGTTAGGTCCTCCACCTTAGCTTAATGCATTGGCTTTTACTAGTTGGCAACACTCAATGAGATCTCATGTCAACAGCTCCTCTATCAAGCTTTGGAGGATCATTCAAGAGGGATACAAGGTTGTGGATCCAAACAACTTGTCAAGAAGAGAGGTGGCCGAGAAACAACTCAATGCCTCCGCTCTTCACATGATTGAACTTGCCGTTGGAGAAAATTGTATGCATCACATTCAACATGTCTCTACCGCCAAAGAAGCTTGGGATTGCCTTGAGGAAGCATATCTTGGAAATGAAAGCATGAAGAGGAATAGATTTGATGCCTTGAGCAATGATGCCGAAGGCTTCTATATGCTTGATAATGAAACCCATGAGGAGATGTATGAAGACTCAAGATTCTTGCCAAAGCATTTTATAATGTTGGGGCAACCTATGTGGATGATGCTTGGATCAAGAGAAGTATGTGAATGCTCTCATGCCTTCGAGCCCATTGAAGTGAAGGCTATTCAAGGAAAATACAACTATCTTGCAATGACATCCAATGAAGTTATGCAAGAAGTGCAAGCCTCCAAGTTGCCACCAAGAATGCTCTGACAACCGTGCTAGGGCCATGGGAATGAAACAAGGTCCCTCACTTGCTTTGAAGGCCAAGGTTGTGAGCTTGATGATAGTGTGGAAATTGAAGCATGCCCAAGCAACATTCCCCGATGATCTTGAACAAGCCTACCATGGTCACGTGGCTCTTGCCACAAGAGCTTTTTGGCGTGACCCGGCCAAGGCAAAGGCTCAAGTTGATCTAAAGAACAATCCAAGTGGGAAGAAGGAGTTTGCTATAAGGACGAAGACTTGCTACAATTGTCATGACAAGCATCACTTCATCAAAGATTGCTCGTATGAGAACCGAGAACAACATGGTGGAAAGCTTGTCCCAAAGGATCACTCAAAGTTGATTCAAAAGAAGCCTTTTGTCAAGAGGAAGCCATTCTTCAAGAAGCACCGAGAATTGTGTTTGGCTCAAGAAGAGTATCCTTCTGAGATTCCGAAGAAGAAGAAGAACCCACTCGTGAGGTGGCCGCATTGGCCATTGTATCAACTCCATCTCCTTCTCTCTTCGAATCCCCCAATGAGAACCTCTCCATCAACACCGCTCGTTGCCTCATGGCTCATGTCACCGAGGTATCATCTTCTACTCCCAAGACTATGCATGAAATGATGATAAAACTAGTCTTGTGATTAAGAAAGAACTTGTTGCTTGCTTTCGATACTTTGTGGCTAACTTGCAAGGTGAAGCTAAGAATATGTTGAGTCTCTCTTGAGACAACTTGATGCGGCCGAAGAAATCCTTGATGACAAGGGAAAAATTGAGAGAGAGGATTCTCTCACCATAGCATCCTTGAATGCTTCCATAGAATCCTTGAATGCTTCTCTTGAAGAAGAGAGTGAATATAGAACCCTCTTGAGGAAAGACTTGAGTCTCTTGATGATAAAAATGATGAAATAATTGCTAAAATCATTAAGGATAGAGATCATGTCTTTGCTAAATATAAAGTGATTAAAAAGGAGAAAGCCGAATTTGTGGTTGCTAATGCTAGACTCTTGAGGATTGGAGAAACTTGACAAGGCTCACAAGGCCTTGGAAAGTACACTCCACCTAGTCAAGTCTCATGAGCAACTTCAAACTCAACTTTCTAAATCTACTCACCTAGTACCTCTACTCCCTCTTGTGATCATGCAAATGTTATTGAGGAAAATGCTAGGTTGAAGGTGGCTTGCCAAGGCCACTAGTGCCAAGACCTCTATTCCTAAAGGTAAAGAAAAGGTTGTTGCTCAATTTTGAGCAAAAGCCACACAAAGGGAAGGAGGGTCTTGGTTATGTAGCCAAGGCAAAGAAGAAGAAGAGCAACAACAGCAATGCCAAGCCCGCACAAGCCAAGACTTCCATTGCGGGTGGTAATGCCACTAGGGGCAAGACCACTCGTAGTGACTTTGCGGGGCATAACAATCCCAACTACATTCTTTATGTTGATTATTATGGGGATGTTTATGCAAAATATGTTGGTCCTTATGATGGTTACATTGCTTATTCTATTTGGGTTCCTAAGACCCTTGTTGCTAACAAAAGAGGACCCATTGAGAAATGGGTACCTAAATCCAAGCAATGATTTCTTGTAGGACTATGCTTCCGGTGGGTCTAAATGGGTGGTTGATAGTGGATGCACTAGTCATATGACCGGAAGCAAGGAGATCATGACGGAGTTGGGACCAAATTAAATCACTCAACCGTCTCTATGGTGATAAATCAAAAGCTGAGGTAAAGGTCTCGGCAAGGTGGTAGTTGCAAAGGATATCACCCTTGTAAATGTCATGCTTGTCGAGTCTCTCGGTTACAATCTTATGTCCGTTCGTGCACTTAATAAGATGAATTTTGATGTCCATTTTACTATTGATATGGTGGTACTCTTGAGGAGCAAGACTCTAAAGGTCATGTTCGTTGGGTATGTTGAAAATGAGTTGTTTGTGGTGGACTTTTCGGGGTCAACCAACACTCAAGCAATATGCCTATTCGGAAAGGCCGACGTGGGATGGTTGTGGCATCGCCGCTTGTCCCATGTCAACATGAGAACTTTGCAAAGTCTTCACAAGGGTGGCCACATTCTTGGACTAAAAGACAATGTTTTTTTTCTAGAGATCGTCTTTGTAGGGCTTGTGTTGAAGGAAAGATGCATGATTCTCCCCACTCAAGCAAGACCATCATTTCATCAAAGAGGATATTGGAACTTCTTCATGTTGATCTCTTTGGTGCCGTTCCTCAACCTAGTCTTGGTGGGAAGAAATATTGTTTGGTGATTGTTGATGACTATTCAAGATTTACTTGGGTTTATTTCTTCAAGTCGAAGGATGAGACCAACAAGCCGTCATCGACTTCTCCAATGAAGTTCAACGTCAACACAATGTTCCCATATTGGCCATTAGAAGTGACAATGGCTCCGAGTTCAAGAACTACACCCTAAATGAGTTTCTTAGTGAAGAGGGAATTCGTCATCAATATTCCGCTGCATATACCCCTCAACAAAATGGTGTAGCCGAGAGGAAGAACCGGACTCTCATGGATATGGCAAGGTCCATGTTGGCGGAGTTTAAGTCTCCACTTTACTTATGGGCCGAGGCCATCTCCACGGCGTGTCACTCATCTAACCGGTTATTCTTTCGTGTTGGAAGAAAGAGACTCCTATGAAATGCTTACCGGCAACAAGCCCAATCTCCTACTACCGAGTGTTTGGTTGTAAGTGTTTCTATAAGATCAAAGGTGTTCGTTTATCTAAATTTGAATCTAAAGCTTTAGAGGGTATTTTTGTTGGTTACGGTGCCGAATCTCACACTTATAGAGTCTACGACAAATCCTTAGGGAGAGTTGTGGAATCTTGTAGTGTGAGTTCGATGAGAATGACGGCTCCCAAGTGGCGCAATTTCATGTTCGTGATGTAGATAATGAGGAACCTCAAGATGCAATAAGAAGAATGGGCATTGGTTTCTATCGCCCCATTGAGATCATCATGAGCCTCCTCAAGCAAGTCAAGCAAGTCCAAGCTCCACTCAAGTGGAGACCCATCATCACAAGTTGAACCGGCGCCTATCATGGAAGCAAATGATGCACCAACCCAAGAACAAGTTCAAGACCCTCCTCAAGTTGACCAAGTTGCTATGCAAGAACCAAGTTCTCCTATTGTTGATGCTAGCCAAGGTCAAGACCAAGATCAACCCTCTCCTTCCATTGTTGAAGATGTGCATCAAGATGATCAAGGTCAACATTCCGGTCAAGACGGGGACTCAAATGATCAAGATGATCAAGAGATACCTCCAAGATGCAATAGAGATATCGAAGCCCGTCGTAAAGCAAGAGTTGCAAGGACCTTGGAATTAGGAAGCCATAAGCTAGAAGAGGTTCTTGGTGATTTGAAGAGCAAGGTGACCACAAGGGTCAATTGGCAAGCTTTAGTGAGCATCAAGCACATATCTCCATGGTAGAACCAAAGAAAGTGTTTGAAGCTCTTGAAGACCCGGATTGGTTGGAAGCTATGCATGAAGAGCTAAACAACTTCAAGCGCAACAAAGTGTGGAATTTAGTTGAGAAGCCAAAAGATTGCCGCAATGTTATAGGCACTAAGTGGATTTTCAAGAACAAGCAAGATGAACATGGAATGGTTGTGAGGAACAAGGCAAGATTGGTTGCACAAGGGTACTCTCAAGTTGAAGGCATTGATTTTGGAGAGACTTATGCACCCGTGGCTCGCCTTGAGTCCATCCGTATCCTTCTTGCATATGCATCACATCATAACTTTAAATTGCAACAAATGGATGTGAAAAGTGCTTTTCTTAATGGTCCTTTAAAGGAGTTGGTATATGTTAAGCAACCACCGGGATTTGAGGACCCAAATTCCCTAACCATGTCTACAAGCTTGATAAGGCGCTCTATGGTCTCAAACAAGCACCTCGTGCTTGGTATGAGCACCTAAGAGAGCTATTGCTAGACCGTGGATTTGAAGTGGGGCAAATCGATCCCACCCTCTTTACCAAGAGGGTTAAAGGGGAGCTTTTCATATGCCAACTTTATGTGGATGATATTATCTTTGGCTCATCTAACAAAGCTTTTAATGATGAATTTTCAAAGCTTATGACCGATAGGTTTGAGATGTCCATGATGGGAGAGTTGAAGTTCTTCCTTGGTTTTGAGATCAAGCAATTGAGTGGAGGGACTTTCATTTCTCAAGCCAAATACACCCAAGACATGCTCAAGAGGTTCAAGATGCAAGATGCTAAAGAGAAGAGGTTTCCTATGGACACCAAATGTCATCTTGAACTTAATCCAAAGGGTAACGATGTTGATCAAAAACTTTATCGCTCTATGATTGGTTCTTTGCTTTATCTTTGTGCATCTAGACCCGATATTGTGTTGAGTGTAGGGGTGTGTGCAAGGTATCAAGCGGCTCCTAAAGAAAGCCACTTGCAAGCGGTCAATAGAATCCTTCGATATTTGGTTCATACCCCAAGGTTTGGTTTGTGGTATCCTAAGGACTCAATTTCTCTTGCCGGGTACAGGATTCGGATTGGGCTGGTTGTAAGGATGATAGGAAATCAACTTCCGGGCATGCCAATTCCTTGGTAGGTCCTTGGTGAGTTGGTCTTCTAAGAAGCAAAATTTATATCTCTCTCCACCACCGAAGCCGAGTATGTGGCAGCCGCTATGCTTGCACTCAATTGCTATGGATGAGGCAAACTTTAAAGGAATACGTGTCCATTGTGACAAAGTGCCTCTTTTATGTGACAATGAAAGTGCTATCAAGATTGGTCACAACCCGGTGGAACACTCAAGAACGAAGCATATTGAGATTCGTTATCACTTTATTCGTGATCACATTACCCGGGTGACATTGAGCTTGGCTATATTCCAACAAAGAACCAACTTGCCGATATGTTCACGAAGCCACTTGATGAAGCAAGATTCACTTATTTGAGGCATGAGCTAAATATCGTGATTCAAGGAGTGTGGCTTGACTATCTTGCATACACACCTATTTCTTGACTATATATTTGGTTTAGGTGTAGGCATGGACATAGGGGAGTGCGGTCCTAATCCATTGGACTATCCCTCCCCCCATTATGCCGATAGTTAGAACTCATTTGCATCTCTATATTCGTTCTATGAATTGTGAGCTTAAATGACGAGTAGTGGCGGTGAACCCAAGATATATCTTCGCGGTGTCACACCACATATACTCATACATGGTGGCCTAGGCCACCGCCCTCTTCTTCGTGAAGAGTTGATCTTATTGGTTTTATTTGGGTATTTCTAGACCTTGTGTTCGTTTTTGGGAGAAACACTTGGAAATTGGCCTTTATATTTGATCTTGCAACTACCAAGTGTATATCCCACCATCAGTGACAAAGTTCTCATCCTAAGCCTATTCCTACCTAAAAACATGCTCCTCTTGCTTTCATACATGTCCCCACAAAATTTCTGGCATTTTTGGAGTGGTTGGGTTCGGAGACTCCGGTGTGTAACACCGGAAACTCCGGGCTGTCCGGAGTCTCCGCCCTAAACCCGGAAACTCTGGCTCGGCCGGAAACTCCGGTGTTTAGGCCGGAAACTCCGGACATGGCTTTCCTAGGGCTTCTAAAAGGGGATCGGGGTGGGGAGTTTTCTCATAACTCACCACACACACCCGCTCCCCAACCTCTCCCAGTCGCCGCCGTCGCCGCTCCGGGTGCCCTCCGGCCGTCTCCACCGCTAGATCCTGCCGTGCCACCGGCCTCCCCACTTCTCCATCACCGAGGAACCTTCTCCCCTTCGTTGGATCTCACCATGAGAGGCAAAGGTCACCACTCTCTCTCCTCTTCTAGGATTTCTTCCTAGATCTTGTTTTGAGAGTAGTGCTCTTAGTTTTTCGTGGTGTAGACTCTTATTGTTGGCAAATGCAGTCTATAGAATTTAGTTGCAACTAATTTTTCCTCGATTTTGACCCAGATCTGAATCTCTCGCCCCAGGGCCGGAGACTCCGGCCTCCCTGACCGGAAACTCTGGTCTGGCCAGAGACTCCGCCCCCTGTGGGCGGAAACTCCGGTCTGGATCACAATTTTGGGAAATTTCTTGCAACTGATTTCTCCTCTTTGACTTCCATGGACATGTATGCTTATCTCTATGCTACCTATCTACTCTTTCTTCTCAGATAACAAGAGGTATCACTCGGGCTCATCATCCTCAAAACCCACCGTACCTAAGCCGTCCGGTCGACACTATTTGGACTATGATGAGGAGAATGACCGCCATGTGCAGCGTGGTACTGCTACGCAGGAGAGGGTGTCCGATGCTAGAAGGGCTAGGCAAGTGGCTGCCCTCCAAAGAGAAGAAAAGGCTAAGAAGGCAAGGCTTGACAACATAACCACCGTCAAAGATTTGAACAAGGAAGACTTTCAAACTATGCGGGGGCAAAGTTTCTATGATATGCCCCAGAACTCCACCGATGCTCATTTTTTGGAGGAAGGAGCAAGAGCTCATCATGAAGAAAATATATGCCAACATGGATCCCAAAGCTCTTGTGTGTTCGTAAAAACCTTTGAACCTTGAAGCTTTGGGCAAGAAGGACTACTTTGTTGAAGCTATTTGGGTTGCTAGGAAGCTCGGGCTTGAGAAGCTAATCACCACTCAACAAGACTACAACATAGAGATGGTCCAACAATTTTTTGCCACTCTTGTAATCGGCCCGGAGGAGAACACCTCGATGACTTGGATGACGGGCCCGGTCAAGTGCATTTCCTCTTTTGAAAAGTTTGGGCAAGCTTTGGGTTATGAGTTCAAGGGAGCCACCGTGCCCGTGGGTCAAGGGATGCATCAAGAAGGAGTGGACTATGATAAGAAGCTTCTTGCCCCTCTTGTTGCTTCAGAGGGTGCCATTGCCACCACCCGTGGTCTCAAGCCCATCTACAACATCCTAATTCGCATGTTCCGTGAGTGCATTGCCCCCAAGCCAGGAATACAGATGCAATCCGTGGAGCACTTGTCAACCTTATGTATCATGCCCATAAAACATATCTTGCCGGACCTTCTTGCCAAGGGTATGAGATTGATGTGATGGACTATATCAAATGTGAGATCAACATTGCTATCCATGAGAAGAAGACTCCGATGTATGCCCCGTATGTCATGAAGCTTATCCTTCAGGAGCTTCCTCAACTCGACACATCTTGCTTCAAGAAACACAAGGTTGGAACTCTCCATGTGCTTGCCATTCATCTCACTCCACAACCTACTTATCAAGAGATAGAGGTGGAAGAAGCTCCAAGGACTCGAAGGAAGAATGCCACACCCCCATCTTGGCATAGTGGTGGTAAAGAAAGGGTCAACAATGAAGTTAAGCATATCTCTTGGTTGCAAAAGATCAAGCTTTGTATGGGGATTGCCATTCACGAGGAGAACTATGAAGGCTATGTTGAGAGGAAGCACATCCTCTCCAACCAACACAAGATGCTCAAAGAGTTACGCAAGATCAACAATGGTGGAAGGACACCTCCTCGTCCCGTTGGTACCCTCGCTTCACCGCCGTCCGATACTACCCTTCCCATTGAGGAATGGAAGAGGGATAAGTTTCCTTGGGGTGACTTTGAAGATGTTTCTTCCATGCCATCGTCCTCTCGCAATGCCGGCAAAGCTCCAATCCGCTATGAAGATGATGATGATGATGAAGAGGGTGATGATGGTGATGATGATGAGGATGCACCGTACAATGAGGAGGAGACCCAAGAAGCAAGTGAGGATGATGCCGATGAAGACGAAGAGGATGAGTGATCTCTTTGGGACGCATTAGCATCGCTCTTTTCCCTTTTTGACGTTTCGATGCCAAAGGGGGAGAAGTAGTTCTAGGCTCTCTCACCATGGGATTTGCATGGGTCGGACACAAGCATGTGAGTTTATCATTTCCTTGCGCTTGTGTCCATTTATCTTATGTCGTTGAACCTATTTACTTTGGTTTTATTGTGTGAGACTATGTTCCTATTTGTGGTACTATGTGTGGTATGAGACTATGGATTTCATAATTCCTATGGTTGAGATGATATTGTATTGTGGTCTATTATTGTGCATTGGTCTCTATGTCATATTATTATGCACAAGGTATGGTTCCTTTTCATCTCAACCCTATATCATGTTACGTCTCATTTTGTTGCAATTTCATCTTGTTCCAATTATTACTTGTGAGTTCCTCTCTTCTACATGTTGAGCATTTGTATTCCAATACAAATTACGTACATGCACAAATGTAGGGGGAGCTTCTCTATTCTTTTATGGAACATGTCGATATTATTGTTTATGCTTTGTTGCAAATCCTAGTGTTGTCATCTAACACCAAAAAGGGGGAGATTGAAAGGACATATTTTATGTCCCCCATGTTTTGTGTGTTAGGCAACAACACTAGGAATTATTTAATATGATGTTAAGTAGTGCAGGAATGAAAAGATATAATTACACTTTGCATCGAAACAATTGTCGAAGAAAAAGGGAGTTTGCAGTTTGCCTGGCCAGGCCGGAGTTTCCGGCCCACCGAGCTTTGTAGCCTCACGGCGGCAGTCGCTGCATCGAGGCCGGAGTAGGTTCGGAGTTTCCCCGGAGTTTCCGGCAGCCTCCGGAGTTTCCGCCCTCAGGGTCCGGAGTTTCCGGTCCATCTGGATTTGCTGTGAAGAGAGCAACGCGGCGGCAGTCGCTGTATTGAGGCCGGAGTGTCCCCCAAGTCAGTCCGGAGTTTCCGCCCAGGCCGGAGTTTCCGGCATCCCAGACCGGAAACTCCAGTCTAATTGGACTGCAACGGCTAATTTGAAGAACTCCATTGTTGCAAGCTCCAGAATAACTAGATCTCCCAATCCCTCCAACCAAACTCGTTGATACTTGGAGGATTGAAGGAGAAGGCACGGATCTACATCTTCACCAAGACGTTTTTCATTTGCCCCTCATTCACTTGAGGGCCCCTTTGCTAGTGTTTCCATTGGGAAAACCTAGCTTCTTGTTGATCTCACTTATTGTCTTTGTGACAGATTTGTAGTTGTTCGGGAGCCCCCAACCCAATTGTGGGTTATGCCCCGGATCGTTGTTGTAAGGGCTCCGGATTTCGCCTTGAAGGATTCCGATAGTGGAAGGTGAACCAAACCTTTGTGGTGCGGTTCATCGGAGAAGAAGGTGACGCATTTGTGGCAGTTGAGTTTTGACCTTCGTGGTAGCTGACACCTCTCCAACGAGATGTACTCCCCTAAAAAGGAGGAACTCGGGATTACATCCGTGTCTCCGCGTGCTTTCACTTCGGTTACTTCTATCCTTGTTTATAGTCTTTACTTCGTGTATCTTGTTTAGTTGCCAGCTTGTCATATAGGTAAATTCACCTTAGTTGCATATCTAGAGAATTTACCTTTTGTGTCAAGCCTAATTTGAAAAGGTATTAAAATTGGAGTAGCACCTATTCACCCCCCCCCCCCATCTAGATGTCATACCGATCCTTTCAGAGACTATTTTGGTCTTTGCATAATTTATTTGAGAGTTAGCCGTAACTTGGATTCTTCCCTTCCCCCGCCACTATCGAGTTGCATGTATATTCCCCTTTTTCATTTTTGGGTGTCTTTCTTCTTCCGGGTGCAGAAGTATTTGTTGCCATGCCAATAATGTTTTCCCTTGAAGCTAGGATCTTGGCACTAGCAACTCTTTAAACATACTTTTCCTCTTCCTCTCCCCTTACCGGTTGGTTTGACTTTGCCTCCATGCAAAGGTGTCATACTTTTGAGTGGAGGTGCAAACAAATCAACCTCGAAACTGGATATCTTTGTTTTGCTCTTCTTCCTCATGAAAGCCAAAGGAAGAGGTTAGCTCATAAAATTGAGCTGTGATATAGGAGATACCCTTATTAGTTTCATGACTCTTATAGGAGGTTTTACTAAGCTCAGACTGAGTGTTAGTGCTATTTGAACTCATGCTGGCGCTTGCGAATAGAAGCATAGGAGAGAATTATATAGACTATCATACATTGGACCAGAGGGTTTTGAAAACACATTGGAGAAATCTAGAAAGCGTGTCAAGTGAGCTGTCCTATTCACCGCACTTAGCAGCCGACCGCACTATCACGACCCATCAGCAGGTGAGAAACGTTTAGGCGGCCGGGCGTGTCGCGCCGCATGGGCGGTGCATAGGATTTCCGTTGCCGGGCCCTATTTTTATCACGCAGTGTATTGCCTAGGCCGTCTGGCCCATCATTCAGCAACAGCGACGGCCTGGATAGATAAGGAGGCCCCGTGGAGAAGTGGGCTGCGTGCCAGTGTGCCAGACGCGTCGAGAGTCGTGACGGTGCACGTGGAAATGTGGACGGGACGGCGACGACTAGGGAAGCGTGACCGACGGCGACCCGGGCGGTGGATCCGTCGTCCGTGGACGGTTTGGGAACGGATAGGGACAGCCAAGGAGCCGGGCCATTGTTTACCACGTTGAACACGTTTCACCGCGTCCGCGTCGGAAGCCCAGCAAATCAACTTCAGATTCCCATCGTTCGCCGCCGGTCGCCCACCGGTCGGTCGGGTCGCGTCTGCCCGCCGCGGACCAGGGTGGCGCCGTCGGGTAGCAGCAGCACGACAACACACCAATAATGCAAAAAGTATTCTAAAAAAAAGACCAATAATGAAAAAGTCAGTTTTAAATCTTGAAACTTGGAGAGGTCTGACGGATCGAACCATAGAAATCAAAATCTCTGTCGTTTGTATCCTCAATTATTGAATCCCGATATAAATTGAACGACCTGTTTGGCACACCGGGAAAAAGAACATCCTCGACGGGAATACCAACTATCTCATTGACTATATGACCCCGCATGTCATATTCACCTTCCATCTCAATCCATCTCTCCCCATCTAAAAACTAAAAAGAGTACGGTGGGAATGGCCAACGCCCGAATATTTGCACGGCGACGAACTCCACCGTATAGCAGAACAACGATCCTCACCCAGCGATGCTCCCGACTCAAGGGACCGGCCGGCGACGCCCGTGCTACATCCCCGACCAACGGCGAGTTGTTCTCACACGAGGCCAGTGACCGGAGCAATGCTCCCTAGCTATGCGACTCCCGCCTGATGCAGAGTCGCGGGGGAGGCGCCAACAATAAATCGGATGAAAGCGGAGGTTGCTCACAGCACGAACGACGGCCCTCGGCCTCTACGCCCTGACCATCACCTCCCTAAGCGCTCCTCTCGGCAGGCTGGCCAAGTACCCGCGACGAAGGCGACCTCCGACGGCCGGAGCTCCAGTGCGGCGTGGCCCCCGACGTTCGGCTCAACCCTCGTGGGTCAATGTTGTCAGCGAGAGTAGCAACTTATAAAAAAAAATCTCTGAAAAGCATGTCCAAGGTTCATTTTAGATTGGGATTCAAAAGTTCAGTTCACAGTGCAAACGACAGGATTTTGACTTCAGCGTTCGATCCCCCAACCTCTACAAGTTTAGGGTTTAAAATGGATTTTTTTCCCACCAATAATGCCGAGCTATAGCAACTCTTTTTTTTTGAAACACAATACAATGCAGACGCGCACCTCTATGAACGCACACTCTACCCCTATGAGCACCTCCGAAAGACTAAGCCGGCGGTTTTTTTCGAAACACAGTACAATGCAGACACACACCCCTATGAACGCACACACTACCCCTATGAGCACCTCCAAAAGACTGAGCCGACGGTCTGGTTTTGAGATTGACGAAGTCACCACAGGCGCCTCGGTGTCAACGGGAACGTCGCCTCCCACTGAAGAATATTCCGGCTAAATGAGAAACACCAATATCAAATCTGGGATTTAAACTCTGTTGGACTAGGGGTAAAACCACCCTCCTAACCATCCTACCACCACAGGTAGGTTCTCGCTGTAGCAGCTCTTTTACTCCTTACTTTCTCCATCCAAAAGCAAAATGAAATCTAAAAATATCGTCACAAAAATAATTCCACCCTCCTCGGAACTGCATCGCTCCAGATTTCGGTTGTTCAACTGCCTCCCGTGTCACGTCCAGTGTACGAGGATAATTTAAGCCGTATTTTTCCAAACAAACCCACAAACAAAAAATAATGGGCTCAGATTAGCATCTGAGATAATCTGGAGATTGAAAGCGACGCCCTCCAAGCGGTGAACCTGTGCAATACAAGCTCGTTTAAACGTTGGTGCCTTCTGTCAGCAAGTGCAAGATTTGAGAGATTGCTTTGATTATTGTAGGATTTCCTATACACCGCGTGAAGCAAACGAAGCGGCACATCGATGCGCAAAGCAAGCTAATTGGATTAGACGCAGAGGGTCGGGCCTCGCTCTCTCTCGAACCTCCTCCCACCGCTCTCGAGAGTCCACCGGAAATCTCCAGATCCGGCCTCTCTCGCCGCCGGCGCTCGCGCTGGATGGTGTAGAGACGGGCTGGGGTGGCTCCCCTCTCTGTACAGAGTAGTATTAGGTTGTTTTAGCTGTTGCTTTGGCTTTATGCTAGTTTGGAGTGCGTCGCCGGAGCTTGCGGGCCGCTTCCGGTGCTCGGCGGCTCTCCTCTTCACCGTGGTGCTCCTCTGGATGGAGCTGGAGGCGGAGAAGAGCGATGCTGCCGACATCTCCTTGAATAAGCTCGCTGTTTGGATTCCACATCTCGATCTACGACGGAAGATTCAGTGTTGTTTTCCTCTGGCCGGCCGTGGCGGCGAGGGGAGGAGATCGTGCTTCTACTCTTCCTCTCGATCGGTGAAGTGGATCTGGAGCCGATTCGTCCATGCGTTTGAGCGCGGCGCGGGACGGAGACCGAGATGCATCTCCGGCAGGCTGACGTGGTGGAAGCCGAAGCAGGAGCTGCGTAAGGTCAGCTTCTTCATCAAGCGTTGTTTCCTCTTTCTCGAGCATGGTTCGTGGTTGCTTCTTCTTCCTCTGGACGGTCGTGGCGGCGATGGGTGGAAGAGGATATGCTGCTCCGTCCTTGCTTCGGTGGAGAGGATCCTGCTGCATCAACTTGGAGCTCCACACGCGGTGGTCATGTGTGCCGCCGCGATCTATGGCCATAGGGCTAGCCGTTCTTCTTCAACCTCCACGACGGAGGCCATCTTGATCCGGAGCCAGTGCTCGGCGGCGCGGCACTTTCAAGTGGTCCGTCCCCGAAAGTGTCTTGTCTGCTGGTGTTCGCGATCCATCGCCGGAAAGGAGAGTCCGAGCATCATGTACTCCAAAGATCTCGGCGGCGACGCCTGGAGATCGCCGGCGATTTGTGGCAGAGACACTCTAGGATTTGATTGCAATTCATCTTCCTGTTCTAGGGTGTTTTTTTGTAAAAGTGAGGTCCTGTTCTTCGAATTTCAAGTCTTTTAGGGTAAGAATTATGAAAGGACCTTTCTGTAAAATGTACCTGCCACGTGGAAATTAATGAAATGCAGCAACGGTGTCTTTTGACCCCACCCCTTGTTCAAAAAAAAAAAGATTAGACGTAGATGCCTTTGGGTCAATTATGTCCTTCGTGATTGTATGCCTCAAACATGTATGCCTCAAACTTTGTAGCAAATGCGTCAATTAATTTAGAATGGAGGGAGCATATGATACCTGTGAGTTGCGCAAAAAAAAAAAATGCCAGAACACAGGAAGCGGTTTCTTTTCTTCCCAAACACGTTCTCCTCCTCCCCTTTCCTTGGCGTCGTCTTCTTCTTCTCCACGCCTCCCTCAACCTCCACCATCTCCCTCCCTCCCTCACCTTTCCCAAATTAGCACCGCCCCCAATCCCGCCACCGCCGCCCTCCCTCAAACCAAGCCGAGCCGCCCGAATCCGCCACCGTCCCACCCGCTTATAGCCCCAACCCACCCGCCTCCCCACCGACCCCGCGTCCCCGCTCGCCCCCTCCCCCCGGTCCTCCTCCGCGCACGCCTCCTCCGGTCGCCGCCTCGCGTGGGAGGGAAGGGGATGGCCGCAGCGGCGTGCAGGCGCGGCCTGCTCCTGCACCACCCCCACCAGCACCAGTGGCCCACGCGCTGGAACGGCCCCGCCCGCACCATCTCGCAGCTCGTCAAGACCAACGGCCGCCGCGCCTTCCTCGTCGACACCCTCGCCCTGGTAACCTCCTCCTCCTCCCGCTACTCGCTTCTTCTCGTACCCGCCTTTCTCCCACCCTGGGAGTTTGTTCGCGCCCGAGAGGTGCTCGACGAAATGGAATGCTGAGATGCGGGTGATCTCGTTCGTTGCTCGCAGGTGAGGAAGCTGGAGTCGCAGGGCGTCCCGACCAAGCACGCGGAGGCCATCACCTCCGCCATCACCGAGGTCCTCAACGACAGCCTCGAGAGCATCTCAGAGTCCTTCGTCTCCAAGGCCGAGATGCAGAAGGTAACTACCGCCCATCCCCTTCATTCCCACTCCCTTTTCGCTTTGCTTTGCTTCGGATGGATGGATGGGGTAGGTTGCTCATCTGCTTCCTGGTTTGCAGAGTGAGATGCTGCAGGAGGCCCACATCTCCAAGTTCAAGTCGCAAGTGCAGAGCTCGCAGGTATTTTGCTGGAACCGACGGAACTACTCTGACTTAGGGCAATGTGGATTGGATGGTCACTGACGTTTCTAGCGGCTACTGTTCTTATGGCTGTTGCTGCGTTTCTGTTGCACTTGATCAGATAGCTCGTACTGAGCAAGTTCTACTTACCATTGTTTCTATGGTTTATGCTGCATTGCTCCATTTCGTGATTGCCTGTTGGTACTTGGGAAGAAGTAGCCTCCATTTGTCTTATGTAGTAAGCTACTGGTTTGTGGAAATTGCTTGGTGGGAATGTGTTTAAGGGTTGCGATCACTGTTGCCTGTTGCTCATCTCCAAGTTCAAGTTGCGAGTGCAGAGCTCGTAGGTAACTAGGTATTGTTTGAAGCAAACTGTTAGGTCGTTCTGAATTGGATGGTCACGTACGTTCTAGCAGCTATTGTTCATACGACTGTTGCTGCCCTTTTGTTGGGCTTCATCAGATAGCCCTTGTTAGTTTTACCTACCATTGCTTCTCTTGTTTATTCTGCATTACTCCATTTTGCAATTGCCTGCTGGTACTTGGGAAGAAGTAGCACCCATTTCTCTTACAAGCGATTTGTCTGTGAATTGGTTGGTCACTGATGTTTCAGCAGCTATTTGTTCTCATGACTGTTTTTTCCCTTTTGTGCTCTACCATTGAGCTAGACGATTCCTTCGATGATACCAGCCGACGCTTTGTGCGGCGTATCTAGGAGGCTGAGGTTAGGGAGACTTTGAAGAGGATGAAAGGAGGCAAGGCAATGGGCCCTGATGGTATTCCCATCGAGGTGTGGAGAGGCCTTGGAGACATAGCGATAGTATGGCTCACTAAACTTTTCAACCTCATTTTTCGGTCAAATAAGATGCCCGAAGAATGGAGGCGGAGTACATTAGTGCCAATCTTCAAGAACAAGGGGGATGTTCAAAGTTGCACTAATTATCGTGGAATCAAGTTGATGAGCCATACAATGAAGCTATGGGAGAGAGTCATTGAGCACCGTTTAAGAAGATTGACAAGCGTGACCAAAAATCAATTTGGTTTCATGCCTGGGAGGTCTACCATGGAAGCCATCTTCTTGGTATGACAACTTATGGAGAGATACAGGGAGAAGAAGAAGGATCTTCATATGGTGTTCATTGACTTGGAGAAGGCGTATGATAAGATACCACGGAATGTCATGTGGTGGGCCTTGGAGAAACACAAAGTCCCAACAAAGTACATTACCCTCATTAAGGATATGTATGATAATGTTGTGACAAGTGTTCGAACAAGTGATGGCGACACCGATGACTTTCCAATTAAAATAGGACTGCACCAGGGGTCAGCTTTGAGCCCTTATCTCTTTACTTTGGTGATGGATGAGGTCACAGGGGATATACAAGGAGATATCCCATGGTGTATGCTCTTTGCGGATGATGTGGTGCTAATTGACGATAGTCGGACGGGGGTTAATAGAAAGTTAGAGCTGTGGAGGCGGACTCTAGAATCGAAAGGTTTTAGGCTTAGTAGAACCAAAACTGAGTACATGAGGTGCAGTTTCAGTACTACTAGGCACGAGGAGGAAGAGGTTAGGCTTGATGGACATGTGGTACCTGAGAAAGACACCTTCCGATATTTGGGGTCTATGCTCCAGAAGGATGGTGATATCGATGAAGATGTGAGTCATCGAATCAAAGCTGTTTGGATGAAGTGGCGCCAAGCTTCTGGCGTCCTCTGTGATAGGAAAGTGCCACAAAAGCTAAAAGGCAAGTTCTATAGGACGGCGATTCGACCTGCGATGTTGTATGGGGCAGAATGTTGGCCGACCAAGAGACGACATATCCAACAGTTAGGTGTAGCGGAGATGCGCATGTTGAGATGGATATGTGGCCACACAAGAAAGGACCGGGTTAGGAATGATGATATACGTGAGAGAGTTGGGGTAGCACCAATTGAAGAGAAGGTTGTCCAACACCGTCTAAGATGGTTTGGTCATATAGAACGTAGGCCTCCGGAAGCGCCATTGCATACCGGATGGATAAAGCGGGATGAGAATGTTAAGAGGGGTCGTGGTAGGCCAAACTTGACATGGGAAGAGTCTGTTAAGAGAGATATGAAGGATTGGAATATCACCAAAGAACTAGCCATGGATAGGGCTGCGTGGAAGTTAGCTATCCATGTGTCAGAACCATGACCTGGTTTCGAGATCTTATGGGTTTCAACTCTAGCCTACCCCAACTTGTTTGGGAAAAAAAGGCTTTGTTGTTGTTGTTGTTGAACTTGATCAGATAGCTTGTACAAGTTCTACTTACCATTGCTTCTCTGGTTTATTCTGCATTACTCCATTTTGTGATTGCCTATTGGTACTTGGGAAGAAGTAGCCCGCATCTGGCTCATAAGCGATTAGTTTTTGCAAATAGCTGGCTACAAATGTAGACTCAGGATCACTGTTGCTCCAATGTCTAACTATTTTGGGCTTTTTAATCATAGTTATAGTGACTTTATAATTTACATTACTCTTAATAAATTCCAACTTATCTTGAGACCTGTTTAGGTTACTGCTGTTGATAATTTTGGAGTCCCCGTATTGAACAAGTATGTAATGTAACAATGTTGGTTAGTCTTTTATAGGCTGTCATCATTTGTACATCTGACCTTCTATTTTCAATTGAGATTACTAGGTTTTTCTTGCTCTTACCATGGAGAACCTGTGTTCACATGCTATAACTATTGGTGCCACGTGGAAGAATAATTTGGTTCTCATCAATGATTTATTTCTAGAGAGTTTTAATTGGACTTGCAAATGCTATCAAATCAAATATCTAACAACAGAACCAGTCAACACAATATAAGGATCTTTTATCTTTATTCTTTAGCCAAAGTTTAGCAACCTGCATTTCTTTCATTTGGTATTCAAATGTCAGTATTTCTGTAAACTTGTTTTTTCTTCTCATTTGGCTAATTATCCAGTATTGCGAGACAAAAATGAGACTGTCCACTGAACTCATGAACTCTCATTCGGCTAATAAGTCACTCCTTGGAGCTGATCTAAACAATATTATGTGATGTTTTCGTATTCACTCCACGGTGTTCGATATGTTAGTTATTAGATTTGAAAGAACAGAAAGCTTATAACTGGTACGTGGATGATACTGCTTTGTGGCTTATTGATTTTGAGTTTTGTTTTGCTTCGTACAATGCTTGCAATGGTAATTCTCAACATTGTAGAAACATGTGTACATGTCATAAGGACTTGACCAAAAGGCGGTAACTCACTTCAATTATGCTACCCTGGTTTTAATGCATGTTGCGTTTTGGTTGTCTTAGACTCAGTACAGACCTAAAGTTGGGTACACTAGTATTCTCTAGAGCAGGAATAGGGTATAACATTTTAGCATTGATTTTATGTGCACTATATTTGCATTGATTGCAGGTCATACATTTCTTCATCTATTGACATGTGTACCTTCCGTTTTGTTGAACCTTCCTCATGTACTTTTTTCTCTATGAGCTGTGTTGAAACAAGATGTGTTTAATAATAGCTACACCGTACAACTCACAGTTGCCATTTCAGTCAGACCTGATGTTTTTTGCTAAAGAAGTCATGAGTGAAACTTTTCTCTATGCAGGAAAACCATTTCTCTTTGTTGCAGCGGGAGACTGAAAAACTCCGTGGAGATATTGATAAGATGAGGAGTGAACTGAAGTTAGTATTAGCTTCCGAGTTTACCAAGCTGTTTACACCAGAATCTGTATTAGCATACTCAAACTAACACATCATATTGTGTGAAACAGGTATGAGATTGATAAGGTCACTGCAGGGCAGCGGTTGGATCTAAACCTTGAAAGAGGGTAAGATTATGTCTCTTTTATATATGCTGACTGTGACATCCCAGCCCACTAAGAAACTGGCCCATTGTGGCTCATGTGTGTGTGAGAGCATGGTTTGGATTGTCCCATCTTGCTAGTTTAGGAGGAGCAGCACCAACGTATAATACCATAGGTTCCATAGGTGTCAACTCTAAATAGCCTTTTGCTTGAAGTGATGACAAAAAATGCAAGAGAGTTGCTACATGTTCGTGGCCAACCCTATACAGTATACACGGTTAGGTCTAAGCTAGTATGTACCTGGAGTACTACACTGACTGCTGTTTGTTTACTTACCTTGCTATTGGCTAACAGTAGCAGCAGTTGCTGACTGAGCATCATAAATTATATTTTATCTGGATTTATGTAAGAATAAATAAATGAATAGTTAAACTTCTCGCTTTGAATATGTGATATCTACTTTGCCATCTCCTTTGTCTGTGGCCTTTAATGACTGCTTATCTCCCCTATGCAACTATCGATCACTTCTGTGTATAACAAAATATTGTGTTGTTCAGTATGAAGTTTTGGAAATAAACCTAACCTAACACACCTTGTAAGATCTAATTCGTTTTGCTGTATTGAATTTTCACCTTTTACTTTTTGGTTGGGTTGCTCACAATTTTTATTGGCAAAATTCTTTGATTTTAAGGATGTAAATAGTATACAAGATTATTAGCTCTCGCTTTGGCATTGTGCATCTTACTGGTCCTTTGAGTGATGAAATTGACATACCATCTTGATTATATCGCTACCATGAGAATTCCACTCCCACCCTATAACCCTTGATATTATTTGAAGATTTTGAATTACATGCGTTGATCTTTGAAGCATTAATGACTTATGGGAAAACGAGCTTTTTCTAGAACAAATCCAAATAGTGCACACTAGTAGCAAGTGGAACCAAGTAACGCTCATAAAGATTGTTATCACACTAGGCATTAATTCCATTGTCCTTCTGATGATTGTTAATTCCTCTTCCCATTATCCCTCCTTGTCCTTTCTAAAATGAAACCAAGTAGTTTCATCTATTAGTTATTAGTTCCATGATATTCAAGTAGTTTCTCTGTCTTTGGCACATTTATGTTTGTCTAATCTGATTAAAACACAATTGCTCCAGGCGCATTCGTGACGAACTCGCCAAGCAGAACGAAGAAACTACAGATCTCACCACAAAGCTTGACAAGGTGGACAAAAAAGCCTGCATATCTGGGGTTTTAGGACTACCTCTGTATCATTAGACATAACTGTATCTTTCTGTTTTGATGCCTGCAGGAAATTCATTCGCTGAAAGCCCAGCTGGAGGCAGCAAAGTATGATGTCATCAAATACTGCATAGGTACCATCGTTTCAATATCAGCTGTTGGACTCGCCGTTCTCCGCATCGTGATGTGAAGCAAACACAAGTTCTTTCCTTCACCCATTTTATCCATGGAAACCACAAAGAGGATAGTTCCGATTCTGTTCCTAGTTTTTTCAAAGGGGGCAAAACTTGGTCAGTGGAATGTTGTAACGTCTGCTAGAGAGTGAAAAAGTTCCTAAAAACCTGTAAAAGATAGATCGACTTGCAGAAGGAATACAGCCGAAATGATTGTTTACCTGTGCTTGAGCTTCGTTGTGTCGTTGGTTAACTTGCTTCCTGTCTCTGCGGAGGCGAAAGTCACTGTTCTGTCGCAGTTAACACGCTCTGGACATCTAATTCTAAGCAAGGAAGGATAACTATTGGTGTTTGCAGCATATATCCGAGTCTATTACTTGATTCTCGACGCAAAATTCTTTGTGTTGCAGTATCATGTTCTCAGGAAATAAAATTGGTACTCATGACGTTGCAAAGTGTTCTTATTGTATTCGGTGTGAATGTGCCAAACACCAAGGTTTGTCTTCTTGTTTCTGAAGCAAAGGTGCACTCCAGTTTATACACACCCGGATAGCAAGTGCTGCTAATAATAGCACACTCCAAAACCATATTCGTACCTCAAAAGGATAAGAGACTGGAGGCAAGGTGCCACCGGCGGTCACGTGGGTGCTGAAAGGTACATGGAACCATCGAGGCTGTAGCTGTTTCGGTTGAAACCGAAAGCCCACCTGATGCTGACATTCATCGGCAATCTTCTTCGGTAAAACCCTTGTTGTGGTCTTTGTTGGTTTGACGCAGAATTTGATCACTATAGCATTATTTGATTCAAAGCAATAAGAGCATCTTCAAAGTATCCAGTACCCAAATCAGGAATTGTTGTGTGCATATACTAACATGTGGGGTCAGTCTGTCATTGAGATATTTACGCCTATTAGTAACTTACGATCTATTTTTTGACTCCGCAAAAGAAAACTTTCTGTTGCGTAAAAATCCTTAATAAATTTATAATTACAAAAAATGTTATTAGGACAAATGATTTATTTGCCAATAGAAAAGTTCTTTAAATTCTAAAAACGGGCCAACTCTTTTCTTCTATATCAAGAAAATGGCAAGTATCTTGCTTTGTTTTTTTTAAAAAATCTTTAAATCTGGTCACAAAGTTCTGATGTGGTGTTTAGAAAGTTCTAAGGGGGGACGGTGACTCGGACGCGAAACTTTCCGACCTTGGCCGTTTGTATTCCCGGGGAGAGCATACCCCAATTTGGGTATTGGGTGACAAATTTGGGCCCCTACTAAAAAAGATACGGGTATGGGATCACAAAATGCATATGCTGTTGGAGTTGTTTCCCCCCTTTTAGGTATTGGACTCAAATTTGGGTCATTGTGCTGGAGGTGATCTAAGAGGGAGGAAAACCACACAATTTATTATTTTTGATGTTAGTATCTACTAAGGCCACTTATTTTGAGACATACACGGCATGTACCTGTCATGGGACCATTCTAGTTAGGGTTGGAAAATCATTAGATAGATTTCTTATGTAAGAACTCATGTAACAAAATATGTGTTTTAAATTGTCTGCTTTGTGCACCCTTCGTCCCAAAATATAAGACACGATTTATTTTGCACGGTCTTTGAGACACGACTTTAACCTTTGATATGTAAAGTTATATGGATTGACAATGTATAAATGGTATCATTACTTTTGTCTTACAACATTTGTTCATACTAATTTTATGGACATGCTACAAGTGCAAATCATAGTCAAAATTGTAAGTTGTTGACCATCACGCCTTATATTTTGTGACGGATAGAGTATTTTTTTACCTACTTCATGCATAGAAAAAAGAGTTAATTGCACTGGTGGTCACTCATCTCGTCGTCGATGTGCACTTTGGTCACACATCTGGATAACGGGATTTTTTGGTCACACATCTCGACAAGTGGGTGCACGCAGGTCACAAACGGGGCATGTCATTCCGTTATGGACTGAAACATTTCAGATAACCCCCGTGTTATATTATGAGGGTCAATATTGCAAATAGAAATGATTTTCGGAAAAAGAAAAAGGGTGACGTCACGCTGATGTCAGCACTCTATCTTCTCCACGGAATGCTACTCCAGCCACGGCCGCCGGCGCCGCCCTCCAGCCACGGCCGCCGGCGCATCCCTCCTACTCGTGCACCTGCCCTACACGTGCGGACGACGAGCTCGATTGGAGAGGCATGGCGCCGGCGGCGTGTCCAGGCCTTCGCCGCGCCGGAGCGTAAGCGGTCGGCGAGCCACGAGAGGAGCAGTGCTCCGGCAGCCTACCACGAGCGGCGCCGGAGATGGCGCGGTGGTGCCGGCCTCTGCGGATTCGTCTTCCGCGTCGCCTCTCGACGGCTGCTCGGTGCCGGCCTCTGCCGCGGACGGCGGCGGACGGCTGCTCGGTGCTGGCCTTTGCGTACGGCGGCGGACTTCGACGCGAGCCAGGTGGGGCTCCGGACGGAGGCGCTGCTCCGGACGGCGGCGGACTTCGACGCGAGCCAGGTGGGGCTCCGGACGGCGGCTCTGCTCCGAGCGGGCGCAGGAGGGGAGGAGCGGGGGAGACGGCAGTGGGGGCAGCTCGGGGATGAAGCCAGCGGCGTGCAGGGAAGAAGATGACTTTTTTGCAATACGACCCTCGTAATATTACTCTGGGGTTTTTTCGGAAAAGTTCTGGTCCGAAACGGGATGACGTGGCCCGTTTGTGACCAAAATGCACCTACTTGTTTAGTTGTGTGACCCGTTATACACGTTTTTCAGATGTGTGACCAAAGTGCACATTGACGACGAGATGAGGAACGCCAGTGCAATTAACTCTAGAAAAAAATACCGAAATTTACTATCCATATTCCATGGCCTCTTGCCATAAGATCATCGAAAAAGCCTTTTGCTCCAAGAGATATATGTTTGCGCGCATAAAGTTTACAGGAACCAGATCCATCCTTGAAGGAAAAGAAAGCATTTCAGTTCTCCCCCATTTCTAGCAAGTAAAGTTCTTTTCCTAAAGGTCAAATTGATTTGACACCTGATGTACCCAGTCTAATCAAATTTTGATCAACTTCGGCTCCATCTCAACAAGTCCAGGAATCTAAACACATGCCACGGCATGGCTGCGTTGTGCGTCCGTACATAAATAATCGTTGGTCCAGTGACCAGGCCATGCCAAAATGTCTCTAGTCTATGTACACTGGCATCCCATCCAATCAATCTAAACCCCAAATCTAGCGCTGGAAGACAGGCGAGGACCAGCAAAACCATCGGTATCACCTCACTCGCTCGCCGATCCGTGAGATGGGCTCAAGGGACGCGCCATAAATAATCCGACGCCGACCTTGCTCGCCCCATGCCCCGGCGAACCTTAAGCCATAGTTTGGGATCCTCTGTTGTCCTTGTCGTCGGGACGCCCACCTGTGGCGCGGTGACCCACGTGCTGAAAGTAGGAAGCGTCGTCGCTCCACAAAGAGAAGAGGTCGCTTGGAGCTGGAGGTTTTGTCATGGCGGCCTAGATCTCGAGCTCGGGTTTATCGAGCTAATTGACACCATGTGGACGGGAGATCAATCATCGTCTTACAGAGATGAATTCGCTAGATATGTCAAGGTTTCCGTACGATTTTTGAAGTGAGAACTCCCGAGTTTCAAGAGAAGCACCATCCGTGTGCGTGGGTGCACATGCGCATGCATGGCGGAGTTTAGTGCGGCCCAACCGACCTGGATCGTCGTCAACAACAGATGTTTATGCTTGAGTGGGACTGTGGGAGGGCTCCCTCTCTCCAGGATGAACATCCGTCGACAGACTCCATGATCACCAGTTGAAGTTGTATAAGTTAAAACCATTTCAAAATCCAGCTTGTGTGTACCTTTCTCTCCATTTCATTATGAGTTTTACTTCATTAAGATTTGTTCTCTGTCATTCAGATAGGTACAAAGGTGGTATTCTAGAAGGAAATAAAAGGAGTAGGTAGAAAGAAAGGTGCACGCACCTAGCTGGATTGGGATTATAGGCATTAGCCAGTTGATCGGGCAAACAAAAAATATACTCCGTAGACACTATCACCTTAAGCTGCTCCCTACCTGCTTTATGGTGGGAGCAACAGAAAAATATTAAGCGTATGTCGCCGTGGCAACTAAATTACTGTGCTTAGTGCTGGTGGTACAGTTGGTTGACTATCTGCGATGATTAGCGGTAGTTCGCTTCCAGTACCTCCGGCTGGAGTATATCACCATCAACCGATCACTAGCTAGAACAAGCCCTATCTTCTCACATCAATCGTACTACTTCTAGCTATAGCACCGTACCAGCCGTGAGCTGAAGCATCTCCCGACTTCATGCGCATGCATGGCGGAGTTTAGTGCGGCCCAACCGACCTGGATCGTCGCCAACAACAGATAATTATGCTGGAGTGGGACGGCTCCCTCCAGGATGATGAACTTCCGTCTCCATCGCCAGTTCAAGTTGTATAAGTTAAAACCATTTCAAAATCCAGCTTGTGTAGTACCTTTCTCTCCAACTCATTATCAGTTTTGCTTCATTAAGATTTGTTCTGTCATTCAGATAGGTACAAATGTGGCATTCTAGAAAGAAAACAAAGATAGGTCGAAAGGTGCACACACCTAGCTGGATTGGGATTATAGGCGTAGCCACCAGTTGATCGGGCAACAAAAAATATAGATACTATCACCTTAAGCTGCTCCCTACCTGCTTTTATGGGAGCAACAGAAAGATTTTAAGCGTATGTCGCCGTGGCAACTAAATTACTGTGCTTAGTGCCGGTTGTGGTACAGATGGTCGACTATCTGCGATGTGGATTAATTAGCGGCAGTTCGCTTCAGTACGCTCTGGCTGGAGTACATCACCATCAATCCATCGCTAGCTAGCTAGAACAAGCCCTATCTCCTCACATCAGTCGTACTACTTCTAGCTAGCACCGTACCAGTCGTGAGATGAAGCGTCTCCTGACTTTTCAGCCTAAGACCTGTCCAAATTGATGTTCATGAAATGTGCTTTCGGAGGACTGTTGTCTAACCACCAGAACTCTAGCTCCATTTGTCCCCCTTTCAAGTTTCCATGAATAAGTTTGTTTTACCTACCGGATTTTGACAAGTTCAGTTACAGAATAAAATAATTTTATTGCTTTTCACACAAATGACCCTGTGGCGCCTACAAGGTGGTTTTGCTAGATCATGTGCGACGTAGATAGAAAAAATAACTTATATTATATAATTGAATGATACCCGTTATTTGCAGCGGGTATATCTTAAAAATCGAATAAAACACATGAAATTTGAAGCTGTGTATAAAAAATGCAACATTTCGTTGATCATGGCAGTTGAGAGGCTAAATTTAATAGACATGCAATGTATGTGCATTTTACAATTTAAAGATCCTTATGTTTCGGGTGTACCTTATTTATATAGATTCGGTGAAATTAATGAGTTGAAAAAACAGATGATGTGAATGGTTTGCATGAAGATGTCATGCAAGTTGGCACATAATGTTTTTAAAAACTTTTGAGGGGGTTACATATAGAAGAGCACATAATTTTGAATAACAGCTATATGATTTTCATGATTGAAAGTACTTGGCAAAAAGTTCACTTGGCTGACAAAACTAATTACGACGTTCCACTTACACATTATTTAATTATGTAATTACATAGCGGAATGGTGCGACGATCTTATCAATCGAGCGACAAAAAAAAAGATGGCACACAATTTTTGATGGCTAAAGAAAATAACAACGATAAGTAACTAGTATTAGTGGGATGATGACATGATGTAGACAATTGGTTGGCTAAAAGAATAAGTGATGTAAATAGCTTGCATGTTGAAATAGATTAATATTAATTATAGTTGGTGGAGTTTTATTTTATAAAAAGTATAGATGATTAGATATGAATTCAAATATTCATTCAACTTCTCTCCTCCCTTTTGTCCGTCTCTCTCAACTCTAATACTCCTCCGTCCCAAAATAAGTGTCTCAAATTTGCCAAAAAGTGGATGTATCTATACATGAAACATGTCTAAATACATCCACTTTTAGACAAACTTGAGACACTTTTTTGGACGAAGGGAGTATGTGTATCCATCTGGACATGTCAATGTGCCAGTTACGCCAGAAAAATAAACGTTTGGGCTTATGAGCTTATCGAGCTAACGCCATGTGACGGAAGTCACGGAAGACCAATCATCTTTCAGATGAATTCGCTAGATACGTTTAGATTTTCGTACGTTTATTGAAATGGGACTCGGCGAGTTTCAAGACAACTACCATCTGTGCGTGCACATGCCACTGGCGGAGTTTAGTGCGGGCCAACCTGGATCGTGCCAACATCAAATGTTTATGCTGGGGTTGTAGACGGGTGATGATCGTCGCCAGCACAAACTTCCCTCACACTATCACTACCAGGGAATAGGCCTTCTGTGGCGCACCCACTTAACCACTTTGCCATTCTGTGGCGCACCACCATGCGCCACAGAATTATCGCCATAAAATGTGAATTCTGTGGCGCACCTACACTATATGCGGCACAAAATTCTCAAAAAATTCAAAAAATTCAAAAAATGCAAAAAAGTTAAAAAAAATAGGAAAAAACAAAAAATGAAATAATTTGGAAAATCCTAATTATTTGAATTTTTTTGGATTTTTTGAGCTGATGACTTCCCGCTAGGTCACATATCCTCAAATTGCTCCAACCAAAGCACGCTTAACTTATAAATTCTATTCAGTCCAGCTACCCTTGTGCTACTCAAGTTCTTATTGATATATGTATCATATGAAGTCTCTTAAACCTTGTATGTGTATATGCGTGGAATGTGTTATATATGTGTGTTTTTAAATTTCAAAAGTTTTAAAAACTTCTAAAGTTTCAAATGGAGATTCAAAAGTTTCAAAAAATCCCAAAAAATTAAAAAATTAAAAAATCGAGGTTTTTTTTACCTCTCATGCATGCCTACCCCGTGGATCGCCTTTTCATTTTTGCAAAAAAAAGATAAAATCTTCAATAAATAAAATCCTTTGAGATATAGTTAGGTTTTAGTGTCTAGTTTGTATAGAAATTTTGAAATATAAATTTTGACCTTTTTTGCGAAAAACAGAAAAAAGTAAAACGTCCATAACTTTTGCGTACGACGTCGAAAAAATGCGTTTAATATGTCAAAAAATTCGTGAGAAAAAAGGAGCTCGATTTCACATGGGTTTACCTGGTGAACTTTTCTCAGATTCGGGAAATTCCAAAAGAGTAAAAAGCTATTTCAAAAAGAAGATTTTTTTCTACAAAATAAAAAAATCAAAAAAAGGAGCTCGATTTCACATGGGTTTACCTGGTGAACTTTTCTCAGATTCGGGAAATTCCAAAGAGTAAAAAGCTATTTCAAAAAGAAGATTTTTTCTACAAAATCAAAAAAATTCAAAATATTCAAAAAAAATCTCCAGCTTTTAGAAATTTTTTTGTTTTTTTTGGGATTTTTTGAATTATTTTGGATTTTTTTGGATTTTTTGGATTTTTTGAATTATTTTGGATTTTTTGAATTTTTTGGCTTTCTGTGGCGCATATACAACATGCGCAACAGAAAGCCACATTTCTGTGGCGCACCGCCACAGAAATGTGGCTTTCTGTGACGCATCTAGACCCATGCGCCACAGAAATATTTTTCTGTGGCGCATGGCTATTTGGTGCGCCACAAAATGTGGTTCCATAGAAAGCTAGTTTCCTAGTAATGTATCACCAGTTGATGTGGAAGTTGCAGTTGTATATGTTAAGAGCATCTTCACCGGGGCGTCCAAAAATGTGTCTGGACTTCTGAAATTGTGTCCGGATGCGAAACATGTCCGGTCTAATGTGGGGTTGTCCTCATCCGGCTCTAGCTTGGGCCTACGCAACGCGAGCCTGCCAGCACTCCGCCAGGCACGCGTCCCACACGGATGACGATGCCACCGCCCGTCGCGTGCCACCCTCCTGCTTCGGCCTGAGGAGCGCAGTGTCGTCGCTCTGTCGCGTGCTACCCTTTTGATTACGCGTCCAGCCATCACGCTCATGCGAGGACACCCTCCAGTGTGCGATGACGCCATCAGTCTGTCGTGGTTGGAGCATCCACTACTCCATGCCGTCCCACGAGTTGAGGAGGTCCTCCCTCTCCCGTCTAAAGCGGTTGACCATTGGCCGCCGTTTCACGATGGCTTTGGCAGGGAGGTTCCTCTCTACCAGCTCCATCGCACCCTGGTGCCACTCCATGATCTGGAACATCAGGTCCACGCAGCTCAGCCGCCGTAGCTCAGTCGCCACCCCTTCGGTAGATGGTAGTACGAAGGCATGAGGATTTAGTGCCGGTGGAACACCCTCGCCTCTTCGGTGGTGAGGTTGTCCTCGGTACGACTCAGAGCCAGAGCCACCGGCCTCGTCGTTGTGCGCCATGTGTGTCGGTCGTTGGCGTGAGAGAGAGAGAGAGAGAGAGAGAGAGAGAGAGAGAGCAAGAAAGAACGCGGATGCGGCGGGGATGGGGGGGGGGGGGTAAAGGGGTTAGATGGCTGGCACAACGTTGGTCGTGGCATATAAAGGCAGACGAAGTGGGCGAAAGGCATGTGACTGAGCTAATACATGTATCATCGTGTTCAATTGAGGACGCCTGGGGAAGCCGCGCCGACGGCGCGTTGCAAACAGTAGGCGCCCTCCTAGGAAAACGACGAGGTGGGTGACGCCATTAATTTAAGTTGACCGGCAGTCGACCTCCCCGCGTGTTTATGACACATTGGACCCACCCGTCAGAGGGCTTGTCTGAACGTGTTCGGCGCCCCTGAACCGTCTCCGAAATTTGAGTACGGACAGGTGGATGACAGACATTTTATCAGGCCGCCCAGACCGATGGGGAGCGCTGTTGGAGCCGTTTTTCTGTGGAGCGATGGAGATGCTCTAAAACTATTTCAAAATCCAACTTGTGTACCTTTCTCTCCAACTCATTATGAGTTTTATTTCATTGAGATTTGCTCTCTGTGGAGTACTTCAGATAGGTACAAAGGTGGACGCACCTAGCTGGCTTTGGGATTATATACATTAGCCACTTGATCGAGCAACAAAAAATAAAGACACTAAATTTATGGGAGCAACAGATAAGAGCATGTCACCGTGGCAACTAAATATCTGTGTTTAGCACCAGTGGTACAGTTGGTTGACTTGCAATGTGGATTAATTAGCGGTAGTTCGCTTCATCGCTTGGGTACGCTCTTGCTGGAGTACATCACCATCAATCGACCGCTTGATAGAACATGCATGCCCTACTTTACTTCCCCACATGAATCGTACTACTTGTAGCTAGCACCGTAGCAGTCATGAACTGAAGCACCTCCTGACTTTTCATCCTAAACAAACCCGTCCCAGTTGATCTTTATGAAATGTACTTATTTATTAGGACTGTTGTCTAACCACAAGAACATTTGCTCCATTGACCAAAAAAATCACTGTTATGAAGTCATGGACACCATGATCAACAAAACTGTGTATTTCTTGCATAACACATAGATGAATAAACTTGCATTTGATAAAGACAAGAATTCATATTTTTTTCATATAATAAACATTAAGTGCATTTTTCTTCACCATTTCGATCATGAATCGCAAGATTATCGGCACTCCTACGAGTGAGGATCTGAAGCACCCGGTCACCAGTGCTCCTGGATTCTGAAAAAAAAAGTATTTTTGAGTTTAGAAAAATCACAAAACAAATTCCATAGATGCCTACACATATGTTTTATATTTGTGAGAAGTTTCGGTGAAAAAGTTTTTAGTTTTGGGCTATAGAGAAGAAACAAATTTGTGGTTGTTTGTAGGAATAAATAACTTTCATATTTTGCCGAAATTTATCTTTTTCTAAAATTGCAGAGTCCATAGTGGATGTGCATACGAGAACGGCGTTTTGTCGCACGGGTGCCATGGCACCCGGTATTTTTATTATTTTTTTGTGGCCATTTTAAGTTTCCAAAAAATCCGTAAAAAATACTGGACATTGACAACTAATTGAACTATGATTCTGAAAAGTTTCAATGCGAAATAGTTTATATTGCGCCCTACACAAAAATGACAAAATTCTGACAATTTTGAGAGGATTTGAATCTCCACCCAGATCTAGAAATTTGTCATTTTTGTGTAGGGCGCATTATAAACTATTTCGCGTTGAAACTTTTCAGAATCATAGATCAAGTACTTGTCAATGTTTAGTATTTTTTTCGGATTTTTTGGAAACTGAAAATGGCGACAAAAAAATAATCAAAAAACCGGGTGCCATGGCACCCGTGTGACAAAATGACTTTTCGATGTGCATACCTACTTATATGTTTTCATTGATTTTATTTAGAGACTTAAAAATGCAGTTTTTTTAAACGTGAGCACTGGTTGTTAGGCTTCGCGCACAGGATCAATCACATCAAATTAGACGAGCACACACACGCACTAATTTTTTTCCGTCAAGGGCATGTATCGTTCCCGTTCTTTTTCTTTATTTTCTTCTCAAATCACACCGTACAATCGCATGCACTAGTAATTCACTAATTTGACCAAACACTAATTATGAAAGATTATGCTAACACCGGTGCCCATGTGCATCTAATACATTCCCCACTCCTACAGAGTTTAGATATTTAGCTGACACACTTGCCAACCTCTGGCTTCGTCGTTTGGGTAAGGCCAGACTTGAACAGAACACATACACAGCCTAGATATTTTTGGTTAATTTAAGGATATTTCGGCGTCCCACGTACCCCACCCCGTCCTATCTTTTGAACAAACCCATGCGGGCAGCAGAATAATTCCGCGTCAAGAGGCCTCTCTGTCATCATCGCGTATACAATAACCTCACCACCATTCTCACGCTCTTCTTCCTCCTCTGCCTCGCTCCCGACATTATTTCCCTCCACCTTCCGCGCATCAAGCGATCCACTCACTTTCTCCCCCTCCAGCGGAGCTTTGACTTGATCGCCATGCGTGTGCAGTGCGACGTCTGCGGCGTCGAGCCGGCCGCCGTGCTCTGCTGCGCCGACGAGGCAGCGCTCTGCTCCCCCTGCAACCGCCGCGTCCACCGCGCCAACAAGGTCGCCGACAAGCACCGCCGCCTCACCCTCCTCCAGCCATCCTCCGACACCGACGACGCCGGACCGCTCTGCGACGTCTGCAAGGTACGTTCTTTCTTTCTTGCTTGTCCTGCCTGTCTGCCCGTCAGACGCTCGCAGACACTGAGCTGACTCTGCTTCTGGTGTCTGATTTCTTGATCGCAGGAGCGGAGGGGGATCGTGTTCTGCGTGGAGGACCGGGCCATCCTGTGCGCCGACTGCGACGAGCCCATCCACAGCGCCAACGACCTCACCGCCAAGCACAGCCGCTTCCTCCTCGTCGGGGCCAAGCTCTCCGCTGATGAGCACGTCGACCAGGAGATCCCCTCCCCGGACGGAAGCTCAGACGAGCACGACCACTCCTCGAACTCGGTCGCAGAGGACGCCTCCGCGGTTCTTAAAGCCGGCCACGCCGCGGCAGCCGGCGACGGAGGAGGCAGCAGCATATCGGACTACCTCACCAACATCTGCCCTGGCTGGCGCGTGGAGGACATCCTTCTCGACGACGCCGCCTTCGCCGCCACCGCCGCCGTAAGTCTCCAGCAATTCCTCTGTTCTGTCCATCGCATCATGCATGGGTACGACTTTTTTTTTTGTCGACGTGATGGCATGGGTAAAACTAAACACCGAAACCGTTGCTCTTTGGTAGAAGCAGAAGGGCCGCGACGATCAGGTGCCGTTCCTGGACGCCGACCTGTTCGACGTGGTCGCCGGTGGGCGGCCAGGGAAGCGCGGTGGCGCGTGGGCGCCACAGGTGCCGCAGACGCCTGCACCGCCGGCGTGGGGACTCGAGGAGGTGTCGTTCTCTACGATGGCGCCGGTGACGGCCAAGCCCAAGCAGGGGCACGTGCGGGAGTGGTACCACAGCGACAGTGACAGCGACGTGTTCGCTGTGCCGGAGATCTTGCCGCCGCCGCCGTCCAAGAGGGCGAGGCCATCGTCGTACTGGTGCCTGTAAGCGAGCGAGATCTCACGCCGCCGACACAAGGTGGCTCGATCGATCGATCGCCAGTGTAATCTTTGCTCGTTGTAGCTTGGTGTGACAGACCTAATGCTGCTAGCTGAACTCTAGTTAATTTTTGCGCAACTATGCTATGCTGTTATGTATGAGATTGAGATGTTACTGTTTCATAAATAAGTAATGTATCTCCATCTCCTTCATTTCTCGCATTTAGAAACTAAATTTTGTAAATTTAACCTTTATAAATTTTGTAATCCTTATTTTGCCGTTGTATTATTGTTAAATTATTGGGTTTACCCATTAATGTCTTTATGGTTCCAATGGTTTGAGTTGTAGAAGAAGTTCCAAGTTAGTGCCTCTTTGAAACCAAAGAAAGTGAAATTATCTTTTGAGGATTTGAATAGTAGGAAAAATAGTCCATACTCTTCATTCGACACTTCTATGGCATGGCTATTCCATAGTAATTTCGGAGACAAATTCTACATTATCAGTTTGATGGACTAATACTTTTTTAAACGAGGAAAAATGCCTTTTCATTGATATAGTATAAAATAGTTGGCCAGTTTATAAGAACAACTCGCCAAAAACCGCTAAAACACAAAACACACCACGTCGGCCCCGAGGCCGCGCCCCCACGAGCCGACGACCAAGTCGCCCGAGTGATCAAAGCCAACACCCAAACACCTCATGCAGCGGAGGCGAACATCCGGAGCCGTCGCTCCGACATCCACGCCGGCCCTTAGGCCGTGCCCACACACGAGTCAATGACCAAATACAATTTGTCTAATAATAAGAAAATCCGGAGAAACAATATAACATGTGTTGTTTATGTGTTTCTCCTCCTTGTGTGGGTCCTCTCTTTTTTTTAGCAAATCCTTGCCTTGACCTTGAGTGTTCTTTTTATCAAAAATAAAGCCAATATATTAATATCAAGAAGATACTAATTGTACCTTACCTCTGCAATAATATAATATCAAGAGTTATCATGACAACATGACGCACACTACCAAAAGAGAGAGAAAATGGAAAAAGAAGAAAAGAAGGTGAATGGATAGGTTTCTACAAATTTCACTTCTTTTCATAAGTTTTATACTATGCGGATGTAGAGTGAGCCTAACAACTAAGAGAGACAAGCTACATGATTCAATAAGGTACTTCAAACTAATAACTAGCACAAATGAAGATACACTAATGAAAGAGTCCAGATAGAAATAACTGAGGCACGTAGAGAGTAAGATGTAACATGGTGTTCCCTTTCTTGAATGGAAACTACGTCACCGCTTGGAGAGATGTGCGATATCACGAAAGACATCCGAATGCCACGAAGGATCACCTTCTTCTCCTTGAACCTTCCCCACTAAGTAGCAGTTAAATCACTAGTGGTAGACTTTAAGGTGACCTCCAAACCCCCACAAAGATTTTTGGACAAAATTGCACAACCTGAAAGCTTCCGACAGTCTGGCTTGGTGAAATGTGTGTTGGGATCTCCTCTTCCTTTTCCCCAAAGGAATTTGAGTTTGGTTGGAAATGGGAGACCACCTAACTTTTGGAGCGTCAACGATGGAGGTGAGAGAGTATGACAGTAGAAAAGCATAATTTTGTGTGAAGTAACTATTGAGGAAGAAGGGGTGGCCTTATATGGAAGACCTGATTTATGCCCGTTATCATGCTTTGTTTCCTCCACGTTCAGAGTAGATCACAGAGTTCTGGATGAACCGGATCATACGATCCTAGCTCTGGGTAGGCTCGGCCTGGTCTAGTTTAAACCTGGAACCAGCCGGAGCTGGCTCGGATTTAGGATGTAATTCATTTCATTCGTCTGGAGTAAAACCCAGATTTCCAGATTTTGCTCCAAGCGTAGGAAAACAACTCATAATAGATTAAAATGAGCACCCCTTTTGGAGCTCTCTTTCGTGGAGGCATTTGATGAGTATATAAGGTGTTTTTGGATGATTATCCTCCTCAAGTACATCCAAGTTATCCATCTAGTTGCTCAAAAAAAAAGTTATCCATCTAAATAGTACGACATACCCATGTGACCAAACAAGATAAAACATGCTGTTATGCTTGTCACCGCTTTTCCTTTTTAAGAATTGGGGGTTTCCTTCCACATAAGCATTGCACCAAATGGGACTAAAATCTTTATCGGTACTTATAGGTTTCATTAGTCCCGTAATACTATTGTCATCCCCACTAAAATCATTAAGGGAAAATTGCCCTTGCAAGAGGAAAAGGCCTCACCAAAATGATGAGGGAATCGCGGTAGTACGCAACAGTCGGTCTTCGAAAAAGGTTCTCCAACAAAAAATGCCTCTAGGAAGGACATAGTGAACAAACGCCATTGTCACTCGATCTAAAAAGAACATTAAGATCATGGTTTTCATCCTCAGAAAAAGTCCAAGGAAACTCGAGACCAGGCCCTTATCAAGGTAATAGCCAGTAGTCCGCAGTTTCTAGATACAAACAATAAAGGTCAGACCTAAGGTTCTCACCCGGAGATTGAAACTTCGTACTCAAAGAGCATCACCAAATACAAAGTTATACTATGTTGCCACACCACTTGCCGATAATACTACTCAAATCACCAATCGTCAGTTTCCTAGACACCACGTGCACGACTTTGACATGGATACCACCACACAACGAAACCACGTCGCACAATGTGTTGTGAAGCATCCTCTTCTCCCAATCCATGGCGAACATCTTGAACGGGATTAGAGGCACCCATCATGCTTTCACCTCCGAAGCGTTGTAAATCTCTTCCACTGCTATTACATTACCCGTCTTCAGCCACACCATGGTAATCATGCCGATGTATTTACTGTGGTAGACATGCTCGATGTGCCGAAGAAACAAAAGGAATCAGGCAAATAGGGATTGCCAAGGGAGAGGGAGGAGTGCCCTTGGTGCAGTGTAAGCAAATTATTTTCTTTAGCATAAGGGCGCATGTACAGTCATGGTGACCATTTCAGAGAGGTGCGCTCGGGAAAGATACCGCCATCAGTATTCTTGCTGGAAGTTACTATGAGCATAGAAGGCATGCACTGCAGCACTGCATCTGCCTAGGGGGAAAAGATATTCCCCGGTGCGCACGTGGCATTTTAACACTTGGCCTCCAAATGTTCCTTTCTACTCCTTGATAGTAATATACCAAGAAATGACCGAATAGCTTACACCCGTTAGTCGAATTCGGGGTTAAAATACAATGTCATGGACTACGTGGTATACAATATTTCCATCTGGTGTAATAAATTTCTGTACTAGGAACTACTATATGTCTACATCCGTTCCAAAATATGGAGCGTTTTGGTATGCCATTTTAGCCTCCCAAAACATGCTATATTTTCTAACAGAGGTAATAGTTACAACGCGTGAACACACAAATTACTTCCATTAGGCCTAACTCTTGGTCAACATAACATTTTGTGACTAGACTAAAAGATATATTACTTTAACGCGAGAACTAAACCCCGTATATCACAAGCCAGGATCCCATGCATCCTTGGCTAACCTCACAACCCCATATTCAACACAAAGTTACATCAGTCGTAAAAAACAATTAAAGAGCTTGGTTGACCATATGCCAAGATCATCAACCTTCTACGTAGAAGGTTTCTTCAGCCATTTATTGATCGCCCCAGAAATTATAACCTATGACATGTACCATCAATTACAGAGTAAAAGCTATGATAGTAAACAAAATCATTTCAATCTAGAGTATACATCGTATGCATTTACATCATCTGCATCGCAAGTGTAGCAAAAAACAGAGAAAATCCAAAGAAAAGAGGCAGAAGTTCAAGCCCGGTCGGGAGAGGAGGTGGGTACCAGCCGACGGTGTCAGGTGCAGACAACGTTCAGAGAAGCACCCAACGGCCAAAGGAGAGGGCTGAGAGGAGACACGGTGGAAGGGTGGCGGGGGGACGTATGGTGGGGTGCGGTGGGATGACGACACAAGCGGGGTGGAGGATGAAGGTCGGATGCGGATCTCGCCGAGCAAGAAGGGCGGAGAAGGTGTCTCACCGGCAGGCTGGCACATCCTAGTTAACGACAAGCACGTCGGAGGCGCTACTGTGTAACAAAGGAAGGATCACCCCGGATCTCACGGCCACCAATGCCATGAACTACATGGTCGCCATCCCTCCAACATGCGTCTGTCGGTCGCCGCCCGTCCTGGTGTCCTGCGTCGTCCACGAGGAGCGCGACCACGTGGTTGCTAGGGGCCTCTCTCGTGAGGAGAGAGATCGGACGAGAAGAGGGAGAGGAGAAGATGGGGACCGGAGGAGAGAGGACGTGAGGGAGTAAGGAATGAGCGGTACATGGACTTTGGACGCATGTGAACCTATGGTCAAGTGATATCTCAGTCGAATCCATAATAGCTGCACGATATTGATCCGACGGGCGCCAGCCTTGAGCACTTCTCAACACCGAATAGTGGGTAGGCAGGAAATAGATTTCCAAAATATAATTATCTATACTAATCTTTTACTTGTCTATATCACATTTCTGTCAACTCACAATCATATCTAATATGGTATGCTAAATCTAAATCATATGCCAAGATCATCAACCTTCCAAGTAGAAGGTTTCTTCAGCCATTTATTCACCCCAGAAATTATAACCTATGACGAGTACCATCAATTATAGAGTAAAAGCTATGTTAGTAAACAAAACCATTTCAATCTAGAGTATACATCATAGGCATTTACATCATCCGCATCATAAGTGTAGGAATAAATAGGGAAAATCTGAAGAAGAGAGCTAGAGGTTCAAGCGTGGCCAGGAGAGGATGTGGGTACCATCCGACGGTGTCAGGTGCAAACGATGTTCAGAGAAGCACCCAACGGCCAGAGGATAGGGCTGATAAGAGACACGGTGGAAGGGTGACAAGGTGACGCATGGTGGAGTGCGGTGGGATCACTAGTAGAAACCGGACATTTAGTCCCGGGTGGGGAGGGCCTCTAGTCCCGGCTGCTCACCCGGGACAGCCGAATCGGGACTAGAGGCCCACCCCCTCTAGTCCCAGGTGTGTTACGAACCGGGACAAAAGAGGTCCCCAAGTGGGCGCTCTGGCAGCGCGTGGTCGAGGACCTCTAGTCCCGGTTCGTAATACGACCCGGGACAAGAGATTCCCCCACGTGGCAGCCTCTGGCTTTTTTGTATTCCCGCCTTATTGAATATTTAAAACTGTAATCAATCTTGCAAAATATATAGTTAATTAATTACAAATCAGAAAAATACATATAGCATATCAAAATATTCATAAAAGAAATATCTATCTAATAAAAATATACTTTATTATTTATGGAGATCACAACCGGGACTCGAGCCCGTCTATTTGATTACATAGAGATCATAACGGGGACTAGAGCCCGTATATTCAATTACATGGAGATTATAACCGGGACTAGAGCCCGCCTATTCGATTACATGGAGATCATAACCGGGACTAGAGCCCGTCTATTCGGTGCAATTGTATCTTCCCTTTGGGTTTATGACATGGTCATTCAAAAATCCCGCAATTTCCTCTTGAATTGGTAGAAAGCGCTCCTTGCGTTGCAGCTTCCTCCGCATTCTATCACACTATAAAAGAAGGAGATCAATATGAATATCAATCATCGTAACAAAAATTATGAATGACACTCAACACAATTGATGGTAATAAAATAGAATTGTGAATATATTTGTTCACGTACTTCTATCCATGTCTGATCGTTCCGCTCACTGACCTCCCGGCGAATCCACTCGCAAACGAAGTATGCACACAAATTGGTCCCCAGTGGCTGCCTCTCGCAGTCGATATGATAAAAACTAAGCTTCTCTTTAAACTCACCAGTTGTCCTCTTTCTGAAAGATTTCCAAATCCTGCCCGGCAAAAAAATGAATAAATGAGTTATTAGTTACTTGATATCCCAGGAAATGAACAAAAGAGACCGATATAGTGTGATAATGATTGAAAATACCTTTGGAGCGCATCTAAAATTCTTTGGTACTTCTCTTCGGGATACGCCAATGAGTCTAAGATTTCAACTCTTGCAGAGTCAACTTCAATGATTAGCAGAATGTAATAGAATCTGCGCACGTTTATATACGTCAGTAACTCATCAGTTACACTAAACATCGAGTAAGCAAAAATTAATGTGTACAAGACAGTAACACTCTTACCCGAAGTTGTAAGGAAACAATATCTTCTTTTTATAATGTTGCCTATGTATGAACCTTAGCAAGTTGTTCTCCGTTTCCTTGGCGAAGCGCCGTAGCAAGTCCTCATTAACTCGTTTTGGGTCAACGAACCCAGTGTCAAAGATTCCTTTTCTGTCACATTCATCACTCTTCATTCTGCATAAATAGCGTAGTGAGCATAATTACTACAGGCAATGACCGAGCTGAGCTAGAGACTTTATTTTAGAAATAAATGAATTGAATCACTTACAGACAATAGGTACTGACGATACTCAAGTCGAGGGCGTCAAGCTTGTATAACTGATAGAGTTCTTCAAGATAAATTTGTACCTGGTCTTCACCTATGTAATGTTCTTCTGTAACTTTCACAAGGATCACTTCTCGATTTACCTTTGTGACTTCCAAGTACCACTTATGCAGTTTTCGTATTTGTGTTGGTAGAAGCTCGATCTGATCAGGTGGCAGCAGAGACTTCCCGTATTCCCATTTCCATACTTGTCATCTGAAATGGGGATATCTTCGCTTTCAAGTTGAGAAAGTGTAATACCAGCTTCTGCAGCAAATTTCGCCGCGTCGGATAAACCAATGTCGCCGCGGAGCCCTGATGATCAGTGGGTAACACCTTGAGCGGGGAGATCGACTGTTTTGCTTGTTCTCCGAGCTGGGCAACGTCTCTTTTCCCGCTGGCAGTACTACTTGTCGTCGTGTGGGAGCGAACTCTCCTCATACAGCGTAAATAGTCATCTGGCCTATTTATCTCAGTTTGCGATGGATGCTCAAGAAAGTCCTTAGCCCAATTTTGCTGCTTTGGCGTAAATATTTGCTTTGGCTCGGGCTTTCTCGGTGCAAGCTGTCTTTTCACCTCGGCTTGCACGATCACGGCGTTTTCCTCTACAGTCTTGTCGTAAGCTCTCGGGGGAGGAACCTTCGGTACTTTTGGGAGGGGCTCCTGTCGGGGTCCGTGTCGGAAACCCATCGACGAAACGGTGTACTGCTGCTTCCTCTTTTGGCCCTGACCCTGCTTATTAGTGGGCGGAGGCGGCGGAGACGGCTGAGGAGTCGGCTGACGCGGCGGCGGAGTCGGCTGATCGTCATCATGTGGACTTGTGTTGTGCTGGTCGTCGTCCCTGTCGTCATCATGTGGACCTGGAGGTGGTGAATCGCGACTCGGAGGAGACGATGGTGGCCTTGGCGCCCAGCCTGGAAACACGATGTATTTCTTGCGCCATAGAATGATACCACCCTCGACGTCTCCTAGTGTCCTCACATCATCACCTCCAGGGATGTCAAGCTCCAGTGATTCATATCCTGGACAAATTTGATCCACGCCGACACGAGCATAGCCATCTGGAATTGGGACTAGTGCTGTAGATTCACAAGTTAAAGCATAGCCGTCTGCCGCCTTCAAGGATAAGTTCCTCACTGGCACATGTAGCTCACAACTTGTCTTCTCACTGATATAATCCACGGGGTAGCGATCCGTCGGTGACTCATCAGCACCGAGCCCCGTGGAAGCCACGCTGCTTCTCCGCTGAGATGGGCCGCCTTGACTATCTTGCTGCAGCTGTAGACTTGGCCCTTGACTATCGCGCATTTGATCTATTTGCTTCTGTTGCTGCTTTACGAGATTCATTATCTCCTCGTTCTTTCTTTCTAGCTCGCTGAACCGGTCTGAGTCCTCCTGCTCCTTCCTCTTCTTTGCTCTCGCTCGGCTTCTATAAGATTCACGGTCCTCGGGAAACCCAATATTCCACGGCACATCCGGTCCATAGCCTCGTGTTCGTCCTCCTTTTTCTTTATTCCCGAGGGCCTCTGTCAGCTCGTCGTTCTCTCTGTCGGGAATAAACTTTCCCTCTCGAACCTTGGCGATTGTTTCAACAATTGCTTTCTGGGGTACATGAATTTCTTTATTTTCATCAACTATTAACTCCCCTGTTTCCATGTCATACTGCCCCATGCCCAAGTACCCAATTTCTTACCCTATGGGGCCACTCCTCTGTAGCTGGAGCGATCCCTTTTTCGCGCATGTCGGCCTCAACTTTATCCCACTTAGTCTCGGCACTTCTGTAGCCACCTGCCCCCATCTTATGGTGATATTTCTTTTTCGCTGCATTATCCTTATTCTTTCTCGACCTTTCCTTAGCTAGTTCCGAATCCTTGTACTCCAGAAATGAGTTCCAGTGAGCCCGCTGGCTCTCTAGTGTGCCAGTGAAATCTGGAGCTTTCTTATCTTTGACATACGCACGGTATAATCTGTTCTTGTAGTTATTGAATTGTTCAGCCATCTTCTTAAGAGCGAAATGCTTGACTTTCTCCGTCATGGCTTTTGTCTGTTGTTCCGAATCCAAGACCGGTAGGGTGAAACGTGCAATGAGCTTGTTCCAAAGCACGCCTTTCATCTATTGTCGACATAACTTACTCCCTCCACCTTTGGCTTCTGCCATTCCTGAACGCTGATCGGGACGTTGTCCCTGACAATAACTCCGCATTGATGCACAAACTTATTTGCGTTCGCCTTGGGCTCCAACGGTTTGCCCTTTGGCGAGACGACCTCAATTCGGAGATGCACATCGTCTTTCAACCCTTTGGCATGGCCTCGTTTACTTTTACCAGATTGGGTCGATGCGGAGGTCTAAAAATAAGAAACATTTGTTAATACATATATACAAATCAATTATTGCATCTGATCAACAGAGGCTTAATATACCTCGCCAGACTGCGGATGTCCACCAATCTGAGTCGTCATCGCACTCGATGCTCGTTTGCGCTTCGTCTCTTTGTTCCAGCTCCATTCCCGTACCGGACTCGTTCAAAAACTGTGAGCCATCTTCTGCTCCACTGTCTTCGACTCCAACGACTTCTGCTCCACCCACGGGTTGCCGTATAATGGCGAAAACGTCTTCTTCACGGTCTCTGCTATTGAAGTTATCCATTGCTTAACTAATAGAAAAGAAAGATAAAACAATGTTAGCATTAGGAGAATAATTCAATGTCATCTTCATGTTCCTCACTTTACAAAAGCAGCATTGATCAAATATGCAAAAGTAATACATGTCCATTTTTGTTTAACCCTAATACATCATGAATAATATCATTAATACATGTCCTCTTCCATACATGAACCTCTCAAACTAACTTCGACCGGGTGCTGAGCCGCGGGGTGCTGAGCCGCGGGCGCTGCGCATCCAAAGATTAGGAACCCTCACAGGGTCATAGCTCACGTGAGGAGAACCCTCTGAAGAAACGACCAACTACTGTTATACTGCCTATCTAACACGAACAAGTACCGACGGACGTGCTCATCCTCCTCCCTGACACGACGACGTACCACCTCCTCGGGGGCCGGCTCCCTCTGCACCGAGCGTGGCCCACGTGACCGCCACCAAAGAAGATCCGGGTCGACGACGTCACCCGGATTCCTCACCAAGCTATGCGTCCCGGAAGGTTTCACCTCCCAGTACCAGTCCGACGGAGCCCAGTCCCCGAGAACAATAAACTAAAAACACAATTTTCAAAATTTGTAAGATAATTTTTGTTTGCTAACACTAAAATTTTGCTAACCTAAATTTTGCTAACACTAATTTTTTTTGACTAACACTACAAATTTTAACTAACACTAAAATTTTAACTAACACCTAAATTTTGCTAACACTAAAATTTGAACTAACACCTAAATTGTTTGCTAACACCTAAATTTTGCTAACACTAATTTTTTAACTAACACTACAAATTTTAACTAATACTAAAATTTTAACTAACACCTAAATTTTGCTAACACTAAAATTTTGCTAACCTAAATTTTTGCTAACACACAAATTTTGCTAACACCTAAAAACTAACTAAACTACACAAAAAAACTACACAAATTTATCTAATTACTCTACACAAATTTAGAAAAACACTACCTAAATCGAGCGGGCCGGCGGCGGCGAAGGAGGGCGGCGCCGGCGCGGAGGACAGCGGGCTTGGGCGGCACCGGGCGTGGAGGAGGGCGCGAGCCGACGGCGGAGGAGACGGCGCGGGCCGGTGGCGGAGGAGGGCGCGGGCGACGGAGGAGACGGCGGCGGGCACGGAGGAGGGCGTGGGCTGGCGGTGGAGACGGTGCGGGCGCGGAGGAGACGGCGGCGCGGAGGAGGGCGCGGAGGACACGGCGGCGGCGCGAGGAGGCGACGTCGGCGGCGCGGATGAATTTTGGCAGGGCTTCGCCTCGATTTGGTCTGTCCCGGCTAGTGGCTTGGGCCGAGGAGGAGGCCGTGGGTATTTATACCCACGGACCTCTAGTCCCGGCTCGTGCCACGAGCCGAGACTAAAGGGTACCCTCTAGTCCCGGTTGGTGGCACGAACCGGGACTAGAGGTGTTTTTGCCCCAGCCACCAACCAGCGCGCGCAAAACACCTCTAGTCCCGGCTCGTGCCACCAACCGGGACTAAAGGGGTGTTTTTCATGCGCAAATGCCCAAATTTTCAGTTAAAAGTGTTTGAAAGTGAATTTGAAAAGTGTTTGAATAACTTCTGCATACTTTTGAATCAGATAAAAAGTTCAACATGAAAAGTGTTTGAACTTGAATAGTTAATTCAAAACCATTTGCTGTTTTCTAAAATAATTATTCTAACTATTCAAACTATTAACAATTTTGCCATTTTTAATTAAAAATGCAATAACTAACATTGTTTGCGGCAGAGGGCACGAGCCATGAAGGATGAGTCTTTCAGCGCCCAATCCAGCTCGGAAGCCTCCTTCGCCTTGAGCTGGTAGGCAGTCTTGGCTCGCTGGACCCGGTCGTCGTGGACAGACTGGAAGGAGGCTTCCATGGCCTCCTGTATCTGCAACCCACAACCCTCTTCCCCGTCGTCGCTCCAGTCGAAGTCGTCGTCGTCCTCCTCCTCGGCAGGAGGAGCGGCGGCGCCTGGTGGAGACGCGTCCAAGTCACCGTATGCGGCCACGGATCCCCACGCCACCCTTGCGACGTACGCATCCTCATCGGGGTCGGGGACGTCGGACCACGCGCGCTCGTACACCCTCCGCACCGGATCCAGCACCGGAGCAGGAGTCCGGTAGCTAGGCATTCCTCTCCACGCCGGGCTTGTGGGCATACGGCGGGATAGGCTCCAGCGGTAGCGCCCAAGCGCGCTCTGCCGAGCATGCTCGACCTCGTCCCGAAGACGCTGCGGCGGGCGTGGTGGATCCATCTCGTGGAGATGATGCGTTCGTGGCTAGGAATGGTGGATTAGGGTTTACCCGTCGGCGACAATACATATAGACCTCCAAGGCAACGCTGGGGGAGGACACGTGACTGACCGCAAAGCCCACCTTTAGTCCCAGTTGGTGTTACCATCCGGGACTAAAGAAGCACACGGATCGTGTGTTTCTTTCAAGCGCTTGTGAGCGCTGGATCAGGGGTTGTGTTTTTTTAAAGACTTGAGAGCTGTTGGATCAGCACTATCACGACACTTCGTGAGCTACACGACCCTATATATAGCCCACATCTCGGACATGTTCGGCACTCAGTGTGTACTCATTGTAGTTCATTTGGTATACAGAGCATTCGGATTCCCTGCATACATCCGACGGTGCATTTGATATGCGGGCACTCACGAGCCACCGTCGGGCTGTATGCAGGGGAAACCGTGTGTTTTGTTCCAACTTTTTCGAGCGCTTGTAAGACGTTGGAGTTTTCAGAACACAGTTACATAAAAGGTTTAATACATTATTACACATCACCAACAACATCCGTCTCTAGTGTCGTGTATAAACTTCTTCTTCGTGTGTCCCTTTCTTCTGATTGCGCCGCAACCATGGACAATCTTCATCATTTAACACGATGCTTGGGTCAGTTTTCACTCTGAAGGGCGGAATTTCATGAAACTTATTGTAATCTTCTGACATGTCTGTCTTGTCCTCCACTCCCACGATGTTTCTTTTCCCTGAAAGAACTATGTGGCGCTTTGGCTCATCGTATGATGTATTCGCTTGCTTATCTTTTCTTTTTTTCGGTTTCGTAGACATGTCCTTCACATAGAAAACCTGAGCCACTTGACTGGCTAGGACGAATGGTTCGGTGTCGTACCCAAGATTCTTGAGATCCACTGTAGTCATTCCGTACCGCGGGTCTATCTCTACCCCGCCTGACAGGTTGAACCATTTGCACCAGAACAAAGGGACCTTAAAAGAAGGTCCATAGTCAAGTTCCCATATCTGCTCTATGTAACCATAATATGTGTCCTTTTGCCCATTGTTGTTTGTTGCGTCAAAGCGGACACCACTGTTTTGGTTGGTGCTCTTTTTATCTTGGGCGGCCGTGTAAAATGTATTCCATTTATCTCGTACCCTTGGAAAGTCAATATAGTCGAAGATGGTTGCTTGGCCAACAAGTATAGCTCTTCTCCAACTACGGTGTCATTAATGAGACGTGTTTGCAACCAACCGCCGAAAGTCTTCACGTGTTCTCCATCAATCCAATCTTCACGTTGCTCCGGGTATTTCGAGCGTAACATATTCTTGTGTTCCTCGATATATGGAGCCACCAAGCTGGAATTATGTAGAACTGTGTAGTGTGCTTGAGTGAAAGAATGCCCGTCCATACATATTGTTGCTTTCTTTCCTAGCGTGCCTTTTCCACGCAGTCTCCCCTCATGGCGCGATTGAGGAACACCGATCGGATTAAGGTCAGGAATAAAGTCAACACAAAACTCAATGACCTCCTCTGTTCCATAGCCCTTCACAATGCTTCCTTCTGGCCTAGCACGGTTATGAACATATTTCTTTAAGACTCCCATGAACCTCTCAAAGGGGAACATATTGTGTAGAAATACAGGACCGAGAATCCTAATCTCTTCGACTAGGTGAACTATGAGGTGCGTCATAATATTGAAGAAGGTTGGTGGGAACACCAACTCGAAGCTGACAAGACATTGGACCACATCCTTCTGTAAACTTTGTAGAGTTTCTGGATTGATTACCTTCTGAGAAATTGCATTGAGGAATGCACATAGCTTCACAATGGGTACTCGAACATTTTCCGGTAGAAGACCCCTCAATGCAACCGGAAGTAATTGTGTCATAATCACGTGGCAGTCATGAGACTTTAGGTTTTGGAACTTTTTCTCTGTCATATTTATTATTCCCTTTATATTCGACGAGAAGCCAGACGGGACCTTGATACTGCTCAAAACTTCAAAAAAGATCTCCTTCTCTTCTTTGGTAAGAGCGTAGCTGGCAAGACCTTGATACTTCTCTGGATGCAGGCCGTCTCGTTCGTGCATACGTTGGTGGTCCTGCCGTGATTCCGGTGTATCTTTCGTTTTCCCATACACGCCCAAGAAGCTTAGCAGGTTCACACAAAGATTTTTCGTCACGTGCATCACGTCGATTGCAGAGCGAACCTCTAGGATTTTCCAATAGGGTAGCTCCCAAAATATAGATTTCTTCTTCCACATGGGTACGTGATTGTCAGCGTCATTCGGAACAGATAGTCCGCCAGGACCCTTTCCAAAGATTACTTTTAAATCCTTGACCATGTCATATATATCATCACCAGTAGGGCAGGTAGGCTTCGTCCGGTGATCTGCCTCACCTTTGAAATGCTTGCCTTTCTTTCTGACGGGATGCTGTTTTGGAAGAAATCGACGATGCCCCGGGTACACATTCTTGTTACCTAAATGTATACTTTCAGTCTGACCTAAACAGTGCGTGCATGCATTGTATCCCTTGTTTGACTGTCCTGAAATGTTACTAAGAGCAGGCCAATCATTGATGGTTACAAACAACAACGCTCGTAGGTCAAATTCCTTTTGTTCGTGCTCATCCCACACACGTACACCTTCTTCACGCCACAACTGTAAAAGTTCTTCAACCAATGGCCTCAGGTACACATCAATGTCGTTGCCGGGTTGCTTCGGGCCTTGGATGAGCACTGGCATCATAATGAACTTCCGCTTCATGCACAACCAAGGAGGAAGGTTATAGATACATAGAGTCACAGGCCAGGTGCTATGACTGGAGCTCTGCTCCCCGAAAGGATTAAAGCCATCTGTACTTAGACCAAATCTTAAGTTCCTTGCGTCATCTGAAAATGTCGGGAACTCTCTGTCGATTTTTCTCCACTGCGACCCATCAGCGGGGTGTCTCAGCATCACGTCTTTCTTACGGTCTTCTTTGTGCCATCGCAACAACTTGGCATGCTCTTTGTTTTGGAACAAACGTTTCAACCGTGGTATTATAGGAGCATACCACATCACCTTGGCAGGAACCCTCTTCCTGGGGCGCGGCTCGTCCTCAACATCACCAGGGTCATCTCGCCTGATCTTATACCGCAATGCACCGCATACCGGGCATGCATTCAAATTCTCGTTCTCCTCACCGCGGTAGAGGATGCAGTCATTGATACATGCATGTATCTTCTGCACCTCTAATCCTAGAGGGCAGACAATCTTCTTTGCTTCGTACGTACTGTGGGGCAATACGTTATCTCTTGGAAGCATCTTCTTTAATATTTTCAGCAAGTTTTCAAATCCCTTGTCAGATAGACCATTCTCTGCCTTCCATTGCAGCAATTCCAGTGTGGTACCCAGCTTTTTCTGCCCATCTTCGCAATTTGGGTACAACAATTTTCTGTGATCCTCTAACATGCGCTCCAACTTCAACCTCTCGTTTTCACTTTCGCAGTTTATCTGTGCATCATGAATGGCCCGACGAAGATCATCATCGGGCTCATCAACAATGGGCTCTTCTTCAGCTTCGTCTTCCCCCATTGTAGTACCACCGTGTTCAGGGAACGTAGGATAGTTGTCATGATCCTCTTCTTCTTCATTGTCTTCCATTATAACCCCTCTTTCTCCGTGCTTGGTCCAACAATTATAGCCGGACATGAAACCGAACTGAATCAGGTGGATGTGAAGGGTTCTTGAGGAAGAGTAATCCTTCTCATTCCGACAGTTACGGCATGGACAACACATAAAACCATTCCGCGTGTTTGCCTCAGCCACATCGAGAAAAGAACGCACGCCTTGAATGTACTCGTTAGAGCGTCGGTCAGCGTACATCCATGGATGGCTCATCTGCATTATATAAGTATATCAAACGCAATCACCGCTAAAACCCATTACGGTAAACGAACATAATCGACCAATTACACTACATCATGAATAGAATAGAGAACTGACCAAATTCATTAATACAAGTTCACCACATTAAAACCAAAGTAGAGTAGTGACCAAATGTAATACATAGTTCTCATAAAACATACATTAATTGAAACTAACATACAACTATCTAAAGAATTTAAATCCAACAACAAATGCGATCAAAATCGCAACTAAGGTAATTATTGAACCAACAGCATAATGATACCAAGCCTCTTGATTAATGGCATATTTTCTAATCTTTTTAAGCTTCAAGCGCATTGCATCCATCTTGATCTCGTGATCACCGACGACGTCGGCAAGCTTGAACTCCAATTTCATCTTCTCTTCTAAGCATTGGAGACGAAGATCTTCACTTCTTTTCAATTTTGCTTTCAAATCATTGTTTTCTTTTTCAAAAAACTCGACAATAGGGTCGGTTGGAATTTCCGGTTCAACTACCTCCTAGATAAAAATATATCTATGTCAAGTTGGTCGGCATAATTGTCATAAACACGAAATGAAACAAATATATAGTTATAACAAACAATCATACCACATCCGAATAATAGAGCGGACGAGAGCCGGTGTGGACAGATGTCAAAACCATGGCACTATATATAACAAACAATTATACAACTAAGAAAATTATACAAGTAATAATATGCATCTAAATCCTACAACTAAGATTTTTTAAAATAAAAGATAAAAACAAGAGGCTCACCGAGGTGGTGCCGGTGACGGACGGCGCGGGCGATCGACGGCGGTGAGGACGGGGACGGAACGACACTAAAACCCACAAATCATAATTTAGTTTGAGCTCAAATTGCACATAAAACAAATGAAATCCCCTACTTAGCATTTCATCAAACACCTAGCTAGCACTAGAAAAATGAAATGAGCTAAACTAGCAATGAAATGAGCTAAATTAGCAACGCCGAAGAAAGGATGATGTTGCTAACCTTGGATAGATGGGTGCCGCCAATATTGACAAATAGTGGAGAAAAATGGGGATCAAATTGAGCTTTGGAGAGTGAAAAAGGAGAAAAATGGAGATGTGGGTCGAGCTCAAAAATGGAGAACTGGCTGGGTGGAAGAGATGATATACAGGGGAACCTTTAGTCCCGGCTCGTTATACGAGCCGGCACTAGAAGTCTATCACTAGTCCCGGTTCGTGATACGAGCCGGGACTAGAGGTCTCGCGCGGGCCCCCCTCTGCGGCTGCCCTGCCACGGACCTTTAGTCCCGGTTCGTATCGCGAACCGGGACTAGAGGTTCCCTACGACCGTCATTTTCAAATTAATATGGATAAATTCATATCTTTAAATCCGTAAATCAAAATTCAAATAATATGTATAAATCGATCAGAAAAATGATAGGAATCTAAATATTGTGTCCATATCATCTTTTGCATAAATAATGATGATTAAGTAATAACAATTGTTAACAAATAACAAAAAATTGAATTTTACATTATTATTGCCATTTTCAATTTAATATGGATAAATTCATATATTTAAATCCGTAAATCGAAATTCGACAAATAATATGTATAAATCGATCAGAAAAATGATAGGAATCTAAATATTGTGTCTATATCATCTTTTGCATAAATATTAATGATTAAGTAATAATAATTGTTAACAAATAACAAAAAAAAATCAATTTTACATTATTATTGTCATTTTCAATTTAATATAGATAAATTTATATCTTTAAATCCGTAAATCGAAATTCGACAAATAATATGTATACCAGAAAAATGATAGGAATCTAAATATTGTGTCCATATCATCTTTTGCATAAATATTAATGATTAAGTAATAATAATTATTAATTTATTTTTTGATTTTGTAGAGAAATAATCATATTATTTTTTGAAGTCCAAACCTATGTTAACATAAACATTAATGATTAAGTACTACTCCCTCCGTTTTTAATATAAGATGTTTTATCTTTTGTCCACATGCACATGCACACAAATGTACGTAGACACATTTTTGTGTACATATTCACTCATTTTAGTGTGCATATAAATAACATATGTACCATCTAAAACATCTTATATTAAAAAACGGAGGGAGTAATAGTTTTGAATTCAAATAACAAAAAAATATGGAAATATTTAAACCTATGTTAACATAAACCTATGTTAACATAAACATTAATGATTAAGTCTAAACCTATGTGAACATAAACCTATGTTAACATAAACATTATTATTGTCATTTTCAATTTAATATGGAAATATTCATATATTTAAATCCGTAAATCGAAATTCGACAAATAATATGTATAAATCGATCAGAAAAATGATAGGAATCCAAATATTTCGGTCATTAGTTTTAGGTAACCGAATGGACCGAAATTTACATGAGAACACACAACGGGAGCACACACATCACTATATAGCTAGTCTACTCATCAACGACATTAAGACGATCGTCATTGGTATTATAGCCACGTAGACTATCCCACTTCTGTGCAATCTCGAAGCCGAGGCGAGCGTCTAGAGTGGCATACAAGACTTGCTCGTAGCTCAATGGAACGTTGCCCCAACCGAAAATTTGGAGGTCTTCTAAGTCATCGTCGTCCTTGCCCTTCTTCTTGTCCTTCTTGTTGTTCTTCTTCTTCTCAAGTTTTGTCCCAATGATAGCATTGGAGAGAGCATAGAGACTCGGAGTAGGATTGCCGGTTAGGTTCCGCAATCCCTCTGAGGTCGACCGCGGACGGAATAACAATTCCGTAGTAGCGCAGCATCCGCACGTCATTGTGGATAGCCACGCCGTAGAAGTTTATGGTCTCGTCACCTAAGAAATCCACGAGGAGCTGCGGCACCCATCGGCCTTGCAGATCTGGAAGACAAGAGTCTCGGACGCCACCGAGAGTTGAAGGATGGCGGCGCACTGCCTTTTCTCGGGTGGAAGATCCCTCTGTCAACCCGGGAGAGGGTCGGTGAACTCACAGTCGAGTCCAACGCACTTGATCGGTGCGGCGTCGAGGAAGGACTTCTTCACGTCACG